>JAKSZP010004066.1:0-184905 GCA_022478985.1 Massospora cicadina | reverse complement strand
CAGTTGTCGTCCATACAGCAATTGAAGGGGCTTTTCCCCATGGCGGAATGGTAGCTAAAATTGTATGCAAAACAGCGATGGAAATGAGGTAACTTCAATTGGAAGGTCGATCTGTTACCAATTTTCTGGAGTATTTTCACCAAGGTCCCGTTAACTCACTCAACCATCCTGTTGGATTCTGGGTGATACGGGGTCATCAAAACCCTGTGGATGGTCATCAGTTCATTGAGCTTGGTTAAAATGTGGGAGGTGAAGTTGGTACATTGTCAGTAAGGATGAACAGGGGATAGCCATGTCGCTGAATTATACATTCCATCACAAACTTAGCCACCATGATTGCCCCCAGATTGCATATTGCCCATTACTCAACCCATCTGGTCAAGTGGTCAATCACCACCAGAATATACTTGGACCAATTTGCTCCAGTTGGCAGAGGCCCCATGACATGATAAAAATCATATGCCAAGAAAAGTGAGGTTTCACTAGCTGGTGGAAGTCTTCTGGAAGATCAGCTTTTCCACTTGGCACTGGTGGCAGCAGGAAATGGTTTGCAGCACATCAAATTGCATGCTTTCCCAGTAGTACCAAGGTTGCAATAATTCCAGGGTCTTGCGTACTCCACCATGTCCAACTGCTCAGTGTGTGCTCATGATAATGTTTGATCGGGCGGAAGGCCTTAGAATTTACTATAGTGTCCCTCATCCGCTTGTATAACTCACCATTTTTTGGAACGTATTGGCCCTTATTCCGTCTAATACTTTGATGACTTTAGGCGGTTCATTGTTGTACTTTCTGCTGATCATCTTGTCATACATTATGTCGCTCAGATCCACCATAACTGCAATTGTTGGTAATCTTAACAAGCAATAAGCGTTCTGGTGTTTTTCTCCAGGTTGATGGGAATCTCAAAGTCAAAAGCCTGCAGTTTGAGACTTCATCGGGATAAACGCCCTTCAGTATCCTTGAGGTTCTGCAACCAGCGTAATGAAGCGTGATCCATTTTGACTTTGAACTTCACTTCATGCAAGTACACTCTAAATTGCTTATACGCATAAATCACCACTAAGCACTCCTGCTTGGTCACAGTATAATTACGCTCATGGCAGTTCAGGCTCTGACTGCAGTATGCAACAGGATGCTCCTCCCCCTCATCATCTTTTTGGTATAGGACCGCCCCAATGGTGGAAAGGGAGGCATCCTTCTGGATGATAAACTCTTTATCAAAATTGTGATAGCGCAGCACTGGTTCACTGCTCAACACCATCCAAAGAGTATCAAAGGAGTATAATTAACGTTCCATCCATTCAAACGCAGCATCCTTCTTTAATAGCTCAAAGAGCGGACCTTCAATTCAACTAAAATTAGGTTTAAAGTGGTGGTTATAGCTAACCATCCCTAAAGAGACTTGTATATTTCACTTACTAGTTGGAGTAGTGGTCTTTTGGATAGCCTCCACATTAACGGGTTGAGGCTTTAGCCCAGTCGCATCTACCACAAACCCAAAGTACTCCAGTTGGTCCCTAAAGAAGTGTCATTTACAGTGCTTGATTTTGATGTTGGCCTCCGCAAGCCAGCGGAAGACCTCCTCCATATGGGTAAGATGCTTGGAGAATGTACATGAGTTATGTTGATGTTATCAAGTACACAAGGATTCATGACAACTTAAGATCGCTAAGGCTAGTGTTCATCACCCATTGGAATTTAGCTAGAGCGTTAAACAACCCTTGAGGCATATGTGTTAGTTGAAAAAGCCCCATAGAGGTGATTATGGTACATTTCTCCTGTTCCGCCACAGGCAACTCGATCTGCCAGTAGCCAGAGATCAAATCCATTGCCAAGAAGTAATAGGCTCCACCTAATCGATCCAAAGCATCGCCAATCCATGGCAAGGGATATGAGTCCTTATTGGTGATGCTGTTGAGCTTCTGATAGTCTATTACTACCCAATTGGTGCCGTCCTTCTTTTTTACAATCAGAACAGGCAAAGCCCATGGACTCTTTGACAGTTCAAGCATCCCTTGCTCCAGCAGCTTTTTGACCTCCTCAATAACTACTTCTTCAGCTGCCCTTGATCAGTGGATTGATCAGGACCTGATGGAAGGATGATTTAGTGTCCAATCAGTGACCACCTCCTGTGCGCACTCTAAATCATGATTGTCAACAGCAAAGATCTCCTTGTATTTTCGAAATAAAGCTTCCACTTGATCTTTCTGGTCTTCTGTTAGCCAAATGAAATTTTGACGCGGTACAACCACCATTACGCCAAGCTGTGATTCAATGGGCAGACCAAGTTCATCCAATGAATCAAACTCTGAACCTGGAGGACCTCTTCAACTGGGATGAAGTGTATGTATGCAACTATTTGGTGTCACCGGATTTGAATTGGCTTATCCTGAAAATTTGCTACCAAGACCTTGAAATCCCCATGTCCTGGAAGTAGAATGCCTGGAGTCACATGGGGCTCAAACAGCAATTGCTGATAGAGCCTAATGACCTCCACATATAGACCAGCAGGCACTTCCACCTCTAAATCAGTGCTTATTACTACTTTATGTCCTGAGGGGATGGATATAGGACCAGCAGCTCTAAGCGGTAGCCCTTGATATTCATATATTTGATGGGGAAGGGCCCAGGTCTTGTTCTTGAGTTGATGATACTGAACCAGAATCACCCCATCACTATAAGTAAGGTTTATATATCCCATGTGCACTGAGTCCTTTGTCACTCCGCTGAAGGTAAAATAAATTGTGATCTGTTGCCCCAAAATTTTGAAGTTCTCCTCCATCATATCAACGACAGCACCATAGTGTGGCATAAAAGCAGTTCCAATCAGCAGGTCATAATTGCTGTTTGGTACACTACCACTGGAGCTACAACAATTGATCCAAACTGCAAGGGAAGCGCACTGTAAGCTCTCTCAGAGACCGTGTTTTTTGCTCCAGAAGTCCCATACACCATTTGATGTTCCACATAAGGTTTTAATGTCAACTTCGCTGACAACTTAGTAGAAACTATGTTAACTAGAGCGCCCTATCTATTATAGTGTGCAATCAGGGTTTTTCTATAACAATGTCACAGTAAATACACTCCAAGTAAGATACATGTTGACTATTCACTACATGGACATTCAAAGGATCGCTTTTTCCAAGGAAGCTCATAATACCCGCACTGACTTTGAGGTATCCTTTAACAATGGCGTCCACTAGGATGGCGATGTCTACTCCTCTCAGGGAAAGCGCATCTGCGGACGGTTCCAGTTTGTCTGCAGAACTTTGATCAAACTTCTGCTAGGCATAAGGCTTTGAGTGCTCCATAGTTCCTTTGTCCTCCATGTCCTTGGATGGTAATCATGTCAGTACATCTACTCCCCCAACCAGCTGCTGATATAGGAATGTATCATCATACTGGGGGACTTCCACTGTATATACTTCAATAGGTTCAGGTGGGACGTTTGGGCTTGGGATAGTGGAGGTAGAGAGTCCCGTCTCTACTCTGCTGTGAATTTTTCCTGATAGCATTGGTCCCGCTGTATGTAATGGACCCATCGATTGGGGCAACCTTGTGCCAGGTGCCCAGGGCGACTGCATTAGAAACAATTTATTCCGTAGGGCCTGCGTTCTTGATTATTATAATTTGGGCCACACTGAAAGTTAGATTGCAGGTGGTTGGCGAAAACAGGGCCAGGTCAATAAGATGACTGCTGACAGTCAGCGTAAACAGGCCCAGGTCAAAAGTTGGGCTGCTGGAAATTGTCATAAGCAGGTCCAGACCAGGAGTTAAACTGTTGGGGGTAACTTGGCCGAGGGTGAGGCGCATAATTATAATAAGGCTGGGGGTAACTAGGCGGAATCTGAACAGGGCAGGAGGATTCCCCTTAATAATAAGGTCTGGTGATGGCTGCAGTATGTTTCCAATCTTTATCAGGCAGAGTAAAGGTAGAGGATTTACAGCGCAAAAATTGAACAATCTTGAGCAGGGGTACGTCGTCCTCCAAAAATGGAGGCATGAAATTGTAAAGTTCATGTTATGGCTTCACCGCGGAGGTCATTGCAATGCTCACATCCAATTTGGATAGAGTCCCTTCCCCAAAAAATCCATGGGCTTTTACCATATTTTGTTCATCAAATGCAGTGAGGGTCTTATTACGCTGGAACCCAATAGTCAAGAACTCAGCCATCCGCTGTGACATCTTTGAAGTACCTCTGAACAACTACAGCACAGTATCCTTCACCTCTTATTATATATAATGGAACTTCTTGGAAGATAGCAAGTGGCTTGGCCGGCACTTCCAACATCCAAGGCGGATATCAACAATTTAGCCTTGCACTGATCCTAGGCTCCTTCTGCCACAAACTCAAATCATTTAAAGAACACGTGGATGTTCCCATTGTGGTCAAACTGAGGCAGATTATCAATACAAACATCATCCTCCCACTTGTAACTGCAAGCCTTTGGAGCTTTAAGGGAAATTAGTTAAAACCCATAGGTGGTATCCCACCAAGGTGCTGATTTGGTAGTGCCAGTGACACACGTCTTGTCTGCTGCTTCAGGGGTAGTGTGGGTCCCTTTGGCAGGCAGTATGGCCATCACCTGGGGGAATTGGTTCATCAAGACATAATTATCTCCAAGGCTGCCATCATGGACGGAGTATCTCACGCTGCCTGCAGTTTTGGCAAAAGGCTCCTTAACTGGGTACCTTGCCTCATATTCATCATAATACAATTCTTACTAAGTGGGCTTTATAGTTTGTCCAATTTCCAACGAGGGCGTTGAGGGTGGGAAGTGCCATTCAACTTCCGCTCTGCGCAGTGTAGTCGTTCATTAGTTTCATCCAGGCAATTAGCAAATTGCCTGTTTTGTTGTCCAAGGACCCTAATTTGACTGAACGTGTTGTCAAGCTGGTTCACTATGTCGTAACATTCCTGAAGGAGCTCAATATGATTTTTAAGCACTGCGTCTAAAGCAATTTTAAGCTTTACATATCTGACTGGTGCAATGTGCTGTGAGGATTCCAAGTCAATGCAGGCCTGATGCAACATGGCCGGCAAATGGAGAGTTTTAATATTTTTGTGGTTGATTAATGGGCCCCGTGTAGTGAGCACCATTGTTAAAATTTTGGCGATATAGTTGAGATCCACCATAGGGGTTGCACAGGGTTAATACCACTGAACAATGGATGGATGATATGGAGATCGCCTGTCCCTGAAACAAACTTAAAAGAATAATAAATATGAAGCATTTAGCTTTGACCACACTATTTTATTTAATTAATTTTTAATAGCAGACTCATTCTGCTCCGCTCTCTTCTCCCTACAAAAAAATCACCTCCTCCAATATTCTAGTCTCTCTTATATATCCACAACATTAGTAAATACCAATCCTTTTTCTTAGGCTATTCTTTACCGCTGTATTCTCATTGGTTCATTCTTGTATCTGAGGGGCTCTAGCAGTTTCTATTATGCTTCAAGTTGCTATCGCCTTAGTTCAAGGTGATCTAGTAAATATTTGTCTTAAGTTGACATCACCTTATTGCCTTATTTAAAGGTGATCCAATAACTATCCTTCCTGGGTTTAATATTGCCTTATTTCAAGGCACTCAAATATTTGTACAATATTAAATTGTGGTTGACAGAGTTTAGCTGATTCGCCGCAGCTATTTGGGGCTTATCATCCAGTCATATCAGAATCTCAACATTGTCCATTGGGATATTCTGGCTTTACCTACATTATGGACCAAAAATCAATTTCTCTCTGAAAGAAAGAGCATTTTGACAGCTTTAGTTCTGATAATGCTTGCCGTAACCACTGAAAAACATTCCAGAGATAATCTATGTGCTTGATAAAGGTTCTTGAAAAAGCAGTGTTATCATCAAGATAAACTAGCACACAGGAACGTTCCAAAATCACCTAAAGGTCCGTCCAAGCGCTTTGGAAGGTAGCAGGGGCGTTACATAACCCCTGCTGCATTTGAGTGGGCTTAAATAGTTCTTCACTTGAGATGAGGGTGCATTTTTACAATCCCCCAGTGACAAAATAGCTTGCCAGTACCCGCTGGCGAGATCTGTAGCCAAAAAATAGTGGAAACCTGAAATCAATTGTAAGGAATCATCTATAAGCGGCAGTGGATAAATACCTTTTCAGGTGATAGGATTGAGGTGGCGATAATCCATGACAGCACGGTGGCCACCATCCTTCTTCCAAACTAATAAGAGTGGGGAATCCCACGGGCTTTTAAAAGGCATGAGTAACCTAGCTTCCAAATATTTTCTGTAACTCCAAGGCTACTTGAGCTTCCTCAACTTTAAAATTATAGGTATGGCCAAGATTTATATGTAGGGTGAGTCTCAGTGTCAATTTGGTGAATTACCCCAGACAATTTTCCATAGTCACTTGGTTCTGAGGAAAAAATATCGCCATGCACCTCAAGGAGGGCTTTAACGTTCTGGCATTCATTAGGGGTGAGATTGTCTCCAATTCTACTTTCAACCAGAGCTATGGTGGATAGGGGATTGCATCCAAAATTTGTAAAGATCCAAAACAACTCATGTAAGTAATATTTTTAATAAGGGACATAGTTTTATGTAAGTGATAGGGGCATACAAATTGCCAGAAAATTATCCAGATGGATCTCTCCCAATAATATCAGGATTAGGGGGTCTATTAGTCAGGCATAATCGCCAGCTAATCGCCTAGTATGATATTATTTTAAAGTTATATTTGCTAATATGTGCTACCCATTCAGGTAGGTTGAGCCCTTTTTAAAGTATCAGGGATAATCACTATTAGTAATGTTATTCAAAGGTCAACACCAGCAACTAATGATGAGGATGTTGACCAGTTAATTACTAATTGTTTAGTTTTGGCGGAATATTAGTTTGACACCAACTTCCAATTGCGGGCCATTGTGAGATTTTTCAGCGGAAAGCCAATGTATAAATTATCAAACATCTGATGATGATTTCGCTGCCCCAAAGATGAGTACCGGCAACTAATGCCAAGGATGCTTAATTATATTTATAATAGAAGTTTATATACAACTGATTGGCAAATCGTGCCAATGATGGGTTGAAATAATATTTGATGTTTGGGAAAAATAGATCAGGATGGAATTGGTACTGCAGATGACTGATGATTGATGAGGTTCTGGCTTGGATGGCCAATGGGTTTTGTATAGGCAAAGTAGCCTAAGTATAGATAAACGCCATTCCCTCCTAAATAAAGATCTCTCTCAACCATCTTTTGTTAGTTGTTAGTTGTTAGTCTGCTAGATTAAGTGAAGATGGGACTGGAGATCCCCAAGGCAGACACAGGGTGACGCGCCTGTAGTGGCTGACGCTGCCAGCTCCCATACCTCAGCCTTACAAGAAACCCCCAATGGGAACCTGGTCAACCAGCTACCAATAACAAGGGGCTGATAGCCGTCAGCCATGAGAGTGGTGCAGCGTGGGAGTGCCATAGCCACCCATGATGGGGGATGGACTTGTCAGGGCACATCTGAGAGGGGATGGTGATTGGTCATGAGGGAGAAGGAGCAAGGGGTCAGGCCGCCCAGGAAGAGGGTTGAGGACCACCGGTGCACTCCCAAGTGGGTCCAATTTGCTAAGGCAAAGTTGTTGGTCTGCTGGGTTGGTATTTTGGATGTGGACTTGTAGGGGGTTGGTACGCCTATGAAGGCGATATAGCAAGGGCCAAGAAGTCTCCATACCGTTTGGCCTGGCACACTAGTGGAGCCCACTGTTGTTGAAAAAGCAATTTTCTGACACCAAGGTACTTGGAGGGTTTGATTCATTTGATTACCTAATAAGATAGAGATAGATTTCCCATTGGCAGGATCCAAAATCCCCAGTTAGGTCAGCTCTTCTTTGATCAAAGGGTTTGGGTGTTCGCTTAGCTCCAAAACATGATTAGGAGGGGTAAAAATCTCGATCCCTGTATCCACAATAAATTGTGAGCCAGAGAGTATTGTAATAGGATGGGGGCATACAGAGGGATCCCATCTTTGGCGTCCACAGCTCTCAGGGGATAACTTAGTTTTTCCTCCTAAGACTTGATATTTAAATTTACAAATAGAGGACGGATATTAAAGGAGGCAGGTTCATTTTTGGGGGCCCCTTTACTCTTGACTGGGAGTTCAAATATTAACGGGATCAATACCCTAATAGTGAAAGGTACTTTTCTTTATGGTTGACAATGCAGTCGAACTCCCATATCAATTAGACTCCAATAAGCAACTTATAATTTTTTTCTGACACAATAGCAGGTTTAGTAATTATAAGCTCTCTGAATCATAGAGGCAAGGCGAAATATGCCCTAATTGCCTTAGTCATCCAATTACCGGCTGTCCCATATTCAGCTTTGTGAATCAAACCTGAAGCCATTTTTATTTTCTGGATAAGTTGGGAGTATATAAAGTTAACTGGTGAGCCGGTATCAATTATCGCCAAGACTTTAACCTTATGTTGAATACCTCTACTAAAACCATCAAAGAGTTAAACTAAGAATTGTTAGCTAGTAAACTTTTGTGGGGGGTTTGTATCAAAACAAGTGTAGGATTTTGCCATGACAATCTTGGGGCTATTCAATTCTCTTTAAGGTTTTATCTGCCAGCGCTTGTCCTTTCATAGAGGAGCTGACCTCCAAGTATTGTTTGGGTAAATGACCAACATAAAAGTAGGCAAGCTGAAGACCTAGAGTTTCCTTGGATAGAAAGAGGTACATTGACTTCGTAGGCGCCGCTTACACAAATCATCCTGAGGTGCTGGGCATAGAACTAGATCTAGTACAAGGGTCCTGAGGCACTTGATTGTCATCAGCATAGGGAGCATTCTTCCCTATACTGACTAATCTTTTGCTGACCTACGTTAAAAAATGCGATGAAAGTCTATATTATGGTTGGTTTTTTGCAAAAGGTGAAGAATAATTTGGGATTAGGCAAATTGGGGTTTGTAACCACTAGCATCTGGGGCTGTGGCATATTATCATTAAAAATATGGGGGCCCAGTGGGTTTGAGTAGGTCAGCTGAATTTCCAAAATTGCTTCTTTGATATGGATGAGAGACATCAAGTTAGACTTCACCGCTTTAAGATAGAGTAAGATAACAGGCGTATTTTTAAATGCCAAAAAGAAGGCAGTGATAGTGTCATATAAAGTAGGACATTTTCCAGTGACCAATGTTTAAGCCTCAAGTTAAAAACAGTGAGTGAACTCAGTGACATTTCCTCCCAATTAAGGTTTATGCCCAAAAAAGTTTTCTTTTGGTTGGATAAAGTTAGGTCGCTCCAAAATTCTGAAAGCAAGGCAGTCTTAGCATCATCCCAAGTCCGGCAATGAATTAGATGAGGTACCATAGTGTCTTGAGCTATGCAACTAAAACAGTTAGTTAGGTGTTTGAGCCATTAAGTGTTGGTGGCTTCCTCCATAGCACTTTCATAACAAAATAGGAAGGAGAAGATACTCCCTTCACCTGGGATGTATTTCTCTTTGAATAATGGTTTGAACATGCCACTGGGGGGTTAACAGCTGAATGACGTGAACTGACACCATGAGGACGTTTTCACCTAAAGAGGAACTGATAATGATGGAAGATTTGTAAGGGTAAAGGTCGTCCACTTGATTTTGTAAAGTGTTAATATCTTCAATTATTGAGTCTACCCAATCATGAACGGCACAAAGGGCTGATTTTGTGGCGATTAGCAGGGTTAACTGCTGAATTTCGCTTTTAAGCTTGATAGTCACATCTCAAAGTTTAAGTTTATGTTGCTCAAGGGAGAGAATTCTTAGCTTTGGTGAGCTAGACAGGGTAAGCTGGGGCCTCCTTTATGGCACAAATGGGGAAAGCCCGTTAAAACACTGGTGAGTAGCTAGCACCAGAACCCAGAGAGGCACGTTGTTCAGGTCTTGTAATGGCCTGAAAGAAGTGTGGGATGGTAGTGATGACTGTGCTGACCTGTTCTTGCAGGTGTCTACCACTCCCTGAGGGTAGAATATGGGCAAAAAGGGGGTACAAGTTGGGCATGGCGCCTGTCAAACGGCCTCCTCACAAGCTGGGGTTGTGCAGGTGGAGACCCCAAGACAAGGGAGGGCAATCCTGATTGACTGCGCTTTGGTGCACCTACCTACAATAAAAGCTGCGGTTTGCTGTTTTGTTCTGAAGCTTGGATAGCTGCTAGTTTGTCAAGCATAAGCTGGCTGGTGGCAAAATGGATCATGAAAGAAAAGTACAGCAGCTATAAAAGGACTCCAAGGCTTTTGGACAAAAAGGGGATGGAATTCACATCTTTGTCAATTAAGCAGGTGACAAAGGGAGAGCTTTGGCTTCTCCCCTTAAGGGCCTTAAACCTAGAGGTCATGGTTCTTGTCTCCTTCAAAGGAGATGAGATGCATATCACCTGTCCTGGCTGGTCAGGTGAGCTGCCCAGTACTTAAACAGGGTGGGCATATGTCAGTTAGGGTAGTGTGAGCTACACCCAATTGTGGTTGGGCTCACATTTGGTGATGCTTAGGCTCGCGCAACCCTATTATGGTGGGGGCAGTACACCAGGCCTTCATCCCACAATAGATGCCTGCACTAGGAGCCCCTCAGGGCTCTTTAAAACTCAAATTTTTTTGCTCCATTCAACATATCACAGTGGGTAAATTTACCAAGGATTTAAGGCGTTCCTGATCCAGAGAGGGATCTGAAGCTAAATCTTTATTGCACATTATAATAAATAGTTGCGCCATGAACTCAAGGTATAGCTGGCAGGGAGCACCAGTTTTGTCAGGACTAATGGGTTTTTGCACCACTTGTCCTCTTATTTTTAAATCCAGGATACATGAAGTAATTGAGTGCTAGATTATAAGATTTTTTTGAGTTTTGTCTGCCCGTTAGGGCACCCAGTGCAGGCAACTTTGCGGGATGAAACCTAGGGTACTTCCCCCGCTGCACTGGGGCTGCGCAAATCTAAGCACCACTGAAGTGGGCCAACCGCGGATGGGGTGGCTCAGAACACCCCTAGATTATAAGATTTTACTTTCCTTGGCCAGATAGTTTCACTCAGGATATTGGACCTTGAGTGATAAATCCTATCCATGTTTTTTGTCCCTAATAAAAATAGAGGTAGACTAATTTAACCTAAATGGCAAAAAGAGTGTAAAGTTATTTGCTTAGAACATGATTATATGGGAGTTTTTCTTGGTAAATCTCCAAGAGTTCCAGCTAATATTTATACTTATTTACCAATCAGGGATTCTGCGGCATGTTGTTTACATCTTTCAAATGGGATTAAATTGCCGCACAGATCAGATTTGAACTCCAATACTATGGGGTTTTGGGTAAGTAATATTTGATTGTCCAAGTTGTGGTTTATCCCCAATATTGAAAGGCCTTGATTTTTGTCAGAAATTATCCTCAATAATAGTTTCAACTATTTTTCAGATCAGGTTTGATTCCCATAAATTGACACATGAAAATCTCAGATTCAGGTAGGAATCATGACACACACCTAGAGCATAGCTTTTAATCATTTTTATAAACATCTGGCGAGCTGATGAATCAATGGTTAAGAGTGCCATTCAATAACCATCAGTCCCAGAATGCAGATCATAGCATATTTCATTGGGTTTAGTGATAGAATATTAGAAAATGAGTCAGAGTCAGTGGAGTAGATTTTTGGGGAGATCAGCTTTGTTTTAACTTAATAAAAAGGATGAACTGACAACTGCCCCTAGTAAGGGCAGTTATCTTTTAAACTGGGTGGTGGAGAAAGGGATTAGAGGATGGCTTGAAATGGGGTGGCTGATGTACTCATGGAAGAATAGCCTGGGCTTGAGGGGTTGCCAGCTAGATAAAATATGAGGTCATAGAAGCTCTGGAAATTTAATTCCCCAATCCATGGTAAATGGACCCTTATTGATCTAAATCTTGAGCAGATTTGCTCAGATTGGAGGGTCAGCCAAATTGGATTTCATCAGAGTTGATTTGAAAATTGGTTAAAAAAAATTTCAAGAACAAGTTTTTGACTCATATTGGCACCCCAGAACCTGGAATTTCATATTTCATGTCCTGTATCAGTTTTTCTGGCTTGGCCATGCTTTCTAGAGTTTCAGGGTCAAATTATTCCATCTCCAAGGAAATGGGGATGGCAGGTAGGGTTAAGTGAGCGTGGGGGTACTGCTGGTGGTTTCTAGCTAGGATTACCTCCCTACAAACCTCCTATATATTTTATTAACAAGGAAAGAAGCAGAAAATGGGGGTGCTGTGGGAGATTCTTTGAGGCTAAAGTTGTTACCCAACGTTTATCAACAATTTGGGTCAAGTCTCTCAGTTGGACCAAGGGCTCCACAGATGCATTAGGTCCCTTCTTTCTTCTATAAGGGTATTTTCCATGGTCCAACCTAAAAGTTGGGTTTTCAGACTTACAGACTAGCAAGCTAGAGAATTTTTGAAAGGTCCATTCATGATTATAGATAAGATATCTACAGATAACTACACTCTGAAGGATTCCACCTAAGGGATACCTTATCAATTGCATGCATGCTAAGCTCCTTAAAACATAACATCAGCCCTCTGGCCTTATGGCCATAGGCTCTTTATAACTTCTTGGACCCCACTCAACTTTGTTACCTAATCTTTGGTCAAGTGGGGAAATGTTGTAATTGGTTTGATCAACCATCAGTTTATATTTCTACTTAATTTTTATATTCAGATAATACTAAGATAAGGGGTTCAATTTGCTCTTAGTAATTGTACAGTGTGAGGCCCATATTTTTAGTTGAATTTGGTTGCTTATTGATTTACTATTGATAAAATCTATAAATTCCCACAAGCTTATTCTTGTTTTCTTATATCATATATCATCAGTGCTATAGCTTCAATCCATTAATTGCCTCCTATTTTAGTTAAGCATCAATATGCTTTTTACCCCATGTCAGCTTAAAATATTGGTTTTAGGGTCCTTTGTAATTACTATGGCCAGCTGCCAATAATTTGAGTACCTTTGCTATTTCAATTATTCTGGTGTACTGATCTTAAGTTGAATATGCCCTGAGTCCTATTCACTTGCTTTTCTGGCTTAATTGGGATATTATGCTGGTAGTTTAACAACCTTAAGGCTGCTTAAACTACAAAATGCACCAATGAGAACTCTGGTTGAGAGAGCATATCTGAGTGATATTGCCATCAGGAAGGGGGTCTTTTCCTAAGTAGATAGTTTTAGTTTACTAGTAAGTTGAGATAGCAAGCTCCTGAGCCCCTGAGCTACTGGCAGTACCAGATACTTTGGTGTGATTCTGTATTTGATTAATAAATACTTTATTATTGATAATAAGGGTCCTTGTTGTTAAAGTTTTTCCCAGAGCTGTCTTTATACATTATTTGGTGTGTTACGTGTAGACCTGTGCATCTGTTATATGATGCCAAAGCGCCAAACTTAACATAGTATAAATCAACAAGTTAATAATATCATGCTTAAGGTATATATGATTTTTCAATTAGGAATTACAAACTTGATAAAATTAAAAATAGGAATGAATAATATATCTAGCTTGCAATTTTACTCTAACTACTTATAGTTAAGCTAAGGCTGGTAGTTTTCATTCTATGAAACTGGTATACAGCTAACTGTACCAAGAAAGATTATGTTATAGTAAGTACAAGGTGAGCTAATTTTTGTAAAGTTTTTATGCCACATAAGTAAAAGTCAAACTTAGCGTATATAAAATATCTTTTACATTAAAAAGCTTTATGGCTCTGTTATCCTTAGCAAACAATTTTTTAACTGTATATTAAAATTAGCTAAAAACTTATCTATCAGTGAAACTCAGCTAAATCTCTGCATTAGGTAATATTATTGAGGACCAGATATAAGTTGTAATTTATCAGTTTAGTTTGATTTATAAATTACAAGTTTTTCTGGTCGGCTTGCTCAAATAAACAAATTATAAGCGTTTACCCTATTTCTATACAATAAAAACTTGGATACAGTGTTGAGCGTAAGTATCCGATTGCGAGGAAACCCCTACAATTTATTCCTTGATTTCCCTATTAGGCAGAGTACAAGTAAAGGGGCTCTAGTCGTGTTTTAAAATTTAAACCACGTGAATGAGCAGACAAATAATTACAAGCTTGACCAAGAGCGTTTTATAAAAGCAATGTACCGCTTCCTAAGTAAAAGGTTTACAAGCTTTATTAAAAGCTCTCAAGGATCATTTGTTCGCAGATACAATGTCTGGGGATACAATGTACTTTTAACGCTAATTTTCTTTTTAAACAATTTTGTTAGATTTGTGAGATTCTGAATTATATTTTCTATTCGTAGATACTAGTATCTTTACTATGCCATTATGTTTGAAGGCATCAGAACAAAAAGATGAGTTTATTTTTGCTTGTCATATTAGATTAACACTTTCATGTCCGTTGACACCAATATGTTGTCACGTGCAAACCAAACGTTAGTTGCCGGTGGCAACATGTTGGTGTCACCGGACATGAAATTGTTAATATTTTATCTATTATTTAACACTTATTTTCATATTCAAATCTCTCATGTTCTACTAGTTGGTATTTCCGCTATTTTGTTGAATTATAAAAAATGCCATATCGACTTTTACCTCCTTTAAATTTCTGAGTAGGCCAATTCTTCAAGTAGTGCACCAATAACTTCTGATCTTGTCCCTTTTGTGATTGAACAAACGGTAAGCTACACTTGATATCCCGATAATGGTCTGGCATCAAAATTTGATCACTTTTTATAACATGTGCAAAGCTAGGCTCGAGGAGAAAGGTCATACGATATCTTTTCCCGACTCCTTAAAGAGAGGATAGTTATGCTTAATGGACCGGTAATTTATTTATTATTTTTTATTGATGGGGTTACAAGGTACATGATGGACTCGCTTCCGTCATAGTAG
The DNA here is from genome assembly GCA_022478985.1 of Massospora cicadina. Classification (NCBI taxonomy): domain Eukaryota; kingdom Fungi; phylum Entomophthoromycota; class Entomophthoromycetes; order Entomophthorales; family Entomophthoraceae; genus Massospora; species Massospora cicadina. The sequence continues at coordinate 170,015 of JAKSZP010004066.1, read as the reverse complement.
CCCAATTACTTTTCCTTGAGGCTGAAAATCCCGAAAAACCTATAAGTATGTATATAAACTCGCCAGGTGGCTCGGTCACCGCTGGACTCGCAATATATGATACGGTATTTGTTGGTTTTTGTTAGGTTGGTCTAACTTTTTGTCTTAAATTTTTTGTCAATTACTGGAATAAAGATGCAGGTAATTTTTGTTTATAATCTTTATACATGCTAGTTGTTTTTACTGACTTTTGGCAACTCTCATTTTGAGTCTTAAAAAGCAAACTTTTATAGTATGACCATTTATCACATTAGTTCTTGTAGTCTATATCTTTATATTTTACTCTATTCTTGTTATGCTTACAATATGATTTTGTTATTTTGCAAGGGATGAAAGATTGCACATCTTATATTCTCAGTCATTTTTCGTTATATTAGTTTCTCTTGAATTAAGTGGTTCCTATACTAAGGAGGAATTCACCACTATTAACTTTATACTCTTTCCTTATTTTTGGATTTAGTACATCAAATCTCCAGTTTCAACCCTTTGCAATGGTCAGGCCTGCTCGATGGGTTCGTTGTTGTTGGCAGCAGGTAAAATAATATTTTTTGCTTAATTGATAAAATCATCAAAGAATGGTTTAGTATATTTTTACCTTAATCTTTCTCTAAACTAATTGATTTAGGGGTATCTATTAATTTTTTATTTGGTGCTTTTTTGTATTATTCCCTCTCATTTTTCAAATTAATTTTAGGCGCCCCTGGAAAAAGATTCGCGCTCCCTAATTCTAACATCATGATTCATCAGCCAAGTGGTGGAGCCAGCGGTCAAGCTAGTGATATTGCCATTCACGCTCGTGAGATTTTAAGGACTCGTGAGCGTTTGAACCGCATTTACCTAAAGCACACTGGTAAAACTGATATCGAAACCATAGGTATTTAAAGTTTGAAGTTTCGGGCTAACAAAGTACAGAAAAGGCTGTGGAAAGAGATTATTTTATGACTCCACAGGAAGCTCTGGAATTTGGGCTAATTGACAAGATTTTGGAACGCAGAGAAGCTTAAAAATCCAATTTTTAGGCTTGTTTGAATGCGATATAAATTTCAATTTAAATAATTGCCCACCTGTGTTGAAACATTTGGTTTTAAAAAAGTGTATTATTTTAATGGATTAATAGGTGTTGATGGAGCATTTTCTAATGGGTAATATCAAAATTTTGGTAATCAGTTTGTTGAGTCTGCTTACATAAATTGGTATTTTTATTTTACTCAAGGCAAAGAGTATCAATAGGATTATATTTCTATCGGATGAGAAAGCGTCGTATTGATTTTTAATCTAAAAATGACTTTAGTCGATTTTAAAACTAGAGTATTGTTAGAAAAAGAGCAATGTCTAATAAATGATTCTAGAAGTCACAATATTTTTGAACTGGCATAACACTGTACTAAATTTAAACATGAATAATTTAGTGAACAAAAGGCTATTCTGGGCTTTTTAGCCTTGCTTTTCTAAAATTTCGCCAGCTTACACCTCTAAATAAAATGATTAACTTAATAATTAGCCAGATGCCTCAAACCGCTTGACAAAACCATTTAACCTATCAAATCAACCAAATATCAAACTGCTCAGCTATAACAGTATACTAATTACCACTAAAAACATATAAAATTTTCACTTCCTACATATAAAACCTTTATATTTTACTATGAAAATCAAAAATTATGATGGAATATTGTATTGCTATGCAATTTTAGTAACTGTGCAAAATTTCATCAATAGGTCATATTGGGAAGTGTGTTAGATGAAAGATACAAGATTCCAATATAAACAAGATTGTGAGGTAAAGAAAAGCAAGTAAAAACATTCAATTTATAAATTTTAGATAAGAATTAAAAATAGAATGGTATTTGCATAACTTTATTCTGAGACAAATAGAAATCAACTCCTTAATATAGGGTGTTCTGGGCCAATTTGTATAGTTTTCATTGAATTTCGTATCCATTACAGGCCAATTTGTATATTGTTTCATTGATTTTTGCATCTATTATAGGCCAATTCTCATATTTTCATTGATTTTTGCATTCATTACAGGCTAATTTGTCTATACATTGATTTTCACATCCATTAAAAATGATAAAAAATATAAAAAATGGGCTGTAATGGATGCAAAATCAATGAAAAAGATATTAATTAGCCTGTAATGGATACAAAAATCAACAAAAATATATGAATTGGCTAGTAATATATGCAAATTGGCCCATAAAACCCTATATACTAAGTTTTATTTGGTTAAAGCATATGTTGAAATTTTCATAGAACATTTTCGTCTAAATAGTAAGCCCTAATCACCTCTAAAATTACCTTAACCTGTTTAATAAATTAATTTATAAGTTGTATCACTTTAAGTGCATTTAAGTTATTAGTTATAGCTGATTAGAGCACCTGTCTTTTTTGCAGATATCATATTCTTCTATAATAGAGTACTTACCATCAATGAGATACCAGGTTTATATAAGAGTTGTCATGACCAGCTTCAGTACTTTCAAAGTACTATATTTTCTTATATATTTTTTTGTGAGGAGGCAAATTTTCTGTCTTATAGAAATATGGTAAAAAGCAAAGTAGCTAGAAGACTAAGTCCTTTAATTTAATTAAGAAAGCTTTAATGCAATAAAAGTTCTGCATACAATCTAAAATGGGTGTGTATAATTATATATAATTTATTTTACATGGGCTACATTATAATTTCTAATTTTAAGCTGTTATGAGGCTTAACTTTAATAAAGAGCTTAAACTCATCTATACAAACCATGTACCCATTTTTAAATTTTGACTAAAACTAATAGTTCAGATGGCTTTATTTTATTGTAGCTCAATTAACATTAATGACTTTTATATTTTATTTATTTTTTTATAAACAAAGGACCAGAAAATATTCTTGTTGGCAAGTATATTAATAAAAAGTTTAGAACTAATTGCAAATAAGCCTATAAAATATGAAAATTAGCACAGCAGCGTTGTATCTTCAGAGTACAGGTTAAAAGCACCAACCACAAGCTACTGTATGAGGACAGTAACCTTGATCAAAAAAATAACAGAAAAGCCATTTTATATGGAGATAGGTTTTTATATAAACAAAATGAAGGAGCACACTGTAGTATTAGATACTGTCAGTGGTCCAAAGCTTGCTAGTAGTATTCTTCTCAGATTGGCTCTCTCAGCTTCCTTAGGAAAAGATTCCCTTCCTATTGATAACCCTCTTTGGATATACCTTTTATACCAGAGATATTATTGATGCTTTTCATGGTTACTAAGCAGCACCTTCAAATGGCAGAATAAAATGGTACATATTAAATTTGATTAGAAAATTAATTAACTAAGATGAGGCATTTCTATATAAAGATGCAATATTCCAGATATAATTGATTTTCCAGCTAACTGCCATAGTAAATATAGACCCCATTACCAATAGTTTTATGCTGGCACAAGGGAAGTGTAGGATAGCATATCTAAATATAAATGGGAGGTGATAAAATGATCAGGGCCATAATTTCAGAAGCTAATAAATTTAGGAATTGGGAGATGCTCCAGCAGGGCTTTAGAGGTTTGATTAATAATCAATTAATACTTTAGGCCACTATATATAATTACTGAGGCCGCATGGCATAGTAAATATTATTCCAATCAAATCTGCTATCTAGTTATTAGTTACAGTATGATATTAAATAGAAGAATATTGTGTACAGATGGTTGGTCAAATTAGATTACAATACACCCCATTTGACCAAACATCAGGTAACAAAAATGTGTGGTGGTCACTAACTCATTGAAAACTTAGTCATGATAGCTTATAATTCTGCTGATATCTTTTTTAAGAACTTTGCATGCACCTGTTTGATAAGGTGACCTTATCCAGTATCCTTAAAGTGTAGGCATCTGTAGATAACTTCTCAATGATCTCAAAAGGCCTTTCCATATGTGCTCTAGCTTACCAGTTGATCCAAATCCATGGCTATCAGTATAAAATGAGCTCACCTATAGTAAAGTGGGGTATTGGCTGCCAGTCTGCATTATCTCATTCACAAGATATTTTTTCTGAGCTAGCTTATTGTAATATGATGCACTTTATAGTTAGGTTTGAGTATGCACCAGAAAACCAAACACTTTGTGGAAGTCATGGCTTCTTGACTGACAGAGTATAGATTTGGGTGAAAACATGCAGTTGCTTTCCATAAAGCAACAATAATGGGTAATGCCCCATAGCTGAGTGATATAAGATATTGTGAACAAAAACAGTGAAAGGCAAGAAAAGGTTCCAGCTGGACACTTTTGCAATAATTATCTCATGCATGTAATGGATCAGGAGGCACCTGATCCATATATTGCTTCAGATCAGGTGGCGTTTGATCCAAACATGGCCCTAATCCAAAGATCTCAAACTTGGGGAAGTTGGAGTTAGGAAAATTTGACATCCCAAATTTAAAAATACATCTGTGAAATGATGTCAGGCTTATGCATGGCGTGGATGATGATCTGTTGGGATGCAGAATCTTTGCAAATGATGTGCTGGATGGTGCTCAAGAGAGCTTAGCCTAGGGGAGCTTATTCCATACTTGCAAAGTACTATTTAGGGGAGGATGTCAAAGCCATGAAGGGCAGTTGCATCTTCTATAAAAATGAGAAAAAATCAAATAAAGGAAAACTTGCTTGCTAAATAAGGAAATATTATTTTATTAAAATTATTAAGGAATTCAGATCAGAATCATGAGCTCAACCAGTGAGCTTGGTGTGGCATTGGCATCATTCTCAGCCCTTTCCTGGGCTCAGACCCTGCTGTTGATGTGCAGCGTAATGGGAACAGTGGTGTGAGAATATGTGGCAATGGCAATGCATGGTGGTCAGGTTTGGGGATGGGCTTTTGCAGGCCTGTCCCTAGTATGGTCAGTAACATGGCTCTTACTGCCCAATTCATTTGATGTATATTGGCGAAAACCCACCCATTACATTAGATGCAACTAAAATAATTTTTTGTCAGTTTTGTGGGGGCCCCAAGAAGAGGTGGTGGCTCCAGGAGTGGAGGAATGGTATCTCCATGTGTTGACAGTGGTGATGGTGAGTTTCTCATTAACTTTTGTAATTAGAGAGGTGTTTCAAGTGTGTGGCGTGTCCTGTAAAGATGGTAGAGTGCCAGGGAGGTTCTACATCTCCAAAAGGTCGGGGTGCTTTGCCCATGGAAGCTTTGGAGAAGATCCACCAAGTGGTGTCACAGATTTGTTTTCAGGCATGGTTGGTTAAAGCAATGGGAGGGAGACCTCTTTCTCGCTGCAGATTGTGCAAATTGTGGAAGCACTACCCTCAGATTTGGATGGGTAGGTGCAAGATTTGATTGAGGAGCAAGGTCGCCTCCTAGGATCCATGGATGAGTGTGTCAATTAGATTGACTGGGCTGCCTATCTGGATGAGGTGCAGGTTGAAGCATGTTCAGCTTTGCTGATGGTGTGTCAGGGGTGAGAATCAGTTGAAGAATATGGGCAGATTTTTGAACATTGACAAAAGCAGCGCGAGTCTCAGATTTGCAATCATCGCAGATGTTCAGACTGGGGCTGCAAGCAGATATGTTAGCCACCATGGCGGCTGCTAAGGTTCAGAGTATGTTGGCAGAAGAAATTGCATTGGTGGTGCAGGTGGAGAAACAATTGGCCTTGGCGCAAAACTGGCAGAAATATTATATGTTTCCAGGAAGGGGCCAGTCATCTGCAGTGGCTAGAAGAGGTCGAGAAGGTTGGCAGGGATCACCCAGGAATTTCAGAAATATCCATGGGGGGTTTCATCAGGGGAATAGTGAGGAGTTGGGAAGAACAAGAGGTCAGGGTCCCAGGAAGAGTTATAGTCCTATACCTTCCCTACCTGCAAATTTGCAATCTGAGAATGCCTTAAACATTTTATCTACTTCTTTGCTTTACCCTTGGTTATTTATTTCAGTGGAGTTACACTTGCATGGTCTAAGGGAGAAGGTATTGGCCCTGGTGGATACAGGGGTTGAGGAAAACTATGTGGAGTTCGCCTAAGCAGAACGTTTGAAGTTGGAGATGAAGAGGGGACCTGAGGTGGTGTTTGCCAATGTGTCAAGGACAGCTTCATCATGGCGTTTAGAGCCTTTGGTAGTTGTTCAGCAGGACCCATTTTGGTTAAAAGAGGGTTTCTGTGAAATCAGAAATCTGGACTATCCTTTGGTACTGGGGATGCAATGGTGGCATCATTTCCAGCCCCAGGTGGATTTGCCGCATAAGACAATTACCTTGATGCTGCAAAATTGGGTCTCAGATGAGGTAGAAGATGGAGGTTAGAACGATATTCCAAGTGGTCTCAAGAGCCTGGGTGGGATGCAGGAGGTAGGGTTACCAGCCAAACATAGTGACTTTATTGATGTATTTGGTCCTATTGGAGACTAGCCTTTTTCCCTAGGGTTCTATTGCATTTTCATTCCGGTTCAAGGAGGGGTCAGAGCTTCCAGGGGGTGTCCAGCATATGTTCTTAACAAACGGGCCAGAGAAGTGTTGGAGGGCCATGTGGATTCAATGTTGGACAAAGGTTTAATTGAGCCCTCTATGTCTCCAGTTTTGTCTCCTGTATTACTGGTACCAAAAGCGAGTGGCAAATTACACCAATGTGTGGATTTCCGTCATCTGAATATGGTCACTGATCCTGATTTGTATCTGATGCCCTTGTTGGAGGGTATCTCCCAATGGTACTGGATGCATGGTTTTTATAAAACTTAACCTTGTGGACACATTTAATCAGATACCAGCGAGACTGGAGCATCAGCAATGCACAGCGTTTAATTGCCACCTGGGGGTGTATCAGTATTAAGTGATGCCATTCAGGCTTAGGAATGCTCCAGCGGTGTTCCAGTGGATGATTGACCATGTCCTTGGGAGAATAATTGGTCATTGCTGTACCACCTATATGGATGATATCTTAGTATTTTCATAGTTCTGAGAGGATCATGTCTGAGATGTCCGGGAAGTTCTGGGGGCAATTGGCCAGATGGGATTGAGATTGAAACTTTCCAAGTGAAAATTCAGTCGAAGTTTAGTAACGTTCCTAAGCAACATGGTTTTCCAGAATTGATTGGGAGTATGTCCAGATAAACTGCATGCGGTGCGGGCATGGAAGGCCCCTATGGATCAGATGGGGGTGCGGAGTTTTTTGGGAACATTGAACTTCCTTCATCAGTTTTTGAAGAATCTTTCCCAAATGGCCTTACCTCTCACATGTCTAACACAGGATGTCCCATTTGTATGGGGAAGGGAAGTGGAGCAGGCATTCAAATTACTGAAGAATAAGTTACTTACTGTGCCTGTACTGGCCCTTCTGGTCCCCCAGGAGGCCATTTGTGGTGGAAACGGACGCCTTGAATTATGCTGTAGGTGCAGTATTGCTTCAGGAAGGGGAAGATGGGCTGGAACACCCCATGTGTTACTTTATCTGTAAGATGCTCCTCACAGAAATAAATTACCCAATATATGATAAGGAACTACTGGTGGTGATGGTGGCCTTGCGGGAATGGCAGCATCACCTACTCTATTCCAGGCATCATTCTGTTATTTGGAAGGATCACAAAACATTGGAATACTATTGTGAACCCAGGAAGATGAACCAGCGGCAGGCCAGATGGCATGTGGAGCTGGTCCATTATGACTTCCTGGTGAAGTACAGGCCAGGATCATCAAATGTTCTATTGGATTGGTTGAGTCAAGATGGGGGCTTCATGTATGAGAAGGAGGAATTGGAGGAGTTTAATATAGCCATAATATTTTGACTGGACAAATTCTCAATGATTGAGGATAGGTAAAGTGAGTTGGGTGGAGAAAGTCCACCAGAAGCAAGGAGTATCAGAATTTGGATGTTGACTGAAAGCTGAGATGATGGAGGAATGGCCACATGAGCGCCATGAAGCCTTCATGAAGAGGGGTGGGGTGCCGTCATGATTCTGATATGACTGGACAATAAGCCCTAAGATGATATGGCAGAACAGATGGAATCCGCCAAGTTTGATAAGAGTTATGATTATTCGAGTGCCTCAAAATGAGGCAATATTGGGTTGTTGGGAAATCACCTCAAATTAGGCGTCGTGAGATTAATGAATGAGGAACTGGTGGAACCAAAGAGATATGGTGAGTTTGAATTACTAAACCATGAAAGCGGTATCATCTGAAGTTGCTATGATATAAGTGAGATGAGATGAATGAGAAAATTAGGTTGTTAATAGTTTAGAGTGAGCAGAACAGCAAGGATTCGCTGTATTTATTATATTAAATAAAAAGAGTGTAGTGGGAGCAAGTTCTCCATAATTATTAAATTAGTTTATTCTGTTGTTTCAAAGGGCAACAATCATCATATCATTGGTCCTCTTGCTCAGTGGGTTGAACCCTGTGAATAATCCCTTACAGCGTATCTCAACAATTTCGCCAACTTTATAACAGTGGTGCTCACCACAGGGGGCCCATTGATCAATCACAAAAACTGATAAAAGTTCCTCAGTCGCTGATCATGTCATATCAGGCTTGCTTTGGCAAGGAATCATCCCAAGACACTGCAACTGTTGAATATGCAGAACTCAAGCTTGCCCTGGATGCTGTGCTTAAATGGAAGAAGGAGTTTCTGCAAGCGGGTTGTATTGATAAGCTGCCTCCGTTTGATCATGATGGGAACATCCTTGGATTCTTTAAACGATTTGAGTTTGCAGTAGAAGGAGCTTAAGATAGGTGTAAAGCCAAATTATTAATGTCCACCCTGTATGTCAGAAACACCGACCAAGTTACTTGCTATCTTTCCAACAGTTCCGTTACCTATCAAAAGTGAAGGATACTGTGTTGTGGTTATTTAGAACTTCCAAAATGGCGCAGTGGAAGTCCGAGTTTCTAACCATTGGGTTTCAACATAATGAGTCCCTCACTGCGTTTGCTGATTGCTTTTCAACAGAAGCCCATGTGTTAATTGGGACAAACTTTTAACTGAACTTGACATAAGCATAGCGTTGACCTCCGGTGGGAAACCATACCATGAGTTTTTTAATACTATGGCTTCATAAGTAAGAGGCTGACGTACCCTTGCTTAAACTTGTTCAAATTCTTCGCCGTCTATCCGCTACCTTCCCTCCACCTAATATAGAGCAGAAACCTATAACCTCCGCTGCTAGCCTTTTTTATTCAGAGGAATTATCCCTCCCTGTTCAGCATCCAGTTGTCATCCCCTGGCCTTATAATCATTACAAGCCTCGCTTCCAACCAAGTTTCCAACAGCAGTTCACTTGTTGGGAGGGCCTGGTTACACTGTTCAATTTCAGCCCAACTTTTGGGGTGGCCCATTTTGCAATAATCAAGGAAGCAGATCTTAAGGGGTCAATTGCTTTTCGTGCAGTCACTCTGGGAACCTGGCTAAAAGTTGTCACAATTGCCAGGTCCAGTACCTACCGTGGAAGCAGTAAAATCAGGAAAAGTCAGAGCGGAGTAGAGATGGGACTCTCTACCTCCGCTATTCTGACTCAAAACGTCCCACCTGAACCTATTCCTGTACATTCAGCGGAAGTTCCTCAGTATGATGACGCCTTTCTATATCAGCAGCTGGTTGGAGGGGTGAATGTGCTGACACAAACGCAATTCATGGACATGGTGGAAGCAGGCTCCCAGGATCAACCAAAGCCTTATGACTGTCAAATGTTTGATCACCTTTCTACAGATGAATCAGATCCGTTAGATGATGCGCTTCTCTTAAAAGGGGTAAACGCGGCCCTCCCTGTGGATGATATTGTTAAAGAATACCCTAAAATGGGGAAGGGTATTATGATCTTCCTTGGAAAAAGAGATCCGTTAAATGTCCATGTTTTAAAACAATCAGATGCATCTTACCCTGAGTGTACTTACTATGACACTGTCATAGAAAAAACTAAAGTTCACGCAATAATTGATATGGGTGCCCCAATCAACATATTGTCCACAAAGTTGGTGTTGAAGTTGGCATTAAAGCCTGACATGGAGCATCATATGGTGTATGGGACTGCAGGTGCGAAAAGCACAGTCTCTGAAGGAGCATACAGCACGCTACCCTTGCAGTTTGGGTCATTTGTCATTGTAGCCCCGGCTATAGTGTTACCAAACAATACCTATGACCTGTTAATTGGAACTGCTTTTATGCACCACTTTGGGGCTGTTGTTGATATGACAGTGGAGACATTTGAAATTATGGTGCAGCGGATCCCAATCTACTTCACTTCCAGCGGAATGCCAAAGGATCCAGTGCACATGAGTCAAATCAACCTTGCATATGGTGATGGGGTGGTTTCAGTTCACTATCATTGACTAAAGAGTAAGAACTGGGCCATTCCCCATCAAATTTATGAATATCAAGGGCTACCGCTTAGAGCTTCTGGCCCTATATCTATTCACTCTGGACACCAAGTAATCATAAACATTGAGTTAGAGGTGGAAGTGCCTACTGGGCTATATGGGGAGGTTATTGGGCCCTATCAGCAATCACGGCTTGAGCCCCACGTGGCCCCTGGAATTATACTCCCAGGGCATGGGGAGATCAAGGTCTTGGTAGCAAATCTTCAGGATGGACCAATGCAAATCCGGTGACACCAAATAGTTGCATACATACATTTCATCCCAGTTGAAGAGGTCCTCCAGGTTCTTAAGTTTGGTTCATTGGATGAATTTGGTCTGCCCATTGAATCACAGCTTGGCGTAATGTGGTTGTACCGCGTCAAAATTTAATTGGGTTAACAGAAGACCAGAAGATCAAGTGAAAGGATTATTTCAAAAATTCAAAGAGATCTTTGCTGTCAATTATTATGATTTAGGATGTGCACAAGGAGTGATTAATCGAGTGGACACTGGGGATCATCCCCCATCAGATCTCAGCCAATCCGCCGATCTAGAGCAGTGGAAGAAGTTGTCACATCTGAAATCTTAAACTGTTGGAGCAAGAAATGCTTGAACCATCAAAGAGCCCATGTGCTTCCCCTGTCCTAATTGTCAAAAAGAAGGATGGTACTAACTGGGTAGTAATATACTACCACAAGCTCAACAGCATTATAAAAAAGGACTCATAACCCTTGCCAAGAATTGATGATGCGTTGGACCAGTTGGGGGGAGCTCGTTACTTCTTGGCAATGGATTTAATATCTGGCTATTGGCAGATTAAGTTACCTATGGCGGAACATGAGAAATGTGCCATTATTACACCAAAATGGCTTTTCCAACCTAAGCATAGGACCCAAGGACTGTGTAATGCCCTGGCTACATTCCAACGGGCAATGGACACTATCTTTGGCAACTTGGAGCTTTCATGCATTCTTGTATACCTTGACAATATAAACATTTTCTCCTGAACGTTTTCTGAGCACATTAATCATTTGCAAGAGGTATTCCTCCTGTTGTCAGAGCCCAACATCAAAATAAAGCCCCCAAAATGTCACTTTTTCTAGGGATCAGTTAGAGTACCTTAAGTTTGTATATGATGCAACGGGGCTGCGTCCCCAATCAGCTAAGATGGAGGCCATCCAGAGATGACTACACCAAACAGTAAGCGAGATATACAAGTATTTTTTTAGAATGGTCGGCTACTATTGCCACTTTATACCTAACTTCAGATGTATTGGAGGTCCGCTGTTTGAGTTTTTAAAAAAAACACCACGTTTGAATGGACGGACCACTGTCAACAATCCTTTGATACCCTTTGAACAGCATTGATCAATGCGCCAATGCTACACTACACAAATTTTGAAAAGGAATTCATTATACAGATGGATGCATCTTTTTTCGCTGTGGGGCAGTTTTGTACCTAATAGATGATGAAGGGGAGGAGCACCCAGTGGCGTAATGCAGCTGAATTCTGAATAGCCATGAATGCAAATATACTGTAAGTCCCGGGAACATCCTCTGGGCGTTAATCAAACCATTTTCCCATTCCCAAGAAAAAAGTCACAAAAAGAGGATGGCTGTACCCCTTGTTACTCAAGGCGATCTCGCTCATGTGGTAGAGAGCGCTGGGTAACAGCTCTCCCGCTTTGGATCCCACTTCCAGTACCCACACTCACCTCATCAGAACTGCTATGGGGAATCTTTATAATCTGCTTTGAGATCGCCAAAATGAAATTTATCAGAACTAATTCGAGTGGCAATCAGCCCAATGCTCAGCTTTCAAATGGTCAAAAAGGTATGAAGACCAATCTATCAGCTGGAATGCCTGACAGTTGTGATTCGGTTAACACAACAATCAAAAAAACACCCCCTCCTAAAATCATAGGGGTCATCCCTGACAGGTAGGTAACAGCATCAGACACCATTGATGAGGGCTTGAAGCTCCCCACTGGCAAATTGGGCATTGCGCCTGATGCAATGCCACTGACCAAATGAATGGCCCAGCGACCAAGCATGGGCGGGTTGGACATCCTGAACCCGTTCCCAACCAAATGTGCCCACTCCTAAGTGGGGTGGCCTTGGGGATTCCTGCTGCTCATTGGGCTAAACGCCGTCACGCCAACCATCAGAAATGCAGTTGAGCCTCCAGTTCAGATGTTTGAGGTTAAACCAACAGCAACTCGGCCTGCTGCCAAATTCTTTGATGTCAGTTCCCAGTTAAATTATCTTTTCCCATTCCTGAACAATTCGCCAGTTAGATCGAACTTGAGGGCCCAATCCTGGCTTGTTTCCCCTCTTAATTGACTACTATTTAATCATTCACATTGCACTGAGAAAATTGTTGGTCAATTTTTCTTCCTTAAATTTTCCATTAAAAACCTTCCCCAAAAAATTTAGTCTTTATATGTTGAGAATTAAACCGCCTTTTTCTCTGGCACTCTCATACCCCTCGGGGTTAATGGCCATGTTCATCTGTTATTCTATTTTGTGCCTGTACAAAATTCTGGTGCATTGGCAGATATTGGTAAAATTCCTTTTCAGCTTTATATTTTTCATACCAGCAGCAGTGCCTTGGGCATTCTGGTTTACCGTTTGGGTACTCTGGCACCTTGGCTGGCAGGCCAGTCTAATTCTTACTTGATGTTCACCTGACATAATTGACCAACCATTATTCTTTGCCATTTCCACCTTTCTCATATATATTGGCGCAGCAATGGTCCCTCCTTTTCAACTGAACCAGGTTGTGAAGAAGATTTTCTCTGCCCACAATAGTCCAGTCCCACTCAAAACTTCAAACCCATACCCCATAGTTGCCACGACTATTCTGCCCATGTCAGCAGAATCTGACATCCTGACTTGCATTGAGCTTACCCCCCACAAAAGTCTAGTGGTTTCCACTGACCCCACTACCATCTCTTTGGTATCACTGGATTTGTCCACACATACCAATAAAGAGAACTCCACTTACTTCTTACTACCCATGAAGATTAGTTTTGGGCCCCTTCACGTCTCCTTTGAGGCCCTGGTGGACACTGGAGCCGCAAGGAATTTTATGAGTTTGGAACTGGCCCAGCAATTGGAACTTGCCCTGGATGCAGGTCCTTCAGTGATGGTTGCGTCGTCAGCCTCCCAAACCTCATAGCTGATATGTAGACCAGTCATATTTTCAATACACCATTTTAGCTTCTGCGACCGCTTTTCTGCTATGCTGAACTTGGTGTTTCTGGTGATCTTAGGAGTGGGATGGTGGCGCCGGCAACATGTCAAAATCCACCTGGAGTCTAACATGCTGTCATTCGCTAATGATCAAATGGAGGGTGAATTCCCCCTAATTGACACTCCTAAGAAAGCTCAAGACCGCAGTTCTATCACATCCCTCGTCTCCCCTACAGGCATACCATCTGATTTTCCAGAAAATTTAATGCGCTATCAAAGCATTTTTGATTCTGAAAAGGCGGATCATTTGCCTCCCCACACTAGATTCAACTGTGGGCTTTGTACAACGGAGGAGTCGGTGAATATCAACTTCCCGTTGTATCCCCACACAGAAGAGGAGGAGGCTGCGCTAAACACCTGGTTGGATGATATGTTGAAAAAGGGTGGTTGTTCAAGGAGACCTCTCCAGTCACCTCTCCCATCATCTTCACTAAAAAAGCCGATGGTTCTTTCCGATCCTGTGTGGACTATGGACACTTAAATAAAATCACACTTTCTGATCCCTACCCCCTGCCTTTAGAACAGATGATAAGCCAAGCAATTGCCAACTCTCAGGTGTTATCTAAGCTGGATCTCGTCAATGCATTCAACCAGATTTGTGTAATGAAAGGGCAAGAATGGTTAACAGCAATCTGGACAAAGCGGGGCATATTTAATTCCATGTAATGCCCTTTGGGCTGAAGAATGCTCTCGCTATGTTTCAAAGCATGATCAACAATGTACTGGGTGGCCTTCGGTTTACCTGCACAGTTGCATATATCAATGACATTCTGGTTCACTCCCTGACTCCTGAACAACATGCTACTGACCTGGAAGCAGTTATGGCCGCCTTGCATAAGGCAGGCTTGTTCGTCAAGCCTTCCAAGTGCAAGTTCTATAAGGAGGAGGTTATGTTCCTTGGGAACCTTGTCCTTAAAGATGGTTATGCAATCCCTCCCAAAAAGTTGGATGCTATCCAGGAATGGCCAACCATGAATACCCAGAAACAATTACAGAGCTTCTTGGGAACCATCATTTTCTTAAAAAGTTCTCCCCAGCACTTTCCCAGCTTGCTGCCCCGCTCACCCCCTTACAGGGAAAAACGTACCATTTCGCTGGATGGCAAAATGCCAACAGGCGTTCGAATCAACTAAAGAGGTGTTTGTATCCCCTCCCATTTTGAAACATGCCAATACCACCAAGCCATATATCATTACACGTGACGCTTCATTGGTAGCTGTGGGGGCAGTGTTGCTCCAGGAGCACGATGACTTGGAACACCTGGTCGCCTACTTTTCCCAAAAGTTTACCTCTACGGTTTAGTCCTGGGCCATTTATGACAAGGAGTTGGCAGCTGTTGCATGGGCCTTAACTCATTGGAGGTACCTGTTACAGGGTGCCCAACATGAATTAATTGTTCTCACGGATCACCAAGCCCTTTTGTACTTTCGTAAACCCTAAAAATTGGCACATTGGCAAGCCTGAACCTATTGGGACCTGTGCAGTTTTAACTTCAAGTACATATTCATAAAAGGTGCGCTCAATGTACTTCCTGATTTTCTCAGCCGCAGCCCCATCCACTGTTCCGCGGATCCAGAGGAAGTGGATCTCGTTAATGTGATTTCTGCTACCCAAATCCTGTCGATTGTTCCCCCTGTCATTTCTTCCATTGCTATGGGCCCCGACGATCCATTAGTTGCTCAGGTCTTGGCCAGTCAAATGGCCTGCCCTGAGGGCGTGGAGCTGGTCAAGCAGTTATCTCACCAGAAGCATAAACACTCCCTATACTCATTGAAGGAGGGTCTTATTTATTTTTGGTCATGCGTTTGGGTTCCCCCTCCTTCTGAACTGAGGTATTCCGCACACATCATGATCCCCCCGCGGTTGGTCATCCTGGTACTAAGAAATGCATCAATTTGATCAAATGGACCTACAATTGGGCGGGTTTGACAAAATAAGTTTCGGCCTGGATCGCCGACTGCATTACTTGTGCTTGGGCTAAGTCAGACTGCTCCAGTAGAAACGGTCTTTTACACCCTTTACAGCAGGCAGAGGGTCCATAAACGTCAGTGTCCGTGGACTTTATTGTCAAACTCCCCTTCTCTAATGGGTTCACAGCGGTGATGGTGGTGGTGGATCGTTTCACAAAATTTTCCCTCTTTATTCCTTGCCATTCCACAATTATGTCTGTGGAGACTGCCCGCCTTTTTGTGCGTCACATGTTCTTGATGTTTGGTCTCCCACAGGAGATTATTAGTGACTGTGGTTCACAGTTCATGGTGCGGTTTTAGAGTGAACTTCTATCTATCCTAAAGATATCCCCCTGCCGTTCTACAGCACACCATCCCCAGTCTGATGGATAGACCGAGCAAGTCAACCAAGTCCTCAAACAGTACCTGCGTTGCTATGCTGCGGCCGCACAGGATACCTGGGCCAACGATCTTCCCCTCTCTCAATTTGCTTGTAACAATGGAATGCACGCGTCTATGGTGTTTTCACCCTATGAAGTGACATTGGGTTACAACCCTTTATTTTCAGTCAGACCTTGCTTGCGTCCTGAGGTCCAAGCTGCCACGGATCACGCTGAACATATTAGGTCAACTCAATCTTTGGTGAGGAAACACCTCACCAAAGCTATTGATGACTACAAGTGGTTCACAGATTGCAAGCGGCTCCCAGGTCACGATATAACAGTGGGCTCCTATGTTATGCTTGATACCCACCAATTACATATTTTATTGCCTTCTCATAAATTTGCAAGTATGCGTTCCAGCCCCCACTTGGTGGAAGAGGTCTTGGGCAATGGTGCATTCCGGTTGAAGCTTCCAGCTCACTGGAAACAGCATCCTGTCTTCCACGTTTCCCAGCTGTCACTTTTAAGGGTACAGTTCCTGTGGAACCCAAACCGATCATCATCAAGGATGGGGAAGAGGCTGAGGTGGAGAATATCCTGACATCTCACAAGTCCCACCGGTCAGTTCAATATCTCATGGCTTGGAAAGGTTATCCAGCTTATGAGAACAGTTGGGTCAAGGCGCGCGATTGTGCAAACTGTATGGAATTGGTCGAAGTATTTCAAAAATCCCACCCCAATGCTCCTCGCCCTTCCCAAAAAACTGCAATGGTAATGGCGATCAAGTTACCCAAGGCGCATAAGAATGTGGCTCTCATGCATTTTCCCGGTGGTGGTGGGGCCCTTCCCTTGGAAAAAGGAAAGGGTAATGTAAGTCCCAGGGAATGTCCTCTGGGCATTGATTGGGCTATTTTCCCATTTCTGAGCAAGAAGGCACCAAAGAGGATGGCTGTACCCCTCGTTACTCAGGGCGATCTCGCTCATGTGGTAGATGAACGCTGGGTAACAGCTCTCCCACTTTGTATCCTGCTTCCAGTACCCACACTCACATCAGCAAAACTGCTATGGGGAATCAGTGAAAACTGTGCTGAGATCACTAGAATGAAATTGATCAGAACTAATTTGAGCGGTAATCAGCCAAATGCTCAGATTTCAAATGGTCGAAAAGGTATGAAGACCAATGTATCAGCTGAAATCCCAACGGTTGCGATTTGGTTTACACAATGATCAAAAAAATCACCCCCTCCTAAAATTGTTGGGGATGATCCCCGATGAGCAGGTAACAGCATAGGACACCATTGACAAGGGTTCAAAGCTCTCTGCTGGCAAATTGGGCATTGCGCCTGATGCAATGCCACTGACCAAATGAATGGCCCAGCGACCAAGCATGGGCGGGTTGGACATCCTGAACCCGTTCTCAACCAAATGGGCCCACCCCTATGTGGGGTGGCCTTGGGGGATTCCTGCTGCTCATTGGGCTAAACGCTGTCACACCAACCATCAGAAATGCAGTTGAGCCTCCAGTTCAGATGTTTGAGGTTAAACTAACAGCAACTCGGCCTGCTGCCAAATTCTTTGATGTCAGTTCCCAGTTAAATTATCTTTTCCCATTACTGACAAATCGCTAGTTAGATTGAGCTTAAGGGACCCAATCCTGGCTTGTTTCCCTTCTAAATTGACTACTATTTAATCAGACACATTGCACTGAGAAAATTGTTGGTCGATTTTTCTTCCTTAAATTTTCCATTAAAAACCTTCCCCAAAAAATTTAGTCTTTATATGTTGAGTAAAAACCGCCTTTTTTGCCAGCACTCCCATACCCCTCGGGGTTAACAGCCATGTTCATCTGGTATTCTATTTTGTGCCTGTACGAAATTCTGGCGCACTAGCAGATATTGGTGAAACTCCTTTCTAGTTTCATATTCGTTGTACCAGCAGCAGTGCCTTGGGCATTCTGGTTTACAGCTCAAGTGCTCTGGCACCTTGGCTTGCAGGCCAGTCTAATTCTTACTTGCTGTTCGCCTGACATATACTGTGACTGAGCGGGAGTGCTTAGCAGCGATCTATGCTTACAAGAAATTTATTGTATACTTGCATGGTGTAAAGTTTAGAGTTGTAATGAATCATGCCTTATTACGCTGGCTGCAGAATCTTAAGGAGCCGGAGGGCTGGCTAGCATGATGGGCCCATAAACTACAGGCTTACAACTTTGAGATACTTCACTGACCAGGACAAACACAAGAATGCTGATTGCTTGACAAGGCTACCAACTATCGCAGTTATGACAGATCTGAGCGATATTATGCATGACAAGATGCTCAGCGGAAAGTATGATGATGGGCCACCAAAAGTCATTAAGGCGTTGAATGAAATGCGAGCCAGTACTTTCCAGTGGAATGTTGAGTTGTACAAGCGGATCAGTAATTCAACAGTAAACTTCCCGAGACCCTCAGTGCAGCTTAACATTATCATGAGCGCACATAGGGAAGTTGGGCATGGTGGCATGTGCAAGACATTGGAATTATTGTGGCCTCATATAACTGGGAAAGCATGAACTTCGATGTGCTTGATACTATCTCCTCCTGTCACCATTGCCAAGTGGAAAAGCCGTTCTGCAGAAGACCTCATACTGGTTAGTGAAGCCGGATTTTGCTTGGCATACAGTTTCCCTTGATGTCATCATCTCTCTGCAAATGGGAGCTAACTGGTCCAAGTAAATTTTGGTTGCAATTGACCACTTGAACCGGTGGGTTGAAGCCAGGGCAATACAAAACTTAGGGGCGGTCATAGTGGCCAAATTCATAATGAAATATATTATTCAGCGGCATGGATGCCCTCAGTTCCTCCTTACTAATAATGGAACTAACTTCATTTCCCATATCCTCCCAAAGCTTAACGAGCTAATGGCCATCTGAGAGGTTTTGACAACCCCATACCACCATGAGTCTCATGAAATGATTGAGCAGGTCAATGGGACCTTAGTGAACGTACTCTGTAAATTAGTAGCAGATCGACCCTCAGATTGGAGTTCCCTTTTGTCCACAGCCATTCTCGCCTAAAATATCAGTTATCATTCTGCCACAGGGAAGAGTCCCTCCCAATTACTATATGGATGACACCCTGCCCTTCCAGCGCTGCTATATTCTTGTGTAGAAGATACTGGCGGAATGGATCCACAACGTTATTTGATGACTCTAGCTGACATCTTAATCAAATTACAAACTGAAGCATACTTATTCAGTTTAGCCAAGAAGATTAAGGCTCAAGATGCTGATCAGGTATGGCGTAGCAGTTTAGCCCAGTTCAAAGATGGAGACTTGGTTCTATTCCATGATCAACATGGTTTCAAGCGGAAGCACAAGTTGGACAGTATCTGGACTGGCCCATTTGAAGTTATTGAGAAGACAGGTATGGATGCATATACTATTAAGGACTTTATGAGTGGTCGGATCATCAACAGAGTGCACACCAAGTTCCTCCTGGCATATAAGCTATAGGAGCCTGATCTCAAGTCAAGGAAAGTAATGTCGTGATTCTGATATGACTGGATAATAAACCCTAAGATGATATGGCAGAACAGATGGAATCCGCCAATTTTGATAAGAGTTATGATTATTTGAGCACCTTGAAATGGCTGATATTGGGTTGTTGGAAAATCGCCTCAAATTAGGTAATTGTGAAATTAACAAATGAAGAATTGATGGAACCATTGATATGGAGAATTGAATAACTAAGCCATGAATGCAATATCATTCGAAGTTGCTATGATTTATGTAAGATGAGTTGAATGAGGAAATTAGGATGTTAGTAGTTTAGAGTGAGCATAACAGCGAGGATCCACTGTATATATTATATTAGATAAAAAGAGTGTAGTGGAAGCAAGTGCTCCATATTTATTAAATTAGTTTGTTTTGTTGTTTCAAAGGGCAACGATCATCATATCATTGGTCCTCTTGCTCAGTGGGAGAACCCTGTGCAAAATCCCTTGCAGCATATCTCAATAATTCCGCCAACTTTTAAAAGGTGCTATACCACAATTATTGCATATGGGTGCCCAAACCATCGTTACAACGGGAGGTAATTAGGCTTCTCATGATCATCCGTTGGCAGGTCACCCAGGAGTGGAGAAGATGGTATAATTGGTGCAATGGGAGTATCTGTGGCCGGCCTGCATAAGGATGCTAGAAAGTACGTGTGGGAGTGTTTGTTATGCGTGATGGCGAAGCCCTCAAGAAAACTGCCATTGGGTAAGTTAAATTCACTGCTGATACCACGTGGCCCATGGTGCTCAGTTGGTGTGTCAATTTCATAATGGGTCTCCCAAAGATGCAGGGGAAGGATGTGGTTATGGTGGACGTGGATAAACTAACTTAATACGCTGAGTTCTTCTCATTAACAAGAAGTTTTTCAGCAAAGGACGCGGTGAGGATTTTTATTGAGGTGTTCTCCCAGCATGGCTTACGTGAGGGATCATTTTGGACTAAGGTCCACAATTTGTTTCAAACTTCTGGTTGAGTTTTCTGTGGAATTTGGAGATCAGGCCTGGTTAATCTTTGGCGTACCATCCTCAAACCAATGGAGAAACACAGAGGATGAATCAGATACTTGATTAGTATCTCTAGTGTTACATGTTCAATTGACAGGATGACTGGGTTTTGTGGGTTCAGATGGCCCAGTTCGCTTACAACAATCATTATCAGTCTTCAATGGGAATGTCAACATTTTTCACAAATTATGGTCTCAATCCCAGATTGAATGGGATCCGTGGGCAGAGTGAGTCAGGGGGCAGATGAGATGGTGTGCACCATGTCAAATATTGGGAAGAAGTTATGGGGGAATTTGGAGTGGGCAGTGGCTCAGCAGAAGTGACAAGAGATTGACAAGGGCGCCTGATCCAACATTTGAGCCTGTGGACTGGGTATTGGTGGCAGCTAAGAACTATGATGTCCTGGTTAAGAGTTGTAAGCTGGGACTGAAGTTTTTAGGCTCATGCCAGATCATCTGAGCCATTAATCAGGTTGCCTTTGAATTAAGTTTGCCATTAGGTTCTAGGGACCATCTGGTGATTCACGCTTCCCAGCTACAAGCGTTCAAGGGAATAGGACTGGATTGACTTGGGCTGTTAAACCCTAGGGAAGGGGATATGCAAGAATATGAGGTGGAATGGATATTGGATGTGAGATGGGTGAGAGGCTGGCAGCAACTGCTGGTGAAGTGGAAAGGCGATCCAGTTGAGGAGGTGATGCAGCAGAGAAGGAGGATTGCGCGCGATGCCCAGAGAAGGTCCAGGAGTTCTAGTCTTTACAGGGGGTGATGTAACGGATCAGGAGACACCTGATCTGTATTTTTTCTTATTGGGTGGCATTTAATCTGAATGTGGCCCTAATTCAAAGAGCCTCAAACTTGGGGAAGTTGGAGTTGGGAAAATTTGACATCCCAAACCTGAAATACATCTGCGGAATGATGTCAGGCTTATGCATGGCGTGGATGATAATCCTTTGGGATGTGAAATCTTCACAAACAATGTTCTGGATGGTGCTCAAGAGAGATTAGCCTAGGAGGAGCTTATTCCATACTTGCTAAGTGCTATTTAAGGGAGGATGTTGCGGCCCTAAAGGCAGTTGTGTCTTCTATAAAAAACGGGAAAAAATAAAGGAAAACTTGCTTGCTAAATAAGGAAATATTATTTTATTAAAATTATTAAAAAATTTGTATTGGAATCATGAGCTCAACCATGAGCTTGGTGTGGCGTTGGCATCATTCTTGGCCATTTCCTGGTCCCAGACCCTGCTGTTGATGTGCAGCATCATGAGAACAGTGGTGCGAGAATATGTGGCAACGACAAGGCATGACAGTCAGGTTTGGGGATGGGCTTCTGCAGGCCTGTCCCTAGTATGGTCAGTAACATGGCTCTTACTGCTCAATTCATTTGTTGCATATTGGCGCAAACCTTCCCGGTACAATGCAAAATACAAAATGATTGTACCTGAACTTGTTTGATAGTGCCGTTGGTTCAGGATGGTAAGGCATAGACAATATCTCAAGTATACCCATTAAGTTGTTAAGCTTAAGGGATGGATACACCAGTGGTAGAGTATGTAATCTTTACCACTTCCTCCACAAGTTCAATAAATATAGGAGAACCTTGGGTAGGGGACAATTATGACTGTGTTGGCGTTGTGCACCAATGCCCTGAACCGAGTTAGCAAATAGCAAAGTGGTCCATGGAGTTCCTAGCCTATCATATGCCACGCATGGAGGTTTTCTGGCTTTTATCCTCCTTTCCCATTTCTTTGCTTCCCCTCAAAAAGTGCGGTATCATCCTCAGGTCAGCCCACCCAAATAAAACTTTAAAAAGTTGTTAAGCTTAGAAGTGATCTGATATATGAAATTGGTCCCATTATCATCAAAAACTGGGGCATCCATGTGTTAAAACTTTAGGAGCTTGTCACTTGACTTTCTCTTCTTGAATGAGTACCAACTGGTAGAATTAGGATATGATTCCTAGTTCTAAATATTACTTGCTTTAGCTCCCTTAGTCCAACTTGCACAGGTTTATTGTATGTGCGTTGTTTGATTTGATAAATAATTGTTTATGCAATAGTAGTATGAAGACTACTATTATGGCTGAGCTGATAACCAGAATAATGATGGGTCTAACGCCAACCTTGTGCTTGTCATAGTATTGATTTCTTATGAATTTGTAGGGACGTCTTTTCAATTCAGTATGGTAGTAATTAACCTAGGGTAAGGTCTATAGGTTCTTCTTCCTTCACATCATGCTGAGTCTGCAGAGATCAACAGTATTATAGACAAAGGATCTTGTTGCCTTCTTTCTCTAATCCCAAGAACAAACAGTCTAAATTATAAACTATCAATAATTTTATATTCAAAATAAGATAATTTTATCTCTTCTTTATTATAAAAAGTTAAAGGGATTTTATAGGAAGTTTAGTGCACAACTCTTTGGTTGGCACTTCAATTGGGAACGGCAGCTATCACCAATGAATTAACCCTCCAGGGTTGCGCAAAACAATGATACTCCTTATAAATATACTCAGGTTCTCTTCCCTCCTCAACTTCAACCTCTTCTGAGTTAAAACGAGAATGTGTCTTATCATCTTCACTCTTCTCCTAAAAAATTTAACCTTATCTGATAATAGCCTGATTAGGTAATGGTACTCTTATCCCTAAATAGCAGATTGCATTCCAAGAAAGGTTAGCTGAAACTTGCTATTATGACAGGTGGCATAACTCACCAGCAACTCAAAAACCCTTAAGTTGATTGATAACTAAACCCAATTGACTCCTATAAGTCAATTAAGGTAAGAATAATTAAATTGACCCCTAATCAGTGTTTTTTTTTTTGGATCAGCCCCAACAAAACACTCATCAATCCAACAGATGATAATCTGGCAGAATATAAATATATCAAAAATATATTTCTCCAGACAATAGTCATAATATATAGTTGATTGATAACACCAACCTCCACTAGTGGGTGGATCTCCTAGTGGACTAACATATTAATTGTAATTGATGAAGCTGGGCAATGTGAGCAAAAATCCCAATCCATCCCCCACCTGACCAGTCTACCTGTTGGAAACTCAGTTGACCACATTATCCAACCTATTGACCAATTGAATAATTCGACAAATGTAAGTTACAATCATATATCTCAGCAACAGTTGGTGACTAAAGATATTCTCATTAGTAATCATCCCTGACAATATTGGGCATGAATTTTATGAGGGAACAACACCAAATATATAATTATTGCAATGGAAAATTTAATATCTTGCCAATGGTTTTTGACTAAAGATATTCACATTGGGAATCATCCCTGACAATATTGTGTAAGATTTCATTGTGGGAGCAACAACCAATAGTCAAATTATGAGTAATTGTTCAGAGCAAATGGATGAGGAGTTGTCAAAAACTACCTAAGTGTTCTAATGCTTGTGGTAAATGGTAGGATTTTCATGGCCCAACATAACCTGAATCAATTGGTTTTAAGTTCCTAACTCCAATAAATTGGTTTCTGAACAACTGATAATTATGCTACTTAAGAAAATAAAGGCTAGGATACCCAACGATATTTAGTGCTTAAAATTTGAGGGTCAATCCAGTATAGAGGAGCAAATAATTCCTAAAAGACAGCTATAGTTATGATAAAAATTTATAATAAATCCCACAAATATTCCCTAATAAAATTAGATTAAAACTTGATGATAACTTAGTTTTTTTACATTGGTTGCATAAAATTATCTGGGATAAAAGTGCAAGGATCAGATATCCTTAGGTCATTGCTATCAAGTCTCCGCTTGGCTCTATGTGAAGGGGATAGGGAAAGTGTTCCATACTAGCACCAAAGTTTCTTCAAGACGAAGAAGCACCTGTCTAGCGTTTAAAGATTCACTCGACATGGATTTTAGGTATCAATCATAATAATAGCCTTTATAATAAGGTTGCCCCAGCTTATATATTATCAGAAAGTCAACTTTAGTTTTCAAGAATCTGTGCAGTTGAAGTCAGGGCACAGAAGCGAGCAACCATCTTGTGGCCCATATTTTAACACTACCCAACAATAAAGATTTTCTGGTGGCATATGCCGCATGGATTCTGACTGAGTCTGCCAGCATGGTTTAAATTCAGAGTGCTCTTGTTCCATCTCAATTCTTTTCTCAATGGATATTGGCTTTATTTCTTTTTTTTGCACATTTCCATTCAATGCCCTCCTTGCTGGCACCTCCAGCAGAGCATATTTCTCATAGCCACATGTTGTGCCATCTTAGTTCAGTCATGCTAATAAAAAGGTCTGGAAGATGTCTTCCACTAGGTCAGGGTTATTTGACATCTCATCTATAAAGGATATTCTCAAGTGGCTTCTCTAATCCTTGTTTCATGTTTTCCTTAAGCTGGGCTTCATTTCTTAAGGGACTACTCCTGGCAAATATAATTTCACCCGTCTATATTCTATTGATGTGTGTTGCTTCTTTCAGCACCCCAGGATTACTTGCAGTGGACCCAGTTTCAACCTGAATTGGTCCTAGTGATAACTAAGGGGACATCACCAGATGCTTTTTTGATGATGATAAATAAATCAGATTTAATACTTTTTACATTTTATATTTTTATTTATTTATTCTATATAAGTTTTTAATCTTATATTTTCTTGATATTCTTTATGTTATTTCTTGCAATGGAAATTAACCTATTATTAGTTTCAAAGGTCCATATTTTTGTTTCCTTTATTCTGGTTCAGCGGTTCATTTTTGAGCTTAACCAGATATCATGGTTCAGAGGTCTATTTTTAAGACTTATCACCTATCATGTTCAGAGGCCCCCACCTGGTACTTGACCAACACTAGGATTTACCCTATTTTGCCAAGGTTCAGTGATCCTTTGTAACATTGCACTTGTTCATCCCCTAGATCCAATACTTAAGATATTTTGTATGGACCCAGTTTACTATATGATCATCCACAATGTTCTTAATTGTGTAGGCATCAGTCACCATCATGATGTTCACTTTGAATGGACCCAACCACAAAGCATCCAGCTTATTTCTTCATCCAAAACCATGGGTGTCACAATAGGCTACCATATTTTCCACATGGTACTCCTGTATTGCTGGTCAGCTCTTGTCGTTTGTTTTCACTTTAATCCTTTTCTTAAGGTGATTTCAAATGCTTACAATTGCAATTTTGATCATCATATTGGCCATTCAGTTCAGGTATTGATTGGTACTCATCCCTGCTGATGGCTCTTCTAGATGTTACAAAACTAATAGCAAGGCTTCCCTTCATCTGTATAGAAATTTAAAAGGCATTAATCTTGTCGCTGTGTGATAACTTATATTATTGGTGAAGGTAACCAAACTCAGGCAAGTTCTCCAAGTGGAAGTTTTCAGACGACCAATTCTCTCAGTGTTGCGGCTTACATTCTGTTAACTCTTTCCACTATTCCGTTTGCTTCTGGTTGGTATGGAACTGATATTAAAAATTATTGCTCCCCATCAATTCATTGAGCCTCAGGATAACATAAGAGGTAAAGGTTTATTATCACTTAAGATCACTTGGGGGCATCCATGCTTATAAATAACTTATTTCAAAGTGAACTTTGCTGTTCTCACATCTATTTTGCTCAGGGTTCTGGTTTCAACCCATCTAGTTAGATGGTCTATGGCCACTATGGTATATTTTGCGCCTCCTGTGCTGATACCCAGGGGTCCCATTATGTTTATTGACACAGTGTGCCATGTGAATCCAAGGTGAACTAGCCTGTATCCTGTTACATTCTTATAAGGCTTGTGGAGTTGACATCCCATGCAATAGGCCAGGTAGTCAGTGACATCATGATTAATAAATTTTCAGTACTAGTATTGGTGAATATGGTTCATGGTCTTCCTTAGGCTACCAATGGTGCTGACTTTGTGTGCGGCTCATATATTTCTGCTTGTTCTGATGGCATCAGGAATATAAATAATTTCACTTCATTCAAATTTAATAGTTGTAAAATTTATACCTTGGTGTTATTCATTGCTTTCTTGGGCGCACAATGAATTTTTTAGGGTCAATCCCCAACGTTGCCTTTGATCATCTTTTGAAATAATTAGTTTTAAAAATAATGGGCAATATGGACTAGAGGTAATCTTGATAATCCATCAGCATTTTGATGCGCTGCTCCAGACTAATGTATTATCTTGAAATTATAGATTCGTAATTTTAAAGCCCATTGGACCAATCGACCCTCTAGTTCCTTAAGTTATGGAGCCAGTGCAAGAATGAGTGGCCCAGCACTACTTTGAAGTGCGTTTCATGGATGTACAATCAGAATTGCTATCATGCATAGATCACCGTGAGGCATTTGCACTCCATCACGGGAAAGTTCCACTCCAAAGATGTAAGTGTTTGGTTCACATAGGCCTCTGGATGTTTGTCCCCATCTTCATCCACTTGACTCAAGATAGTTTCAATCACCGTCAATTATGCAATAGTTTGGATAATGTTTTCTCAATCTATATTTAGGTACTTCAAGACAGGACTGGTCATTATATATCAGTATAATTATTCAAATGACTCTTGGGCTTCTTTGTTCCACACAAATCATTTTTTCAGATCCTTTAATAAGTGGTATAAAGGCTCCACATTTTTTGCAAAATCATTTATGAATCAGAAATGGTAGCTGACCATCCCAGGAAATATTTGGATATCCAGAACGCTCTTTCAGAATTGACATCCATTTGATTGCCATAATCTTCTGCTGCTTGGATTGCAGCCCTTTAATTTGATCATAAAATCCAATTACTCAAGCTCTTTCTTGAAGAAATGGCATTTCAATGGCATAATCTTTAAGTTTGCCATCTCCAGGCGCTTTAACACTTCTACTTAGTGCTCCAAATGGTCAGTGAAGGTCCTGCTGGTACGTTTATATTGTACAGATATACTAAGACACATGATAATTTCAGTTCACTAAGGATAGAGTTCATTGCTTTTTGGAAGGTTGCTGGCGTGTTACACAATCCCTGGGGCATTTGGGTTGATTGGTAGAGTCCCTGTGAAGTAATGATCGCTTATTTTTCTTGGTCCATTTGAAAATCAAATTAACAATACCCCATAAATTAAGCCCATCGCTGGAAAGCAGTTGGCTTTCCCTAAGAGAATGAGCGCATTGTCAACCCTTGGCAGTGGGTATTAATGATTCTTAGTGATTTTGTTCAATCAGCAAAATGATCACTTTGATTTGATCCGTCCTTCTTTTTTAATAAGTACTGTACTCAACCATGTACTCAATGATGGAATGAGGAGCTCATGCTCAACAAAATGCTGATTTCTTTGCTGACCACAGCTTCAGCAGCTCTAGACTTTTGAATAGGTCTCATTTGCATTGGCGAACATTCCCCTGTCAACCTTGTGGATCAAATTCTTTGCGCATCCCAGGTTGTGGTCATCCTGGGAAAATATATCATGGTACTTCTCAAATAGTCAGAATACTTCTTCTTGCTGCTGTTCAGTCAGTTCAGCCAGATGCTCTCAATCTATTAGAACATTAACATTTTTGACAGTTTTATGGCAATCTATTTCAGTTAGCATTCTGAAACCATAGAATTTGCTGATCTCTGCTGTTGTGATTAGATGGTGAAATTCAGTGACTTGGTTTTTGCGATCTTCATCAGTTTTTCCCCAATTAGCCAGTATCATGTTGCTTTCTACGTGTCCTGGCATAATTATTTCTGGAGCAAACCGTGGTTTGATAAATGATTTTATCCATAAGCCAAAAACCTCTACATATAGCTGCTCTGGAATCTTGAGAATTAACCCCGTGTTAATAATTATATGCATCCCAGGTAGTAGAGTGTTCGTCAGTTTCATTCTCAAGGGGATCCCACATTTTTCAAAATCTCCTTTGTAATTTTTCTACGTTTTTTTCAACCAATTTATAATGAATGAGAACAATAATATCGTTGTAAATTAAATTTACAAAAAGTTTATATAGTAAGTGGTGACTCTCCTTCCCGCTCATATATCAAAGGAAGGGTATGCCCCTAAAATGTCAGGTTATTCTCCTTAAAATAACATTTCACTCCATATTTTTAGAAACTCTGTCCCAATCAGGATATCAGAATTCTGGTTCACCAACACAATGGCGGGAGTTGATATTACAAGTGCGCCAAACTGGAGTGGCAGTGCGCTGTATGCTCCAAAGGATACTGTCATCTCTGGTCTGGCTGTCCTGTATTCCTTCCAGTTATTAAGTCTGGCGATATCTTCATTTGTTTTACCAATTTAGTCAAAACAATATTTATGGGCGCTCCGCTTTTATTTCTCATAATTATAACATCAGTTACCAAGCTTTGATTTGAGCAGATAGATTTTGATAATCAAACAGGTGAGATGAGCGAATTTAATAAAACACAACAAAACTGGGTGAAAGTCATATCAGTCAATGGCCAAAACGGTGCACCCAAAGGCAAAAAACGCCCTGAAGGGGTACCAGGAGCCAATGCTGCCAAGAAACCCCAAACCAAAACACCGCCGGGGTTTGTGGAATTTACAATAAAACAAAACCAATAGATGGAGATACAGTACATGTAGCCCCTATCAAAAGTGGAACATGAACTCTGACTTTTCTTAAGGGTCAACTTCCCAACTCTGTGGGAAAAGGTAGGTGAGGCACAGGCCTCTCTCTTTCCCATGCAGTATACATTACCACCCACACCATCCACTGCAGCTGGATCAATATGGGTTTCAAGACCAAAGAGGATGCAGACGCCACAGCAAAAGTCTGTGTTGAAATTGCCCTCCCTGAGGGCAAACGAATTGTGTGCACCGCGTGCACCAGATGGAACAAAGCAAACAATTGTTCATCACTTTTGAATCGCTTCCCACCAACCTCCCCCATAAGCTTATTGAAGACAAACTCTGATTTGGCCCTAAAGCTATGGAGAACTAATACAACTCAAACTATAGCATTTTCACCTGATGCTAAACCTTTGCACAGGAAAGGCAATCACTGTAATTGACCCAGTCCCTGACGTGGCTGAGAATTTAACTAGAATCCCGCGCATCACGATTTTCCACCTCCCAGATGGGGGAGTGTCAAAACCTTTCCATGTCACACTGGATCACGCACCCTCCATCTGTAACCACTGCACCGCACTGGGGCACAAGAAGCATGCATGCCCCATGAAAGAGGGCATCATGGCCCCAGACTTTTGTGACGACGACATGGACAAAGATGAAGAGTCCTTTGGAAGAATGGTTGATGCCAACCAGGCTTTCCTCTGGGGAGAGGATGGACACTACATCCTCATTGACCCAATCTCACCCAAAAATTGCAAACAGGTACAGAAAGCCCATAAGTGGGCAGCGGCCAAGGCTGCATCTCTCGCGACCTCCACCATTGACCTGAGACAAATCCAGATGGACAAAGAGAAAATTGACCGAACCAGCCAATCAGAAACTAGTTCCCAAGCTGGAGCAACCATGAAGAATGCGATCTGAACCAAACAGTTGGATTGGACAACCCATACAGAAAATTTCTAAAAGCTGACAGAATCACCACATGATCCCAATCAAATAAACCTACCAGGAAATTTCGAATTCACTATGGATGCACCAACAGGGCCCTGAGCGCTAAAATCAAACCCCATAACATCAGGAGCTAATCAGAACACCAACTCAAATCAACCAAAATCGTGTGTGGAAAAGCTTAATATAATCCCCAATCATAACAATATCCACATGAAATCATCACAAGGTAAGGAGTTGGAAGCCTCAAAGCAGACTGGCCCAACAACACGGAGCAAGTCCAATAGCAATGAGTGGGGGACTAGGGCTGTAAGGCCTGCCCAACCACTCCTGAGGCGCCGCGGGCACCTCAGTGTCAATGGGGATGCTAAACATTGCAGGAGCCAGGGCTCAAGCGTCCTGAGCCAAAAACTGGACTTCCTGCACAAACCCTCAATAGACATCTTGGCCATCCAAGAGACCCACTGTCTACAGGGGGAAGAGGGATCCTGGGCGGCAAGGGTCTCCCGTCCCGATCAATATGGACGTCCCACTGTGGGGTGGTTGTTCGTAATAACAAAAAATTAAAAATCCATAAATTCTCATTGCACTTAGATGGCCGCATCCTAATTGCAAGGATCACAAACTAAGAGACCACACTGTCAATAGCCTGTATCTACGCACTGTGCACCACATCTGAGCAGAAACATTTCCTCAAATTCATCCCAATGCTCAAACTCCCACCGGACACTATCATGCTGGGCGATTTAAACTGTTGGGACGATCCCACCTCGGATCAATGGCCCAACCCCAGGGGATACCCACTGGGACACTATGAGTTTCATACAGTGAAGGCATCCCTTGGTCTGTATGACACCCTCCCCCCCGGGGCTCCACTCCTCCCCCACATGACCTGCCCCAACATATGTGAGGGTATGCTCATCTCAATGAGATGCATAGACCACATCCTTGTGCAGAAATCCTGTCACTCATTCATTACTAACTTTGCCACAAAAAATTAATTTCTTTAACCATCGTCTAGTTTTGGTGCAGTTCACTCCAACCAGGACTCAAATGCAGACGACGCCCTGAAGGAAGCTATACCTGGAGAATATAAAACTCCCCAAAATTTCCAAATGGGTGAGCATGAGGCTTTGAACCCAAAATTCACTACCCCATTCACATCAGATCCCATCAAATCTTAGAAAATTCAAATCCAAACTAATAAATAAGAAACGCCATATCGCTTCATGCAAATAAACCACAGATACCGCCACAATCAGATGCACCCTGGTAGAACTCAACCACCGTGAACTAAACACCCCAAAAACTGGAAATAGCCGAACTGGGGGTGCAAATGGGCGGCAATTTCTGCCCGCCTTAACACCCTCATCCACAAACACCAACACAGAATCAAAGTATCGTGGAAAGGTAAGCACATAAGAGAAAGAGAGACCTTCTTGGCGTTCTTCTTCTGCCAATACCACTCCCAAGGCAACCTGCCTCAGTGCACACAGGTCCACAAAACTGACAGAACCATGGTAACTGGCCCAACGGAGGTCAAGGTGAAAATCCACCGCTATTACACCGAACTTTACAGTGACACTCCACCTGACACCCTTAAAATAAAATTTTTTTCACTCCGCCAGAATACAGAGGACACCGCCAGACTATAGTCTCCTAAACCTGATAACGCAGGAGGAGCTCTGGAATACAGTCTGCAGTGCACCACGTAAGAAATGCTAGTTCCTGATGGGACACCATATGAATTTTACAAAACGTACTTTAAACAGATCGCCCCTCCTCCTAGCATCTATGAACCAGTGCTTGCTGGAGACCCATCTCCTCCCAGGAGGCCAGGACTCCTATGTCATTACCCTATTTAAAAAGGGAGACAAACTGGACCTGGCCAACTGGCGCTCAATAACACTTTCTAATACTGACACTAAACTACTCAAAAAAATTTTAGCCACCAGACTGAGAGCACTAGCCTCAAAAGCCCTATCACCCAACCAAATTTGGTTTTACACCAGGGAGCTCCATCTGATCTAACATACACTCCATCACCAATGTATGGCAATCCAAAGCGACAGGCGCCCTGGTATTCCTCAGCCAGGAAAAGGCGTATGACCACGTTAGCTGGCCATACCTAAAAGAGTGCCTACATGCTTTCAACCTCCCACCTTGTTTCATCAACTGGGAAATGATTCTCACGGAATCCGCATCAATGGTGGTATGTGGCTCGGGTTTCCTGACCAACAGGATCACCCCGCGCAGAGGGCTCAAGTAAGGGGACCCCCTCAGCCCACTACTGTATAACTTCAGCTTCGACCCACTTCTCTGCATTACTGACTCACGCCTCAGGGGCATAACTGAGCCAGGCTGTGACGGTTGAGGTCTATACTCAGCATCACATTGCCCTGATCTTTGGTAAGACAGGGCAGGCTGTGTCTGTATGTATGGAGGAGGAGGGGGCGTTGGTTCTGGCAAGGACGCCTATGGGGCCGAAGCTTGGAGTAGGCCAAGGAGCAAGATGGGCGTCCAAGTCAGAACAAATCAGAAAATGAGAAAAATGGGTAGTTTCGAGATTTGATTTGGATTCGAATTGAGAATGGAATGAAATGGGTGCTTGGGAGTTTCGCGGTTTGATTGGGATTCAAAATGGAACTGGCGTGGAACCATTGAGGATCAGAACTGCCACGGAACCATTGAGTAAAGATTCCGCGATCCTGCTGTAAGGTTTACACCATACATTTTTCAAGCTGGCACCATAAGCTTATATTATATTTTATTTTAGCTTTTAACATGTGTATATAAGGAAGGAATTGGGAGCTGGAGGCTCCTCAGTTCTGTTTTCTATCAACTTGGCTAAATATTAAATAACAGAACCTAAAATTCATATATTTATAATTTTAGTTTATTTTTAAAGATATTGCCTAACTGCAACCATGTTTGGCTTAAATCAACAAGAGTTGGACTTTGAGAGTGAGCTTGGGAGGGCTATTGCCTCCCTCTATACCTCGTCTTGGAGTCAAGGCATGTTGCTGGGGTTAAGTATACTTGCAACTGTTTTCCAGGGGTGCTTGTCCAATCTTGTAGCGCGCGCACTAGGAGAGTAGTATCAGGATTCCTGTCAGCCCTATGGTCTTTTACATGGATCCTGTTGCCCAACTCATTCGTGGCTCATTGGAAGGAGCCAGTGCGTTACACAGGCCAGCCCCCTGTCAAGGTACTAGCCTTTGCGGATGACTGTGTAACAGGTATACTTGACAACAGCGATGCCCAACAACTGGAACGCACCCTAGAGGAATACTCCACGGTGAGCAGCGCATTGCTTAATAAACAAAAAACCGAAATTATCCTCCTTGGCAAGTACACCACCAACTGGACCACATCCCCCATAACACACAACCCAAGATGCAAAAACTCGTTCGCCCTACCCTTTGCGTTACCCCCACTACCCCTGTCCGCCACCTTGGGATATGGTTGGAAACAGGAAGTATGCAAGCAAGATGATTAAAAATAACCTGCTACAATGGATATTCAACAAAATCGCCTCCCTCAAGGGTAGATCCCCCAGATTACCAGGGCAAGTGGCAGTTGCCAACTCGCTCATCCTACCAATGCTGTGGTTCCCTGCACATGTGATCCCCTTCTCTCCCACCTTTATAATGTCATCCATGCGCTTATCCAGGGTTGGATGTGGCCTGGATCCCGCCCACCAGTATGGGTTGAGACGCTGTATGGCCCACGCTCCAGCGGGGGCATGGGCCTGATAGATTTTTAGCACCACGCCAACCAAATCCTGGGCACCTGGATAGAGGAAGTGCTAACCCTGGACCCCCCACAACAGCACTTGTCCAGGGCAGTGAGGGCCAACTTCGCGCAGGCACTCAAAATACCCAACCCACACCATCCTTCCAGCTTACTAACATACCTCGCTAACCACCCAATTGCAATGGGCCTGCACGGAACCCCCCCTCACTTTCAGCGCCTCCTCCAAACCATCCACTGCATGGGGTGGACTGTTGCTACTACCGGTACAGTGCTGGGAAGGGGACGACCCAGACCCCATTTTGCATTATGAAGCCAGAAGACCACCCCCACAGAGATATACTCACATCGACCCCTTCCATTGCCAGAGTTGACCACCTAGACGCTTTGGATATCCCCTGCGACCTATCCACACAAAAGGCAATATGGAGGATGACGCACCATCCACTCCTCCAGATAAAGGTAAGGGCCAACACCTGGTGCTGCCTAAGAAGAACCTATAGAATGGCGGACCACTCCCACTCACTCCATGCAACCTGCGCAGTATGCGGAGAAGAGGGCTCTCTATACCACCACCTAGAAACCTGCCCCCCTCCAAAGCCATATGGCGAGAAGTCGCATGCTTGCTCAAAATCCAAGGTGGCCAGGATCTCTCTATCTC
Organism: Massospora cicadina; assembly: GCA_022478985.1. NCBI lineage: Eukaryota > Fungi > Entomophthoromycota > Entomophthoromycetes > Entomophthorales > Entomophthoraceae > Massospora > Massospora cicadina. Next base: position 135,614 of record JAKSZP010004066.1, on the reverse strand, counting down.
AAAGAGCCTCCTCGTGATCTGACTTTCATCCCCAATCCCATCCACCCTGCGCACTCTATTGATACCCATTGCAATGTGGACGATCCACACTATTGCCTTGGATGCATTCAAGGGCACGGTCCCTACCATCCATGGGGTTGTCAATAGGTCCAAGTCCATTTGCTGGAGCATTTCCAAGTATGGCTCTATGGGCATATGAGACCAAGACAGAAGAGACTCATAAACTCATGGTTCCCGCTCTGGTTCCTTCACACGGACCCCTTCATCCACACCTGCTCTATGATGGAGGAACCCCCCTGGAATAGAGCACCACTCCTCCCCACACCTGGAGGTCTCAGCCAACAACAGGGGTAACCTGTGTACCCTGGGGTGCCCAATCATATCTAGTCATTGCTTTTCCTCCCTCCCCCACCATTTCCACACATATATTGGTAATGTTTGTCCCCTGGTCGGCTTGCCTCAGTTAAACAAAAATATTTATGGGCGCTCCACTGATAATGATTGTCCTCACTCTCCAAAGTTATGATAATATGTATAGGTACACATAGAATATTGTAATAGGGTATTCATTGAGCGAATTGCAGCGAAATTTTCTTAATTGAGAGAATTAATTAGTTGTTCTGAAAAGCAGAGAAGGATTCCTTGATAATACTAATTAAATTAGATATGTTTGCTCATCTGAACTTGTCACAAGTAAAGCCTCCTGGTTCTTGGAAGATTTAATCTTTTCCACTAGCTGACGAGCATATGGTCAAGCCATTTTTTTCACAATTTTGACATCGATAACCTTAGTTTTGGCTCAAGTAACAGAGTTTATGTCTAAATTAACAACCTGCCATAGTGGATTAGTTGATTCCTCATCTATGAAAAGATTGGTAATATCTATTTCATCATTAATAATATTGGGAGGAGCATACTAATCTAAGTGCCAGATTGTTCCATCTCTAGACTGCAGGACATTTTCCTGACTCCTGAAATTTTTCCTTCTCCTTCCCCTGGACTAAAGAGACCTTTTACATAAGCTTCTTTCTCCAACATTGGGCGGCTACATATCCATATTTACCACACAGGTGGCAGCGGATCAGCGTCTTTCTGCTTGCTTCCATACTTTGGGCTTATTCCCAACACAACTCAATTATCTGGTCTTTACTATCTCAGCGAATTTCATGAAGATTTGATCTTGAATCTGGATCACTTTGAAAGCTCTATTTGAGGCTTCAAAAGTAGATCCCAACAACTTCGAATGATCCACCATTTGAAATGTAATCATTTGCGTTACTAACGCTGAAGCCATAGTTCTATGTAAATCAAAAAAGGGCTGTAATGCTGCTTGTATCACAATCTGGGCGTTAAAATCTGTTAGTACTTTTTCACCAACCAAGATCTGCAATTCCTGGTGGAATTGGTCCGTGAAAGCTACTATAGTCTCATCTTTTCAGAATTAGATCCTATAAATTCATGCTTACAGTTAGACATCTGTGTGGGGCTTCCAAATTCTAGCATGATAGCTTCTTCGATCTCTTGGTAATACCAGTTGTCCCCATTAAAATAGGATAACAATAGATTCTGACAAAATGTTTCAGGTAGTTCATGACGATCACTGCCTTATGTCAGTCACTGAAACCAAATATCATTATCTCAGGTAATTAATAAGTATGCAGGAGCGTTATCCCAATGGAATGTGGGTAATTTCAGTGCTTAAAATTCATCCATGATTCCCTAATAGCTGTATCCTGTCTAAAGACTCTATTGACCTTATGTGGCTTTGGGTGTCATCTCCATTATTGCTCTAAATAACCCAGGCTAGTTTCTGGGTGGATTATTATTTCTGACTGGAGTAACAGTAATTTCATTTTCAGCTTCTTCTGCCTCCAATTTGTACAATTCACATTTATGGTCCTCCAATTCTTCTATATGCTTTAACCGTCACGCTATCTCTTCAGTAAGTCAGCAAAGGCGTCCTCAGTTTGCACATCACTCATTCTTCTGGAACAGTACTTCTTTGATCAGTTCACCCTCCTTGCGCTTTAAGGAGTTGGCTTTTCCACAGAGGTTGATACGTTGATCTTTACTACTTTTTAGACCTCTTCCTCAGCCTATGCCATCCATTATTCAAATCAGAGAAGAAAGCTTGTGAAGCCAAGTTAAGTGTGTTTTAGTTAAAAGTTCAAGTTTCATACAGAGTTTGAAAGTTTGTTCTTGTAAGACATATTTATTAAACCTTCTTACTAAATTCAGCTATCAACTACCCCCTGAAGTGAGAAACATTGCTAAAACTTTAGGAGCTTGACACTTGACCTCCTCTTCTGGAATGAGTACCAACTGTAAAACTGGGATTTTAAATCCTAAATCTGATTAATACTCACTTTCATCTCTATTTTTTTCAAATTGCACAGATTTTTTGTATGTGCTTGTTCAATTTTGATAATATGATATAATGGGCAATAGGTGTATGAAGACTAATAACCTAGTTGAGCTGATAACCAGAATAATGATGGGTCTAACTCCAACCTGGTGCTTGTCATAGTATTGATCTTTTCTTAATTGGTAGAGACTTCTTTCCTATTCAGTCTAGTAGAATTAAACCTAGGGTAAGGTTTAGAGGTTATTCTTCCTTCACATCATGTCTAGTCTGCAGAGATCAACAGTATTATAGAGAAAGGATATTGTTGCACTTCTTTCTCTAATCTTAAGTGCAACAGTCAAAATGAGAAACTATCAATAGTTTTTATATTTAAAATAAATCAATTTTATCTCCTCTTTATTATAAAAAGTCAAGGGTTTTTATAGGAAATTTGGTGCACAACTCTTTGGTTGGAACTTCAATTGGGAACGGCAGCTGTCATGAATGAATAAACACTCCAGGGTTGCGCAAAAAAATGATGCTCCTCATCAAATAAACTCAGGTTTTTTCCCTTCTCAACTGCAACCACTTTTGAGTTAAAACGAGAATGTGTCCTAACATCTTCACTTAACTCCAACAAATTTACTTTAATTTTAATAACCTGATTAAATAAAGGGACACTTATCCCTATTTAACAGATTGTATTCCAGGAAAGGTTAGATCAAAACTTGTTATTATGACTGGTGGCATTACTCACCATCATCTTAATCCCATAGTCAATTGATAACTAAACCCAATTGACTCCTATGATATAAATTAATTTAAGAATAATTAAATCGACCCCCTAATCACTTGCTTTTATGTTGAGATCATCCCCAACAAAACACTCATCAACCCAGAAGATAGTAATATGGAAGATTAATATAATATAAAAGTAATATTTTTCCAAACAATAGTCATCATATGGGTAATTGATAACTTTAACATCCACTAATGTGATGGATCACCTAGTAAGCCAGCAGATTAATTGTAGTCAATCAAGCTGGGTACTATAGTCAAAAATCCCAACACTATATCAATAAATAATATCTTTATAATATGAACTTAGCCGTGTTGTGGTGCCTACATCCCAAACCACTTTGGTCTCCATCCAATTGGTGAGGTGATTTATGACCAAAACTATATATTTAACTTGACCCAAGTTGTTTGCTGGAGGGTCTACAACGTCAATAGAAACTGCATAACAAACAAAATTTGTTTAACCAATTGATATGAGGTAGCTTTCTGGTAGGTCTCATCCACCTGGAATTCCTTACAACCGCGGTGGGTCTCATGAATGTCAAAACTTCATAGAACCCCACAAATGATGATGTATGAATACATCAAACGTTTTCTTGAAGCACCATGTTCTGTCGACATGTGGGTCTGATAATAATATTACTAACTTAAGTAGACAAGGCATCCAAATTGTTAATCGTTGGTGATCTTATAAAGATTACCATTTTCAAAAACTGTCTTCATCCTTTGATTTTCTAAGGAGCACTGAACTTCCACCGGAATTTTCATAGTTTTGGTTTAGCATTTTATCAAATAGCTTATCAGCCACATCAGAAGCTAAGGCCACCATGGGTTTTCTGGATAAGCTGTCAACATATGATTCTTGGCTTCAGGATAATGCTGAATTTCATAATTGTAAACCTGCAATTTCAAAGTCCAATGGGACAGTCACTATTCAGGTTCTTTCAGATTCTGTAACAAATGGAGGGAGGCAATATGTTACTACTTTGAAATGCACTCCATAGATATAAACCTGGAATTGTTTACAAGACTATACAACCTCCAGGCACTTCTTCTTTGCTACTTTATAGTTTTGTCAATGAATATTAAATGTCTGACTGCAATAAATCATTTGGTTTTCAATTCTATCAGTGCTAAGTTGAGATAATAACGCCCTAATGGTGGTGAGAGAAGCGTCCATCTGATTAATAAACAGTTTATCAAAACCAAGGTACACTAACAGTGAAGCTTGGGTATGATAAAGTCTGAGTTTATTAGGAACTAGCTGAAATTTCTAGTCCTCACAAAGAGTACTATATTCTTAAAGAGGTGAGATAGTGGCTACATATCTTACTAAAGCTCTTTACAAACTGGTGATAGTAGCCAATCATTCAAGGAAAAACTTAACGTTGCGCTTACTACTCAGTTTCACCATGAATTTAATTGCTTTAACCTTTGCTGGATGGAGCCACAAGGCATGTTTATCAATGATAGAACCCAAATATTCTAGCTTCTCACAGAAAAAGTTACATTTATAAGGCTTGATCTTAAGATCAACCTTAACCAGCTGATGCAAACTTCTTTTTGGTGTTGCAAATGATTTTAAACGTTTGAAAAAACGTTAATATCATCTGAATAAACTATGACGTTGGAAATTTTTGAATCACCAAGGATGCTATCCATAGCCTGCTGAAAGGTCACAGGGGCGTTGCATAGTCCCTGTGGCATTCTCATAGGCTGGTAGAAGCCCTGGACCATAATCATGGCGCACTTTTCCTGATCCCCCTTGGTAAGCTCTATCTGCCAATAAACAAAAAAATCATGTCCATAGCAGGTAATTATTGTGCTCTGCCCAAGCTGTCTGGTGCATTATCAATCTACAGTAAACGATAATAATACATTTTGGTAAACTACTAAGCTCCTAATAGTCTAGTAACATGTGTTTAGAACTTTCCTTTTTCTTAACGATTAACACCAAAGAGGCTTAAGGACTCTTAGAGTGCACTGTTATCCCATGATGCACAAGGCAAGTAATTTCAGAAATAATGACTTCATCCACCCCTTGCTACGGTATTTAGAAAAAAGCATATCAGTGGATGATTACCAGTATCAATGAAGTGTAGCACATCTTGCGAGCAACCTGAATCACAGTTATCTTTAGCAAAAATAAACTCATTTCCTTGAAAAGAGCCAGCACTTTGTCTTTCTCCATCTTAGTTAACCCAGAAAGGCTTTCCAGAGGAATTATAGTGCAAATGGATTTCTTAGTACTTCTGTTAAGCCCTAGTTTATCAAAGTGGCCAAACTCTTAAACTTTCTGAGAGTCTTAACTTGAAGCAGGTGTATAAACACAACCAGTTGATGTCACTTAATCTAAATAGGGTATGCATATAGATTAGCTAGAAATACTTGAATTTCGCCATAGTTGGGGAAAATAGTCCCAGGCGCAGCAACTGGTTCTAATTTAAATTGACAAAATGGCGCATATATATCTCCATAGAACCCCAAGGGAAAATATAAATTAGTTTTGGTCTCTATGATAACTTGGTAGCCCACCATAATGGCCAAGCTACAATTAGCGCATAGCGGAATACCTTTATATTTCATGATCTGGTTAGGTAACTGATGGGTACGTCCATGATGCATCTGATACTCAATTGGAACTATGTCTTCATCAAAGCAAGGTTAACTAATCCCTTATTTTTTGGGCATGAGGGCCTCATCCTTCCAGTAATAAGGTAGCGGATTTTTTTGCGCCATTATCTCTAGTGTGTTCTCCTTAAAATTAGCTTTGACACCATAAATTCTCATAAAAGAGTTGTTCCAAAGAGTAAGTCATTAAGCCAATTCAAAAGCAATGACAGGAGAAGATAGTACTTGGGAACTAAACCAGAGTGGCAAAGCACTGTAGGCTTCTTCTGACGTAGTGGTATAGGACCTCACTGTACTATATATTTATGTTGATTTAGGTCTGGCGCGAGGCCCAGTCTTTTAATCATCTTGGTAGACACAATTTTAATCAGTGCCCCACTGTATACAATAACTCTGATCTTGAGTTTGTTTACTTTAATATCAATGTAGATGCACTTAGAAAAGTAAAAATTTAAAGTGTTAATTATGTGGACCTCCAAAGTGTCCACTTATCCAAAAATTCTGATTCTTTTCACCTAAATGAGAGCTAGATTCTTTAATTTCTTCAATAGGTATCGCCTCTTGGACCCATACAATCCGGAAATCTCCAGAGTCAACTGAAAACTCTTGTTACTCTAGCTGTTAAACATATGGCTTCAGTGCTATTCCAGTGCTAACATGGCTTTTCATCCCTCCCAGAAACAATTAGTCACAGTTACCAAATCATCCACTATTAATTGCTGAGCCACTAGAGGGGGCCCATCGTTTCTTTCACTGGACAGAAGATGAAAGAAGAGGTTTTTTAATATATGGGATTTTTAGAGAAGGCGGAGGTAGAAAATACTGTTGTACTTTTCCCTGACATTTCTGGAGTCTTATTTTTTGCACCATGCTCATCAATTAAACCTACATCTAAAACTTTATTTTGGATAATGGTTTAAATGATGTACCAAGTTTTTAACAATAGTAACAAGTAATCTGTATATATTAGACAGATAAAAACAATGTAAAGAGGACTGAGATAATTCTTTTTTTAGTACTAGATGGTCCTGAGATAATTCTTGATATAGGAGACAACCCAGGGGTGTAGGTTATGAGGCTCTCGTGGAATTTGGGTTGGCACCTCAAAATTGATGGCGCATCAATGGAGATGCACCATATGAGTTATATTATTCTCCTCATTCAATTATGGTATCAGGACTCTATACAATTCCATGTAGGGCTCTCAGGCATGGCAAAGTGCAATATGGGTATCAAAGTTATTGATGGTGTTGGATTCAAATAGCATCTGCACTTACAAATAAAAAGGTTCAAAAGATATTTCAAAAAGTATTATCTCTCTTAAACTAGATATATAGGACATCTTCTGAGTGTCCATTCTTTCAGCTATGCTGAACTTATGATAAGAAGATCCTTAGCGTTAAGGTAGGACACTCTGCCTTCTTTAATTTTGGCATAACTAACTCCTAAATTTCAGAGTCTAATGAGTTCATTACCACTGCAAACTTAGCGGTCTCAGGCGCTCTGGCCATACTGAATTCAGATAAGTCTAATAAGTTGTGACATTCACCTTCTTGTTGAAATTTATTGATTAACAGGGTTGAAAAGTTGATTTTCATGGCTGTAGGGCTGAGGGGCCTGCAGTGACCCTATCTGACTTCCCAAGTTACTATTACGAGGAGGGGGAGTGACATGACGTTGATCAGCTGAATTGTCTAAGTGCCAAAGAGCACCTACAGTCAGAATGGAAGGAGTGATATCCTGTTCCATCAATAGGGTTTTTAGAACAACTTAACCCTGTCTGCACTGGAGAATATCATTATAAATTTCAAACTTGAATTGGTTCAGCACTAAAGAAACATGGCGGCGCTCCGCCTGAAATATAATTTAAATACTAACTCACTTTTTTTGTCATATAAAATTTTTCTAGGCGCTGTTTATACTAACAGAGAATTTAAAGTTTGGCCCTGAGTTTTACTCCTCACATAAGGAGTCAAGCTCCTGATACAAATTGGTGACAGAGTGGAAAGCTACGTCCATATCTTTTGCTAAAGATTTCACATGTCAATTGTGACCTAGTATATCAGAGAGTAGACCAACGTGTAATTTCACATCCTCTAGAACTTAATAATCTTGACAGAATAGTTTAGTAGGGCCTTATGGCCAACCACTATGGCTTCAGAGGGTCACACTAACTCTGCATTGAAGGAGTTGGAAACTATCGTTTTAAAAATTAAAATTAATAAATTTTTTAACTCAGGAGGACAACGTAAAGCCCCCTGTAGTGAGAGCCAGATTTGAAAATTGGCACAGCGACGTCATATTTTCAGCGCACAGGTTAAACACACACCAAATACAAGTTACTTTATGAGGACAGTAGCCTTGACCAAAAACTAATGAAAACCTGATATTCAGAAATAGGGTTACTATATAAACAAAAACAAAAGAGCACATTGCAGTATTGGATACTGCTTGTGCCTAGAGCTCGTTGGAGGTATTCTTACTAGATTGCTTTTAGCTCTCCAGGAAGAGGTCCCCTTTCCATTGCCAATCCTCTTTAGATATGCGTACACTACCAGAAGCCTCATTGGTGCTTTCCATGGTTACCAAGAAGCAACTTCAGATTTTCAGACTAAAACTTTATCATCCAAATTGATTGGAAAGTAAATACATAAAGTTGAGGAATTTCCATATAAGGATGTGATATGTCAGATATAGTAAAATTACCATCTAACTGCCATAGTAACTATATATGACCCTATTAATGATGGTTTTATGCTATCACAAGGGCAGCTTAGGATAGTATGCTTAGATAAGATAAAGGAGATATAAGGATTAAGGCCACAGCACAAAAGCCAATAGGTTTAGGAAATGAGAGATGCGCTGGCGGGTTTTGGGGATTCATTATTAGTATTTTATTACTTTAGGTCACTACATAAAAAATCTGAGACCGCGTGGCGTAGTAACAACTATACCAATCAAATCTGATATCTGATTTATAGGTTACATTAAGACATTAAAGATAAAAAATATTGTATCCAGATGGCTGTTCAAACCTGATTATAACACATTATTTGGTTCGCTGTTATCCTTGGTGGATTATATGAGAGAAGCAAATGGTTTATGGGCAAACTTAGACCAGCAACTGAGCTATATGGCTGACTCAGAAGCAATCAAGCCCTCAGATTTTTGACTGAGGCAATTTAGAAAGGGCCTGATCAGCGATATTCTCCTGAACAATTAATGATGTTTGCAACTAATTGGCTGGCGCTTTAGGCTGCTCCCACAGTGTTTGAGTGAGGGGGGAGGATCAAGCCCCATCTGAAAAATCTTACCTGATCAGTGGCACGGCCTACGCAGAGGGAGTAGCAGCAGAAGCATCTGCGGTGGCAAGGGAAGGGCACTTGCACTTTAAGTGGTTAAGGCCAAAGCGCAAGTGGCAGAGGGTGCAGCCATTCTCTATGCAGGATCAGAATGGGTGATTGGGGCAGAGGGTCTAAAGTGTGGGGGTTTCCAGATGGGCTTACTGGTGGAAGGGAAGATTGCAACAAAGATGCAAGGCCCTGTGAGGTGGCTGGTCCCATTGGGAACCACAAATTAGGACAGGATTGGCGCTGTAAGTGGCCAATCGCTTCAGAAGATCCTGGCATAGTTTCTCAGGAGAGAGGTGGTTTAGAAAGCTGGCAAACTGGACCACCAGAGTGGCATCAGTGGCAGCTGAGTATGGGTGATATTGATTAAGCATTTATAAAACAAGTGGCATCATCACTGTAACCATAGTCTTGTTCAAACTAGAAAAACACAAGTCAAAGTACCCCAAAAGGGGCAGAAACTGATGAACCCAGTGAGTTAGACATCGCCTATGTCATCTTGATGATGGCTTCACTTTAATAGGGGAAGAGATAATCATACTCAGCTTAAAAGCCAAACTGCAGGTTGCTATGGGGAGCAACAGGATCTTTGAAGCACCACCTGGGAGCACGCGAGGTATTGAGAAAGGTTCTGAGGGGGGACAAAGAGACTATTAGGATTGAGGCTAGCAGAGCCATCCTGGGCGCGCTTCAGCAGCTTCCTAAAAACTCCTTGAGGTGGCGCACCACCCTCATGCAGGGGCAGCAGGCGAGAGTTTTGACTGTATTCAGAACTTGAATTGGGATAATGGCAACAGTGATTATTTAACTTAACTCTATTAATTCTAGATTTGATTTTAAGTTATTAAACAAAAATAAGTTTATGATAAACCGTTTTAAGGTTTTTCTTTCCGCTCATCATCACTTTTGAGCAACTTTTCTAAAAAAACATCCGTTAAATTTTCCATCGCCACCTCCACTGTATCAGTTTTTATTTTTATGTCAGCGAATCTGCCACCTGCTGCTCCAGCGTTGGGCAGCAGCGCTCCACCTGCTAGCATTTTCCACCCTGTAGGCAAACGCATGTGAACTGGCTCATCCAGTCCGCCTAATGCATCAGGCTGATTTGTCCCTCCAAGGGACTTATCATTACACTTAGCGCGAGTACACCCAACCCGCCCCCACCCACTTGCCCTACCCCCAATCCAATATTCACTTTTGCCTCCAAGTCAAATATGGGCATCTCTTCCCATATGCCAACAAAGCAATAATTGAGCTGGCAACATCCACGTTTTCACAAGCGGGATTTATTGACTTCCGCCCTTTATAAGGGCTATTTTAATATAGGTTTTCCCACTGAAGAGGAAGCAGCTGCTGCAGCATCTACGCCCTTAATATATAAAAACACTCCTATTTCCACAACCCGTACACGCCTCCCCAATGACACCACAATGGTGGTGACCTTTGCAAACCTTCCTTCTCACCTTCCGCCTCAAACACTCTATTAAGAACTGATGATGGGGCTATCCAAATATGGTACAAACCCCATCCTCCACTTCCTGGTCCCAAGAGGAGCTGAGCGGTTAGCAGCACCACGGGCAATGGCCACCATCATCCCCCACCAGCCAACCGTAGACCAGCACATCCCTCCACGTGCCCATATCCCATCTGCACCAGATCACTTCTTTTAGGCTTCTGTTTACAACAGCTGCATCGTTTGTCCACTATGCCATGCGTTGAATCATTCCAAAAAGAACTCTAGCTTCAATTCAAAACAAGCGGAATCTGCCAAGCCCACATATGGGGTCACACAATCAGCATTTAAGTGGGGATTTTGGCTGCCCCTTCCCCTCTAGCTGAACGCTCAAAAATCAACAAACCTTTGCAACCACAGCCCAAGCCAGCTTGATTTCCAACAATTTAACCAATAAGGAGCAGGTTTGGACCCATATTCAATCTAACCAATTTAACACCCCAAAACTTACCCAACCAAAATCTCGTCCATCTGACTCAATCACACATAATCAAAATCTCTGGGGCTTATTATATGAAATAACTGAATCTGTGGAAATTGTACCACCTCCCGACTTTCCAATTAATTTGGAACCATATCTACCTTCAGATTTCGATTCCCCATTCCCACCTAAGAAATGTATCCCCAAACCCACTGCTACCCCATTTTTGAGTGACCATCAGCTTGCCAAAGCTTCTGTGGCCTCTCCTGATAGCCTCCATCTCCGCGAAGATGTGGCACAATCTGTTGCTCAATTAATGAGACTAGATATAATCAGTTACCCTGCTGATTTCCCTGAGGTTGCAAAGGTGGAAAGTGAACGATTATGGGAAACTGCCACCTCTGCTGTCAAGCAAGTTATTGCACTGGCAGAATTTTCCCCATCACACGCATCACCAGAGCCAATATAACTAAATTTTCCCAGCTCCCCAATGCACGCATACAAGCTGAACACCATGTTGCCAAATTCCTGGAGGCGGTGCTCCAGGCTCAGCTTGTTGACAAACAGCTTAACCCTTTTTGCATTTTTCCTCAACCCGCATCCTGCGGATTCCCCAATCCCTTTGCTCTCAGCTTTAGTCCGTCTCTTCATTAATGAAGAAGAAATTGATAATCTGTCTGATACCCCCTCCCCCTCTGCCATGGTGGGATAAGCGGTCCCAACTGCTACACCTGATTGGCTTGGTTTAACTTTTTGTTTTGATGTTTTGCCACTCATTTAGGGCGATTGGTTTGTGTTTTGGTCATTATTTAGTATTGGTAATGTCCATCCCCTGGTCGACTTACCTTGAATAAATTTCTAGATAAACCGTTTTAAAATTCCCTCATCCCCTATTCTAAGTTTAGCTCTATAATTTTTACTTTTTTCCAATTTTAAAGTGTGGAAAATTTTAAATTCATTTCTTATAAAGATATAATTAACATTTCTCTATTTGTGGTAAATACTTATACCTTTTTTCAGTGCTATTAGCCATTTTAAAAATAAATTAGATAGATTTATTTTTTTGTAAATTATAATCTACAAAGGTCAATGGTTTCAAAAGATCCTCATAATTTTGTTCTTATTAGATTGGACCTCAGCAACTTTATACCTATAGATATATATGTCAGTGCTCATTCATCATCCAATTCTTTTTACTTTTATCAGATATGTTCTGTGATATCAGCTGTTGACTCATGTAAAAGTATATCAGAACTTTTGTCTGAACAGGTAAGTAATTAGTTCAGCTGTTGGATTTTATATCATATTATCTATAAAGCAGTTAAGTCATCTACAAAGAGTTTTTAAATTAATCAGTTATTATAAGTTTATTATAGTCATTAATGTAAGCTGATCTCTTAAATGAAGCTATACCCACTAACATTTAATAAAATCTATTAGATACTCTCATTGCTGTCGTTTATAAATAATATTTTAATAGTCATGATAAATCTTTAGTCCTGCATACACATTCCTTAAAGTCAATGATCTCAAATTTATAGTTTATATATATAACCTTGTTTGCATTTTGAAAACCTTAAATATATTCTTGTCAGTTATATAACTTTCAAAAATAGTTACAACATGTGGCTTCTGTCCTGTAAACTAACACTTAAAATATACCAACAAAGAGGGTACTCATTTGAAAAGTGTATTTTGTGGCTGGTGAAAGAAGAACTTAATAAAAATATAGGTTATTAAAGAACTTATATTACTTATATAGCTCTTCTAAATTAAAAAGATTCACTATTTCTGATTTCTCTAGGAATATCACAAAACCTCTACATATTTATATAGGCGACAAGAAAGGTTTGTTTGTAGATTTTTTATACTAACTCCTAATAAAAAGCTTGTTACCTGTAATGAATACCATGGCAGCATTTTTAAAGAGGAATAAAAAATTAATATATTGATGATATTGTACAAATTATTTATATTGCACATTACAATATTGTAATGATTCCAATATAACTGGACAATAATCATGGGACAGTTATGGCGGAATAAGCCAAAAATGATATCACTTATGATTATTTGAGTGCCTCAAGATGAGGTGATATCAGGATATAACAGGTTTTTATTGGATCGCCTCTATATAAGGCAATAAGGGGATAAGGTGATGTTGACATTTGACGAATACAAAGTAAATCGCCTAAAATTAGGTTAATAAATGATTAAAAAATAACAAGCTGAATTTGAGGAGAATTGGAGGAATAGAATAGCTTAAGCTATGAGAGCAGTATCACCTGAAGCTGCTATATATAAGCAAGATGGCCGATTAAGAGAGGTAGGTTAATAATGGAGAAGAAATGGGACAGAGAAAGGTCACTGTATTTACTAAAAATAAATAAAAAATTGGTTAGGGCAATTGCTTCTATTTTTTAAAGTATATTTTCGAATGTGTCTGAAGGACTGACGATCCCCATATTGTCTGTTTATTGCTCAGTGGGTTTGACCTGTATGAACTACACAATGGATCCTAACAATACCGTCCAAATTTATAACAAATATACTTATCAACTCTTTTTTACTAGTTCTGGTATCAGGATGCAAAGTTTATTATAAAACTTATGCACCATGGAAGCCATAAATATGCTTTCAGATTATAAAAATCTCAGGTACATTGTTTTGATATAGTAACATTTTATATATTCAGTATCTAAAAGCTTCTTTTTAAAACCCATAATTGCAAAAAAGACCTTGGCGAAGTAAATTTCTTGGTGATAGCAAAAATTAACCATTTATTCATGAATAGAGTACAAGCTTATATTTCCCTTTATCTATACATAGTTTTGACATATATCTATAAACTAATCTAACCACTACAAATGGATACAATTTGTTATTATCTTTGTGAATATCACTGCTTATTAAGCCAGTTAAAGCTGTTGAACTTTAATGGGACCTAATTACTACTCAAGGATAATGAAAAACTTACTTTATGTTCTTTAACCGTTGAAGTAACTTACTCCTTGAGCAGTTTAATCTCCCAGATGAGTTTATTGATACAGATTAGAATATAAATTATAAACGAAGCCACTGTGATTTTAACTCATAACTAAGTAAAAGCTTCTCTGTTAAGGTGTTACTTACCCAATTATAGATTATCTTTTACATATCTAGAAACTCAGTATTTGTGATACATGTATTAGACCTAGGTGTTAGTAAAGGAAAAATTTTATGAGCTTCTATAAAAAAAGCTAGTGATATTACCTATAGATTTGTCAATTGGTAAAATAGCAATATGTGTTTTTAAGATGTGAGAGCTACTTGGTAGCCTAGTACATCAGTCATATCTAAAATTTATAATTTTTCATGAGGTACGCCAACCAGGGGAAAGACATTATTGAAACAGAAAAAAACAAAACTAAACAAACTGAAAACATGAACCAACCACTTCAAAAGAGCAGCAAGATACACAAAAAAACGAGAAAACAACCTACCAGATAGCACAGCGGCGAGCTGTTTATCCCACCATGGTGGAGGGGGAGGAGGGATCAGGCAGATCATTGACTTCCGCATTGAAGAGGCGGATCAATGCTGATAGCAAAGGGGTTGGGGCATCTGCAGGATGAGGGTCAAGTTGAAGTAGATAATTGTTGAGATTGTTAATGACAATTTGGGCCTGGAGCATAGCCTCTACGAGTTTGGCAACATGGTGTTCAGCTTGGATGCAGGCGTTGGGAAGCTGGGCTAGTTTTGAAATGTTAGCTCTGGTGACACTTATGGATGGGGAAAAATCTGCCATTTCAGCGACATGCTTGACAGCAGTGGTGGCAGCTTCATTGAGTCAGGTGATTCATCTTTTGCAACAGTAGGGAAATTGGGGGAGGGAACTTGGTGATATGCAGCCCATCTTTAAATTCAGTGAAAGAGTTTGCCATGGCTTCACGGAGATGACAACTTTTGGGTGAGGCCACCACAGCCTTGGGTAGCTGATGGTCATTCTGGAAAGGAGCAGCATTGGGTTTGGGGATATAATGGTTGGGT
This sequence comes from Massospora cicadina, assembly GCA_022478985.1. Taxonomy (NCBI): domain Eukaryota; kingdom Fungi; phylum Entomophthoromycota; class Entomophthoromycetes; order Entomophthorales; family Entomophthoraceae; genus Massospora; species Massospora cicadina. The sequence goes on along the minus strand of JAKSZP010004066.1, from coordinate 120,528 downwards.
GGGGATGGGGAATCATAGTTTAAATTCAGATAAGGTTCTAAATCAATTGAAAAGCCTAATGGTGAGACAATTTCACCAGATTCAGTCACTTGTCTAATAATGTCCCAGGGATTTTGGTTGACGTGGATTTTTTTTTAGTACTAGATGGTTAGTTTGACGTGGATTGATTTGGTGATAAGTGGCTGTGGTTAGGTAAGTTTTGGGGCAGAAATTTTGTGGATTGAATTGGGTCAAATCTGCTTCATATTGGTTGGCATGGATTAAATTGGCTGGATTATACTTGAGTTGCTAGATTTTGCTTCTGATTCATTATGTGAACAGCCTGGGGGTGTGTGAGCAGCCAAAATCTCCATTCAAAAGCTGTTGTTGTGGCCTCATGGGTGGTGTTGTCAGTGTTCACAAGGCTTTAAATGTATTGACATGATTTTTTAGCATAGTCCAACTCATGGAAGAGGGGGCAAACTGTGCGGCCATTGTTGATATGTGCCCAAAAGAAATGGTCTGGTGTGGATGGGATATAGGCACACAGTGGGATGTACTGAGCCATGGTTAGCTTGTGGGGGGTAATGGTGGCCATTGCCTAAGGTGCCACTAGGCGATCAGCACCACTTGGGACAAGGAATTGGATGATGGGGTCTGTGCCATTGTGGGAAACCAGCTGAATCTACTCGCTGGTGCTTCACGCCAGCTGGTTTCCACAAAATTTTTTAAATAGTTTTAAAGTTAAATAAAAACTCTAACTAAACTGGATTTTTATGAATTTTAATAGGAGCATGATAAAAGCAAAAATGATCCCCCTCAACATCCGACCATTTTTTTATTTTTAAGTATTTTGAGGGTCAAGGGGAATTTGGGGATATGTTCAGAATATCTCAACCTAATTCAAATTAGGGAATATGAAGGAATAGTGTATCACAACCCAGGAACTCGCTTCAGGGCAGCGGAACAAAAAGAAGAGGAATTCTGATTGGCCAAAGCATACCCATGAGGTAGCGTTTTTATGGACTTTAGCCAATCCCCATCTGAGAAATTTCTTGCACCTTGGGGGACCCCAACAAGCCTATAAAAGGGGGGGTCCCACCGTAGGTGCATTGTAGGACTTTGTTGGGGTTGTGGGAGTGCCTTCCAATGGTCGCCCCAAGGTCTGCTATGTGGTCAGAGTAATCTGACTGGTGGATTTTTACATTGAGTGCCCATATAGGTTTCAAACTGGTGTTACCCAGATTAACGGGGTTCCACCAAGAATTGGCCCAGGTCTTTTGGCCAATATCCCCAATATTGTCATGTTTATTATTAAAATGCCTCATAGTAACATCAGAAAATTGCAAATGGCTAACATTTCCCCTTTTTGGCTGAATTCAACCTAAAACATTCTTATTCTTCAGCTGTGATTGCAAATGTTTGACAACCATAAGTGGACAGCCCTGACATCAATTTCTCATAGTGTGTTTGAGGGGGAAGGTGTGAGGGAAGGTTTACAAAGGTCACTACAAGTGTGGTATCATTGTGGAGACATGTTCAGGTGGTGGTAATGAGTGTGTTTTTATAAATTAAGGGCGTTGCTGTTGCAGCGGCCATGTCCTTTTCAGTGGGAAAGCCAATATCAAAATAGCTGTTGGAGATACAAATAAATTGACTGGAATTACTCAAGATTGAGATTTGATATCTTGGTCTAATGAAAATTGTAAAATCCATGAAGGGTATTTCCAATTCTCAAATTGACCAAAGAAAGACCCTTCAGAGTTATTGGCCTCCTATGATGAGTGAGGCTAAGCTATCCAAAGAAGCTCAGCAATCTGAGACAACCAAGAAATCCAAAATGAGCAAGCATTTCGAAGGGGCTAAGCCCTCAGTAAGAAGGTCAAGCACATCTAACAAGAGCTCTATTAGATCTGATCATCACAAGTATTTTATTAATAATGATAAACAGCAATATCGGTCCTCTTTAGGAAAGTTATTACCTCAGGTGAATCAAGGAAATTCTTGCAAAGAACCACAAAATTTTTCCTTATAAATATCTCTGGTTTTTAATTAATAAAGCATCTCAATTCTTGTCTCACGTAGCTTAATTTTAATCCAATCATACATAATTCTGTATTTCTGATTGGAACCAACTATAGCAACGGAACTAGAAGCTTCGTTGCATTTGTGTCAATCTTTGCTAGAGCCACGGAACTAATAATTTCATAGCATTTGTAGCGCCTGCTTATCATAATTTCTCATGAAATTTTAATACTGGTGCTCACTGCCAGGTCTGCTTCTGAGGCTACCTGGTGAAAACATACTTTCACAACGAAGAGTACATCTAGAAAAAAGAGCCCCTCTTTGGAGGAATTTTTGAGTATTACCCGTTGGGTACACTCTAACTGGCAAGATTTTCCTTCAACTATTATCAATAATCTACAATTTCAAGCTTTAATGGACTTGGCTATTGAGGGCCCTGACTAATATAATTATCAGATTCAAGCCGCAAATGTTGAAGAAACCATCAAAAGCTTGATAAGAGGGGATATTCAGCCTGGTGCTCGCCCTAATCGTGACTGAGCATCTAAAGTTGCTGACAACATGATGAACGTAGTTAACTGAGCGGTGTTACAGCCTACCAAAGTTGGTTTGGCTAGAACTGAGAAGTCTCTCCGGAATTACGTCCATCCTGCTATTCACCATTTACTCCAGATTTTATGTTGCATCATCTCAAAATCTAGCGCCAGTTGACTCTAGCGCAACAATTTCACTCTCAACTATTTACTTTATGAAACGGCATCCAACTTTGGAAGGGATAACTGGGAGTCCATTCTCAATAATAGGAGAGAAATCAACGATATTCATAACCAGTTGGTAAAATCAATAATGGAGTTGTAGGATACATCAGCTAAGAAGAATCTCATCAAGCTAGCAATGCCACTAACCCTATTCACCACCAGATTACCTCCATGGAGGATGAGATTAAGAGAAAATTGGATCAGTTGTGGGATGAACATGAAAAGAGCTTGGGGGAGCTTAATGGACTAACCCAACATCTTATCCAAGCGGTGGGTAATATTAGAGAAGGTGAACCCGGCCCTGTTGGTCCTCCTGGACCACTGGGACCAACTATCTCCCCATTGGTAACTCCAGGACCTCTTGGTGAACGTAGTCCCCTTGGTCCAGTGGGTCAACAAGGCCTGCCAGGACCATCAGGTAGAGATGGGTCGCAAGGACCCCTGGGACCTCCTGGTCCCCCTTGGCTCCTCGCTTCCAATGTTTGATTCTGAACCTTTGATGCTCCTAGTATCTCGAGTACAAGCATTAGAAACAAATCCAAGCCGTAGCTCAAAGGTGTTTCTTATCCTTGGAAGGTCTTTTAACTGATCTGGACTATTCCTTAATCAATTTACTGGATGGCATTGAGATGCACATCATCTATGCGATGCAAAATCAAACTACTCAAGAAACCTGGTTTGCTTCATTGATAACGTCCATTGAGCGGTTGGCTGCCAAATGTGAAGTACTCAAGACCAAGAAAACGGAGATGATTACTGTGATTTCCAACTTTAACCGAGCCCCTATGAATGACCACCTTAACCAATGGTTCAAAATTTACAAGATGACTTGAACCTCTTGAGACAATAAGTTGACCGAGTTCACCCTCATGCCCATTTCACAGAGTCTGAACTCTCTGAGGCTGGGCCAGTCACGGTATTAGGTGTACACATCTTGAACACTGAAGCATCTCTTTTCAAACCTACCTTCAAGAATAAGTTTGAACTGGGTGAAGGTAGCACCCATTATTTACTTTTCGTTTATGAACGCGCAATGGATGGAGCTACTGATCAACAGAAGGTCCGCCATATCATTTCTTGCCTAATCCAGTTCGCTCAAGAGTTCATGGTTCCTCATCTTATGGTTTGCACTACATGGGCTCAAGTGAAAACTGCCCTCATTAGGGAATTTTTGGAGTGATCAAATCCTACCCACCAAAAGCAAGCCTTTATGTATATTCAAATCAAACGAGGAGAGTCTATCCAGGAATTTGCTAAAAGATTCTACTATGAGGCCCAGACACTTGCTATTTGCAATTGGATTACCGTTAATGATGCTATATTGGCTGTAATGAGTTCATTTGGATCTCGCACTCAGTTACTACTACACTTGGAATCACTTAAAAGAAATTCCAGCTCCATTATCGACATCAAAGAAGTGCTTATGGAGATTCCTAATGGGGTGGTTCATCTGACCTCCTCTAGTAACCCTCATTATTACATCCATGTGATGCCACCTAAACCCAAATCCAAAATGAAGAAGGAGCCGTGCACTTATTGTGGTCTCGTGGGTCATGTGGTATCTCAATGTTGAAAAAGCAAGCGGAGGAATTGAAAAAAGAGGAGTCAGAATAGGGCATGAGGCTCCCTGTGCTTACCTACCTCAGGTGCCTCAGTCGAAACCTTTTGATTCTTCTACAGATTGTTATGTGGTATTCGCTCCAGATGAGCCTGATATCCCTGATGAATTAATCAAAAAAGACTCTATTTCTGCTTATGCTTCACCTTTTCCTTCTAATTCCATTCAATCAATTAATCCCTCAGGGTTCTCAATCCTAAACTTTAGCACTGATGTAACCTGGGTGAAAGTCATCATGCATAAGGTAAAAGTTTTGGCTATCATTGATGCGGGTTCGCCCATCAATGTAATCTTGTCCAAACTTATGAAGAAAATCAAATTGGCTCCGGACTTAAACCATCCCCAAGACTATGGAACTGCTGGACCTTCCTACACTAAATCTATAGGAGCCTATTCTCTCTTCCAATGCGCTTTGGAAAGTTGGTTGCGTCAGCCCCTGCAGTGGTATTGGATAACAAATTCTATGATCTGCTCTTAGGCACAAAGTTTCTCAACAATTTTGATGCAATAATCAGTCTTAAAGACAAATACCTTTTTTTAATTGGGCACCAAGTACCTTTAATCTTAACCAATGCTTCCAATAGTAAAGGCAAACTAAAATGACGTGTTTGCTTACTGGAATACCCTACTTCTATCTCACGTCTTAATTACCAAATCCTGGTTCCAAGGGCTATACTTCCACCCCTGTCAGCTTGTGCCTCTGAGGAAATTCCTTTATATTCTAACTCTCCAATTACCATTCCCCCAAAAGCTCAATTCATAATTGATATGGGAGTACAAGTATTTGCACCCCCTGATCATGTATTAGAGAGCTTTGGTAATTAAAGTCCCTCTCATTTGGAGGCTTTACCTTGCCCTGGTATCCTTGATCCTACCTACTATGGACCTGGTTTAAATCTTTTAGCTAATATCACTTCTCGACCTATGAGATTGAATCACAATAATCCCATCGCCTATGTGCAGCCTAATCCTGTGAGTGACATATTACCCGTCTCAGGATGTAGAGATTTACGCGAATTTTGAATGGAAGATCCCCCTATCATTGCTAGAATTGACGTCAAATTTGGGTATTCACTTACTTCAGAACAACAGCTTGAAGCTGAGGCCCTGATTGAAGAATATACGGATATCATTGTCTAAGGCCCTGGAGATTTTGGCCTAATGAAAGAGGTACAGCATCAGGTGAAATCGGGGATACTCCCCTATTTGAGCTCAACCATATCGTAAATACAAAGTCAAGGAGGTTCAGGTCTCAGTGGAACTGAAACAACTCCTCAATGATGGGCTAATAATGCCTTCTAAGAGTCCATTAGCTTCCCCTCTACTACTAATCTGAAAAAAGGATGGGGGGCATAGAGTGGTTATAGATTATTGTTGACTCAATGCTGTTACTCAAAAGGATTCTTATCCTTTACCTCGCATAGATTATTCATTGAGATTATTTTCTGGATCACAATACTTCATGGCTATGGACCTTGCGAGTGGTTTTTGACAAATTTATCTTGCCTCTGAAGTTTATCAAAAATGTGCTCTATTTCTAGTGAGGAGCTATTTGAGCCAACTCATTTGCCGCAAGGGCTTTGCAATGCCCTTTGTACTCTTCAACGAGCCATGGATGGCCTGTTTCTGGATTTGAAACTTTCTTGTGTTTTAGTTTATCTAGATGAAGTTGCTGTTTTTTCACGCATTTTTAATGAGCATTTGACTCATTTGAAGGAAGTTTTTGGCCGACTGTGTTATGCCTCACTTAAGCTTAAACCATCAAAGTGTTTTTTAACTGAGATGGAATTTTTGGGACATAAAATTAATTGTGAAGGTATTTTACCCTTATCTAATAAGATACAAGCTATTTTGACATGCCTGTTCCCAAAAGCTTGCGCGATATCCAAGTGTTTTTAGGGATAGTTGGTTATTACTGACAAATCATCCCCCATTTTGTGGAGATTGCAGAACCTTTAGTTTACCTTTTTCACGAGAAAGTCCCTTTTGTATGGGAGGAATCACAGCAACAATCCTTCAATCTGTTGCACCAAGCCTTAATAAGTGCTCCAGTCTTAGCCCATACTGACTTTTCCAAACCTTTTATACTATTTAACGATGCCAGTGATACTGCTATTGGGGCCATTCTGGCTCAACATGATGCCAATCTGGTTGATCATCCCATCGCATACTATAGTAAAACTCTTTATAAGGCCAAATGCAAATTATAGCGTTACTGAGAGAGAATACCTTGCAGTGTTGTCCACCATCAAGCATTTTCGCCCTTATCTATATGGCAAGCAATTCACTATTATAACGGATCATGCTTCCCTGAAGTGGTTGCAACAAATGAAGGATCCTGATGAGCGCTTAGCTAAATGGGCTTTAAAGCTCCAAAATTAAGACTTTACTATTCAATATCGTGCTGGAGCTATACATTAAAACGTTGATGGCCTTTCTCAATTACCTATCTTAACCTTATTGTCTGTAGAGAAAGATCGCATTTATGACCTGATTGGTAGACCTGAACTCTGGTTCCATGAATATAAGGATGTTATCTCGAAGTTACAATCCTTAACTGAAGACAATCATGTTAAAGAAGGTTAAATATATAAAAATTCAGGATCTAAATGGTTGCCCTTTATTCAGCCCTCTGCGTGGAATGATACTATTATGGAGGCAACCAAACTGTAGGTCATGGAGCTGTCGCTAAGAACCTACAGTGGTTAAAAATCATTGTTACTTGGATAACATGCTAAAATCTGTACACGATGTGCTGAAACCTTGCCTTAAGTGCCAACAACAATGTGGTGTAAATCTGACGTTCCAACATCAAATTGTGAAAAACTTCCAAACCCTTCTCTACTATGAATATTGATGTGGTGGGTCCTTTCCCTATGGCCACCTATGGACATCAATATATTCTGTTAGCTATTGACCATTTTACTAAATGGATTGAAGCTATTTCAGTTTCCACGGTTACCGCCAAGGTGACAGCATCCTTTCTTTCTGCAAGTTTTCACCAGGCATGGTAGCCCAAAAGTCCTGTTCTCAGATAATGGGACCAATTTCATTTCTCAGGTGGTGGCTGATCTTACCAAACTAATAGGTACTTATCATTCCTTAATGGCCTTTTATAATCCTTCTACTAATGGTGCGGTCAAACGAGCAAATAGTACCCTTGTAGCCATTCTTTGATAGATGGCCTCCAATGATCCTAGTAGGTGGTACCTTTACTTACCTAGTGCGATTTTAGCCTATAGAGTTAGCTACCATTTTATTATTGGAATGTCTCCCTTTAAAGCTTAGTATGGTCAGGAACCTATCCTCCCTTCAAGTGTACAGCCTATACTTGATGAGGCTACCCCGCAAACTACTGATTTAGCTATGAGGAGATTAGCTGATGAAATCATCTGATTATAAGCATTAGCTTCAAGTTCCCTTGCTTCTAACACCATGAAGGAAGAAATCAGAACCAACGCTAGTAGACCTACGTTACCATAATATCAAGTTGGGGATCTTGTACTCTTCTATTACCATAGGCTGGGAGAAAGGATTCAAAAATTGAACACCTTATGGGCTGGTCCTTACAATGTTATTTATCATTGGGGTATTGAAGACTCCATTGCAGCTATTGATACTGGTACTGTTATCAATAGAGTGCATAGTAGGTTTCTTTGTAAATATGTGCCCCTGGCAAGATCTTGAGGGGGGCTTTGTTGGAGATACAACTAAGATGAATAGAATTACTCAAGATTGAGATTTGATATCTTGATCTAATGAAAATTGTAAAATCCATGAAGGGTATTTCCAATTCTCAAATTAACCAAAGAAAGACCCTTCAGAGTTATTGCCTCTTATGATGAGTGAGGCTAAGCTATCTGAAGAAGCTCAGCAATCCAAAATGAGCATTTCAAAATGACCAAGCATTTTGAAGGGGCTAAGCCCTCAGTAAGAAGGTCGAGCGCATCTAACAAGAGCTCTATTAGATCTGATCATCACAAGTATTTTATTAATAATGATAAACAGCAATATTGGTCCTCTGATCGGAAAGATCTTATCTTGTGTGAGTCACAGAAATCCTTGCAAAGAACCACAAAATTTTTTTATATAAATATCTTTGGTTTTTTAATAAAATTTTCTCAATTCTTGTCTTGCTTAGCTTAATTTTGATCTATTTCATACGGATTCTGATATTTCTAATTGGAACCAACTATAGCAAAGGAACTAGAAGCTTCGTTGCATTTGTTTCAATCTTTGCTAGAGCCATGGAACGAATAATTTCATAGCATTCATAGCACCTGCTTATTGTAATTTCTCACAAAATTCCAATAATAGCCCTTATAATGGCAGAAGTTGATAAATCCTGGTGGTGCAAAGGTGGCCGTTATCAGTTCAATAAATTGCTTTTTCGGCATATGGGAAGAGTCGTCCATACTTGATGCAGAGAAAAAAGCAAATAGTGGATTGAAAAAGGAATAGGGGTGAGGGTGGGCTGGGTGGACTTGAGTGAGGTAGAACGCTAAGTCCCTTGGAGGGACAAACCATTCAGATGTATTTGGCGTACTGGAAAAGCCAGTTTGCACACGTTTGCCTGCCAGGTGTTAAATGCTAGAAAGTGGAGCACCAATGCCCCACACTGGGGCAGCAGGAAGTGGATCTAAGGACATAAATTGGCAAAGTGATGCGGTGAGGCAGCAGTGGAAATCAACTGTTTTTTTAATAAATTGTTTAAAAGTGATGTCAAGTGGAAAGAAAAAGTCCATTAGTCATATCCATTTGATCCAAAAAAAACTATTAAACAATGACAAAATAGTAGTTAATTAATGTCTATAGTCACTCAATATATAAAATAGACAACAGCCAGATGCACTAAATAAACCAGACAATTTATTATTGTAATCTGAGTATTTATAATTTAACAGGGTTAATTGTTTAATGTAAGGCTAATTTTTTCATTTTATAGAAGACATGAACTTTTTAAAAGCGCTAAATAAGGCATTTTTAGCCTCTAAGGGATGCATACTCTGTAAGAGGACAATTTTTAAGTAAAGATTTTCACTTAGAAAGAGACTCTATACAATAAAAGGAAAGCTACTGCAGGGCTATGCCCCGTTTCATAAAAAAATAAGTTTGTGAAGGTCATTTTTAACAAATACCTTTGCAGAAAATCTCTTTTTGACTACAAGCTATTATGATACTAAAAACTACTAATATCTTTAGAAGTCTACTTATATATATTTCACAAATATCCTAATTTATATTTCAAATTACAAAGCAAGAATCATTTATGATTTTTGCTTTTTATAGCAATGTATTTTAAAAATCTTTCTCTGCTCAGTGTAACTTTCCAAGCAAATTATACAGAAAGCAAGAAAGTAAATTTGATACCCACTGTAGTTTTCTCTAGTGTCCTCAGATTCACCGCCAGCTGCTCCAGTGTGGGACTTTGGCAAAACTCCCTCTGCCAGTTTACCACCAGCAAGAAAACGCACTCAGAATGGCTTGCTTAGTCACACCAAACCCCTAGGATGATTGTTCATCTTAAGGATCTTGACGATCACCTCGCTTATACCCAAGCAGTACCTTGCTGCACTCTGGTGCACCCCCAGAGCAACATGCATTTCAGCCTAAGGGTTGAATATCAAAAACTCTTCCTTTACCATGACCAAGCCATTATCAAGTTGGCTCAGGTGTGATGCATCCTGTTGGGTTTATTACTTCTGCCCCTATAAGTGACATTTTGACTTTGGCTTCACATGTGAAGCTGATGCCGCCACTGCGGCAACTGTGCCCCTGGTATTCAGGGTATTCCTCTTCCCACAATTCAGACCCAGCTCCTAGCAGATACCACTATAGTGGTCCTTTTTGCTGATCTGCTCACCCACCTCTCCCCTGCGGTGCTCCACCGGGAGCTGATGGACAGTTTGGCAGCCTATGGCTCCAGCCCCATCTTACAATTTTTGATCCCAAATGGGGCCACACGCCTCACTAGGCCTTGGGCATATGCCACGATCAGCCCTGAACTTAGTAAAATCGCCATGTCAATTCCCCCTTGCACCATCATTCCTTCTTCCCCTGATCATCTGAAATTGGGCCCACGTCAAGGGTAGGCGGATGATCTGTCCATCTTGTTTCAGGTTGGACCACTTGAAATGCAAGCGCCCCTCCTTAGCTACTTCCAACGGCTCTGAATTTTCATCCGCCAGCCTCCAATACACCACCCACCCTGTGCCAATTCTGGCATGGGGTACAATCCTATCTCCCCCTCCCCAAAAGCCTGTTGCTGCAGCTGCTCCAACAGCCACCAATCAGCCTCCTCCTCAATTCAGTGTCACACATGATCCCTCCAATTAAAAACTGGCTTGGACCACAGTATGATCCCATGCTTCATCCAACGAATCAACCAAAGCTCAACCATATGCAAATTCCCCAATTCAATTCAACCAGAGCCCATGGGAGTTATTGGATAAAATTGATGAATCAGGTAATCTCATTGAAGAACCATCTATGCAAAGTGAGCGGTTTTTTAATGCAGAATGTGACGCCAAATACCCCTCATCTATATGCCCCACAGCCAAATGCCAAATCATTTTTCAGTGACCACCAGCTTGCAGTTGTTGCAGTTGCCACGCCAGATTGTTGTCCCTTCCAAAAAGCTGTCGCCAAATCAGTGGCGATACTCACAGGAGGTATTCCCCCTCCTGTTATCCCCCCAAACCTCACCCCACAAAGTAATATTACAGTGAAGCAATTGCACAAAAATATCAATGAAGCTATCCAGAATGTGCTAACTGTAGCACGGAATCCTAAAGCTAAGATTAACTGAACAAATATTGGCATGTTCATCATACTCCCAGATTCTCACATTAAAGCCAAATAGGCTTTAGCCAAATATATCAGCGCCATTTTCATAGCTGGCATTTTTATGAGATACCAATAATTAGTGATATTGAACCACATTCAGCTGATGCCCCAACGCCCTTTCTCTACGCCTTGACACGTGCCCTAATCTGGGATGAGGAAGATGCTGCCAATGATGAGCCCCCAATCCCCCTTCCCCTTCCGCCATAGTTGGATAAGATGTTTTCCGCTGCCCCACCTGGTTGATTGTTTTCATTTTAATGTGTATCATTTAATCCGCTCATTTTTGGCATTTTGTTTAATATTTTAGTTAAGTTAGTTCTTAGTTTTAGTAATGTTCATCCCCTGGCCAGCTTACCTCAAATAAATCATACTAATAATGAATTTTATATTTGTCTCTAGTATTGTTTATAAACATAAGATAAGGCGTTTAAACTAAGCTTGTAAGTATCAATACAAAATATTTTTTAGGGAAGCACATACTTGGCCTTGCATGAATCCCTTAAATAATAGACTAGTACGCAAAAATTAGTATTCTATGAGTATAAGTTCATCAAGATTTAGATCTTCTATATCAATTTGTAATTGCTTCAGCTTCTTTTTAATGGGGACTATGCACTCTTAAGCATCTAAGCTCAAGAATCTTATGACAATGGACGCGGCGTTTGTTTAAATTTATTTGACCAAGGTAAGATGACAAGAGGACAGCATTACCAAAAAAAGCTAACAAATAAATCCTCACTGAACAAAATGAACTAACTGTCCAAAACAAGCAGATGACAAAAAATGCAAAAAAACCAGGTGGGACAGCTTAACCATTTATCCCATCATGGCGGAAGGAAGGGGGATCCTGGAGCTTATCCTCAGCCTCTACTTCACCCTAAAGCAGGGCATGGGCTATGGCGGAGAGCAGGGGCGTCAGGGCGTCATCAGGATGCAGAGATACATTTCCAATGATCGGGGTGCTAGTAAGACAGCTGTTGTATATAAAATTTCAGACGTAACTAGCCAAAGATGCTTCTGATTTCATTCATGCATTGGAGAGCTTTAAAAGTGTGATGATATTGGTGCAGGTAATCTTGGATTTGGGATTCTGCGCTACCACTTCCATGTGCTGGATGGCGTCATTGGTGGCTTTGTGAGCTTTGATCAACATATTTTTTGAAGCTTATTGGCGGTGGAGGGAAAAATGGGAGGATGGATTCCTCCTGCGAGCATCGCCACTAACTTGGCGGCAGCTTTGTGGAGAGTATGACAATTTGGCTTAGTCATTTCTTCAACAGCCATCTGGTGGTTGCCTGGAACTTTTTTGGCGTTTTGCTGGGGCATATATAAGGGGGTAGCTCAGCGTTGTGGTCAATAAACACGAACTTCTCGATTTGGATAGTGTGGTCTTTAATAATATTCCTGGACTCATCAATTTCAGCTAATAGATCCCGAAGATTATGGTTAAATTGAATTGGAAATTCAGCATATTCCTGAGGTTTGGTTGGTTCATTTGAGGATGAATGGGAGTGAACTGGGGTCCAACCTGGTGCTTGATTGGATGTAGCATTTGTGTGCACTGGAGCGAGGAGGAGGTTGTTTGGTGGCTGTTGGCGCAGATGCAGCAATGGGCTTTGGGGGGTGGTGAGGTAGGATCGCGCCCCATACCAAAGCTGGCGCAGGGTAAGCGGTGGATTGGAATCTGGCGGATGAAAAAATCAGAGCTGTCAGAAATAGCTAAGGATGAGCACTAACATTTCGAGTGGTCAAACTCAAAACAGGATGGACAGATCGTCTGCCCGCCCTTGACACAGACCCAGAACGTATGATCAGGGGCAGAGGGGATGACTGCGTGAGAGGAGAATTGACAAAGCAATTTTATTAGATTCAGGGCTGATTGTGGCATATGCCAAGGTCCAGAGAGGCGTGTGGCCCCATTTGGGACCACAAATTGAAAAATGGGGTTGGTGCCATAGGCTGCCAAACCTTCCATCAGCTCCTGGTGGAGAACCTCAGGGGAAGGTGTGTGGCAAACCAGTGAACTGAACCACCAAAGTGTTATTCACTGGGAGTCAGGTCCGAATTGTGGGGAGAGGGGTACCCTGCAAACCAGGAGCACAGTTGCCACAGTGGCGGCATCTGCTTCAGATGTGAAGCCCAAATCAAAATACACCCTATAGGGGCAGAAAAAGTAAAACTGACAGGATGCATCACCACCTGAGCCGTTTTGATAATGGCTTGGTCAGGGTAAGTAAAAAGTTTCTCATAATTGACCTAAGACTGAAAAGCATGTTACTCCAGGGAGCACCAGGGGGCAATGAGACACTGCTTGGGTACAAGTGAGGTGGGCGTCGAGATCCTTGGGAGGAATGAATCATCCCAGGGGTTTGGTATGACTGGGTGAGCCAGTATGAGCGCGTTTTCCTATTGGATGGAAAATGGAAGGTGGAGTTTTGCTGCTGCCCAACACTGGGGCAGCTGGTGAGAAATCTGAGGATAACAGAGCGAAACTACAGTGGGTAATAGAGATTTGCTTTTTTCCAAAAAATTTTCTTAGAATGTTATGCCAAGCGGAAAAAGCGTTTGTTTAAATTAAGTCCCCACTTTATATTTAGTATGTCCTATAGGTTTGTACTTCTTGATTATTAATCTGTGGCAAATTCCATAAATTTATAAAATCTACCTCAGAATATAGAGAATACATCTATTATGCTACTATATGAATATAATCTTTAGTACATAAAAAAGTATTTCACCTAATAGGAGGCACTAATAGCCATAAAAGTGTTCATATCTTTGGGTACAATATCTATTATTTTTTAAGCAGCTTGTAACTTCTTATACTTCTTAATACGCAACTATGAGGATAATAATTTAGTGCATAGTGGTGTCATGACAGCGGCTAATGAAACTAATAATAGTCTTTTAGTCTAGGTGTGTAAACACCATAAATACAAGACAGAATACCAAAGGTAGCTGACCACAAAACTTTATGTTTATTTGAGAGGTGAAGAATTGAGGATTGACGATTCACCACAAATATTACCAACGCCCCACAAGGAGCAACGTGGTGGTGGCTGTTGCTACAGAGGATCTGAGAGAAGAAGCTATATAGGAACAAACTGTATCACGGGGGAATCTCTGGCAATTTGGGGAGTGAATTACGTAGGGTTGCCTCATAACTTTAAAAACTGGAAGGGGACAACTCAAAAAGCAATAAAAAGTTGTAATCGCTAAAGCATCAAGAATAGAAGATAAATCCATCTGGGCCCAATACCCTTGCCCTACTCATCATGGAGGGCAGAAGCGTGGTTATGGTCAACACTATATCCCAGTCATTACAGAGACCTGGTAACAGGCAGCTTAACAATTATTGCAGATTATTTACCAATGAAGTAACTTGAAAATAGTTGTTTTTTGAGGAAATTATTTATTGAGAAAGAAAATAAAAGTCTTTGCGTAAAGCGGAATCTTTATGGACTGGTGTCTTAAAGCCACATGGGCGGAGATAAAAAGGGAAACTCTTTAATATTAAAGAAATTCCTTCATGCCTGAATTTGGCAGATCAAAACACTAAAATATTTAGGATACTAATTTATTTTGAACTGACAGATCAGATTGCTATCAAAATTTATAAACTCTTTGTGGTCCACTTCTAACTTGTAAGATGGCAAAAACTGTTGATATGGTTTCATATTGTAACCATGGACAGGGAAGGTAGGGCCATCCCATTTTGTATTTAAAGGGTTTGGCACGCCCAAACTTATTTAAGATGGGCTCGCCTTCAATGGCGGCAGGGTAGAGAGTTGGGAAGTGTGGTGGAAATCGCTTTTTAATGGTTGCAGAGCGCATTTGCTAACAGGGCTACAGCAAGAGTCCCCAATAAGGATACAGTATCATAAACAAATTTGCATGTTTTTTGGCTAAACAGGCGTCTTAGGAGGAACAAACTGTCAAAGAGAGTCACACTCTATTTATAAACATTTGTCTTTTATCCCTAAGAAGCGTCATCACATAAGTGCCTCATTGTTTTAGCTCTGGGGTACTTTGTCCTGAAGTTCATGGTGCTAAACATTCTATTTTTTAAAAAAGGTGTTTTAAAGTTTTAAAATTATTTTTTCATTATATATATTTATTAAAGGGGATTCTACGTGATAAGATTGTTTTAAGCAATTTAACCTGATTTTTTATATAGTTATGAAGGGAAACTTGGAGAATAAACTTAGAGAAAGTTTCTGCAAAGTCCATAAACAGCTTGGCCTTGTGAAGCCTATATATAAAGAACCTCAAACCTCAAAAAAATCTTGTTTAGACCTATTATAGACCATCTGAAGCTTTCTGGACTGCTTAAAAAATTTTAATTGATTTATAATAAACTGAGGTAAGCTGATCAGGGGATGTACATTACTGAACTAAAAACCAAAACTAAAAAGTAACGTAACTAATTGATTTGAACAAAAATGTCCAAATGAGCGATTGAATGAAACACACCTAACAAAAACAACCAACCAGGTGGGTAGTGGAGATCGCTTATCCCTCCATGGCAGAAGGGGAGGGGGATTGGGGGGCTCATCTTCAGCAGCAGCTATCTCTTCCCAGAGTAGGGTGCGTGTCAAGGCAGATAGCAAGGGCGTCAGGAAATATGCAGTATGTTGTTTGATATCTTTAATGATTGGAGCTTCTGATTAATTGCCAACCATAAAAATGGTAGAAATATTTGCCTAAAGCTTTTTCAGCTTTGGGGTGAGCGTCTGGTAGTTCAATGAATGTGACAATATTGGTTTGGGTAATCTTAGCTTTCAGATGCCATGCTACAGTTACCACGTTCTGGATAGCGCCGGTGACATTTTTTTGTAGTCATTTCACATTAATCTTACTTTTTGGAGTAAGATATTTGGAGATAACAGGAGGTGAATTCCTCCTGAAAGTACCGCCACTGATTTGCAGCAGCTTTGCGGAGGGGATGGCAATCTGGTGTGGCGGCTACTTCTACTGCAAGCTGGTGGTCGCTGTGGAATGATTTGGCATTTGGATTTGGGGCATATAAATGAGGGTGGAATTCTGCATCCCATTTTGCATTAAAGAACCGGTCAACTTTC
The DNA here is from genome assembly GCA_022478985.1 of Massospora cicadina. Classification (NCBI taxonomy): domain Eukaryota; kingdom Fungi; phylum Entomophthoromycota; class Entomophthoromycetes; order Entomophthorales; family Entomophthoraceae; genus Massospora; species Massospora cicadina. The sequence goes on along the minus strand of JAKSZP010004066.1, from coordinate 104,221 downwards.
AGCTATGGTTCTTCAATGATATTACCTGATTTGTCAATTTCATCCAAAAACTCCCATGGGTTCTGGAAAAATTGAATTGGGGAATTGGTGTATGGTTGAGGCTTGGTTGATTCGTTGGAGGTTGTATGGGATCAAACTGGGGTCCAAACCTGCACTTGATTGGAAGAATCATGTGTGGAATTGGGGCATGGTGGAGGCTGATTGGTGGTTGCAGGTGAGCTGCAGCAACAGGCTTTTGGGGAGGGGGAGGTTGGATTGTACCCCATGCCAGAATTGGCACTGGGTGGGCAGCAGATTGGTAGCTGTTGAACGAACTATTAACACCATCAGGAGCTTCTAGATATAGGCACATGTGTTTTGAGTGGTCTAACTCAAAAACAGGATGGACAAATCATCCATCCACCATCGACGTGGGCACAGAAAGATGGTTGGGGGCAGAGGGGATAGCGGCGCAAGGGGAAATTAAAAGGGCAATTTTGTTCATTTCAGAGCTGATCATGGCATATGCCCAAGGCCCAGCGAGGCGTGTGGCCCCATTTGGGACCACAAATTGCATGATGGGGTTGGAGAAATAGGCTGCCAAATCTTCCATCAGCCCCTAGTAGAGCACCTCAGGGGGAAGGTGGGTAGGCAAACCAGCGAACTGAACCATCAAAGTGGTGTCAGCTGGGATCTGAGTCTGAGTTGTTGGAAGAGGAGTATCTTGGAAGACCAGGTGCACCGTTGCTGCAGTGGTGGCATCAGCTTCACAGGTGAAACTATGATTGAAATACCCTTTATAGGGGCAGAAGTCAATAAAACAGGCGGGATGCATCACTGCCTGAGACATTTTGATAATGGCTTGGTCATTGTATGGGAAAATTTCCCATATTTGACCCTAAGGCTGAATTGCATGTTGCTCTGGGGGAGCACCAGGGGGCATTGAGGCACAGCTTAGGTTTGAGAAAAGTGGGCGTCGAGATCCTTAGGAGAAATGAATCATCCCAGGGGTTTGGTGTGACTGGGTGAGCCAGTCCATGTGCATTTTCCTGTCAGACAGAAAATGGCAGGAGGGGTTTTACCGCTGCCCCACACTGGGGCATCCAGCCGGGAATCCAATGACATCAGAGGAAAAACTACAGCGGCCAATTAGATATTACTTTATTAACCATATAGGTTGCTTGGAAAGTTACACTGAGCAAAAAGAGAGTTTTTAATTAAATTTTTTTAGCTTTTATAATTACTACCTTCAATTTGTTCTTAAATGATAGAAATATTACCATTTTTATGTAATATCATTCATGATGTAATTTAAAATTTAATTTATACTTTTTAATCAATTTTCAAGGGTCTTACTTTTCTTTCTCGTTGCAAACATTTTTGCAACCTATTCAATTCAAGACTAAATCTAGTTTGATTATCTCACAGAGGAGATTAGTCTGCGCCCATGTCAGGGAGCAGTCGGGCAAGCAAGGTAAGAGGAGCAGGCGGAAGGCCTGCAGCCTCCAACATTCAAAAACGCCCTGGAGAATCCAGCGGAATAGACAAAAATCTCAAAAAACTGGCAGTCACAATTTCCCTGGAGATACTCGCGTGGCAAGCACGATGCAACCAGTACATCAACACGCCACATTCCCAGCCACTTTTGTCGGTGGAATTCGGAGTCCGTGTGTATCTGAACATCCAAAAAACGGCCTTATGAAAAAATTTTGTGAAGATGTACACAAAATTTTCCTGACCGCGGTGTACGTTGCACCTCACTCCATGTCACGCGGTTGGCTGGACCTAGGTTTCAAAAGCAAAACAGCAGCAGACGAGTCTGCAGTGGTACACATAGTGGTTGACCTCCCCGAAGGGCAATGGGTCATTGAAACCAAATGTACCAGATGGACAAAATCAAACCAAATTTTCCTCACGTTTGACTTTTTGCCTACTACGGTAAAACGTGACATTTTTGGAGCAACACCTGAAAGATGGTCTCGCCATATATGGCGAAATACAATCTTTCGAAATGCAATGCTTCATGCTGATGCCACACCTGTGCACCGGCAAAGCCATCGCAGTTCTGACCCCAACTGAGGAGATCGTGAAGGACCTAACCCAGATCCTGCACTCCACTTTTATTGATATCACAGGACATACCACCCACCCATTCCGGGTAACCATGGACAGCGCGCCCCCCATTTGCACCCACTGTGACACATTTAGCCATAAGGCGCACGCATGCCCCATCAAGGAGGGCGTCACATTCCAAGAGCACCCCTCGGTGGCCATGGCCAGCGGAGAGGTGCACTACAAACCAACCGCAAGCACCAAGGAGGCTTTCCTGTGGGGAGCACAAGGCTGCTACCAATTGGTAAAGCCCATCTCCCCACAGGAGCGGAAGAAGGCCAAGCAGGCCCATAGGGCTGTGGCCAAGGAAGTGGCCAAGGCCACCACTGCCATCCCACACTCACAACGCCAGGAGGACATGGAGACCTTTGTAGTGGAAGCGACTCAGGAATCCATCATGCAATCAGATTGGGAAGCCCATGCCAAGAGGGCCACTCAATCCGAGGATCCAATGGGAGATTCAATCTCACCCAATCGCTGCACCCAAGCTCCGGTCAAAAATGACTTGGGACCTATCCCAACTGAAAATTTTTTTTGGCCACTCGACGGTGCACTTAACTCATCCACACCGCAAAAAATTCATCCGATGTCAGGAAAACAAAAAGCGAAGGCCAAAGCCAATGCGACTCTTTCTGCAAAAATTAACAAAAACCCTGATAGCATTGCTGCTAGCACCCCTGCTGCTGTGAAAGCCCGTGGGGACCTGGAAGAGGCTGTTGGGCCTGGGGGCCCACCCCCTCACACCTAAGGTGCAATTGGGGAAACCTTCACTCTAGAGACATTGAATATTGATGGACTCAAGGCCTCCCCGTCCCAGTCTAGGAAACTGAGTTTTTTACAACACAATTTACCCATGAATATCCTGGCCATCCAGGAGTCCCACTGTCCTCGAGGTTCCGAGGAAGCTTGGAAAACAATGCTCCTCCCATCCCTATCCTTTTGGTCAAAGCACTGTGGGGTGCTAATTCAGAAAAATAATTTTTTCAAATTCACATCCTCAGAAACATTCCTAAATGGCTGAGTTCTCATCATCACCTTCTCGTGGGCTGACGTTGCACACACAATTGTCAACATCTATGCCCCAAACGGTGCACACGAGCATCAGGAATTTTTCCCATCAGTCAAATCCCTTCCACTACCCCTGATTCTTTCCTAGTTGGCGACATGTTCTGTTGGCTAACCTCACCAACAGACCGGTGGCCTCCCTCACCCCACACCCCACAGGGTCACATAGAACTACGTGTTCTAAAAGCCACCCTTGGGTTAATGGATGCGCTGCCGCAACATGCCCCACTGCTCAAAAACATGATGCGTCCCCACGTCCACAACAGCCAATTAAGGTCCATGACCCGCATTGACCTTATTCTAATGCCAGCGAAATTCCAACCCCACATCTCCCACTTCAAAACAACAAAAATGGAATTCTCTGACTACTGACTGGTCTTGATAACCTACCACTTACCTGTCACAGTTGCAAAGGCCCCACATCGGTGCAAAATCCGCCCCCCTGAGCTCGCGTCGCCAGGATTTTCCACGTGGGTGGAAGAGGCAACTTTGGCAAAATCATTTGTTGCACCGTTTTGCGCAGACCCCTTTTCCACATGGGCAACTTTCAAAGAGGACACTATCCGCCACTATCGCCATCTCTCCTCCAGACAATCACGAGCCACATCAGCGGTTATCTCGCGTGCTCTGGCGGAATTGGCCCAGTTGGATTCCAACATTCCAGCCACAGGATACAGCCCTGCATGGGGCTGGAAGTGGGCGGAGGCAGCCGCCCACCTCAACGCACTTGATAGGCAACACAAACATCAGGTTTGTGTCCAATACAGGGCCACACGCATCACTAAAGGCGACAAGTGCACCGCATACTTCTTTAAAAAAAATTTTGCACCACGCTAGAGCATGGCCTGCACACAGGTGCAAAGATTGGATAATTCCATTGCGGACACACTGGCTGAAGTGGCAATCAAAATGCAAAAATATTACTCCAAGTTATACCGAGCCAAACCAATTCAGCTGGCCGAAATGGCAGAATTTCTCAACCAAGCTCATATATGCACCATTTTCTGATACCCAGAAATAATAAATTTAATTACTCTGAACGAATTATGGACAGCCATTTGTGGTGCACCAAACTGAAAATGCCCAGGCCCAGATGGCATTACATATGAGTTCTACAAAAAATATTTCAAATATATATCCCCATTGCTGCTAGCCTCACTTAACCAAAGCCTGTTGGAAATGCGCCTCCTACCAGGAGGACATGAGGCCTTTACTGTCACACTCTTCAAGAAAGGGGATAAGCTTGACCTAGCCAACTGGCGCCCCATTTCTCTAACAAACACAGACACCAAAATTTTAACAAAAATCATGGCTAACCGTTTAGGGACTGTAGCATCTGCCACCATCTCCCCAGAACAATCTTGTTTCATCCCCAGAAGGTCGATTTGGGATAACGTGCACTCCGTGGCTAATGCATGTTAGTCCGCAGCCTCTGGGGCACTGGTATTCTTGGACCAACAAAAGGCTTATGATAGAGTAAACTGGGAATACCTAAGGGCCTGCCTCCATCAATTCCGCCTACCCCCCCACTTCATAAACTGGGTAATGCTGCTCACGGAATCTGTGACAATGGCAGTGCATGGCCCTGGCTTCCTAACGGAAGTAGTCCGCCCTCAAAGAGCTTGCGACAAGGGGACCCCCTCAGCCCACTCTTATACAACTTCAGCCTTGACCCACTACTGCGAAATGTAAATGCCCAACTCACTGGGGTCCATGTGCCAGGCCAAACCCCAGTCAAGATGATGGCATTTACAGATGATTGCGTGATGGGGGTGTCTAATAACAAAGATGCACGCGCGCTTGAAGCCCTCATCCAGGAATATTCCTGGGTAAGCAATGTGGCACTGAACGCCTCCAAAACTGAAATCATCCTCCTTGGTCAGTTTCAGAACTGCTGGGCCCCAGCAATTAGTTCCCAACCCAGCCCATCTGCTCGCCCACGTCCACGCCTTACTAACTCAACACACACCGCTCCATTGGTGCTCCCCTTCATGCCACGTCCTACCATAGGACCGGTGCACCATCTGGGCGTGTGTTTGGAGGCAGGCGGATATGCGTCAGCAGTAATGGAGTGCCATATACTGGACAACGTGATGAAGCGAATCGCCTCTCTCAGAGCCCACCCTACTACCCTCACTGGCAGGGTTGTTCTTGCCAACTCTATACTCCTATCCAAAGTCTGGTTCGGAGCCCACACCATCCCCTTCTCCCCAAGCTTCTTCAAATCCCTGTATGCTCTGCTGCAAGGATGGCTTTGGTCAGGCCGCCCTCCACCAGTACGGCTAGAGGTCATGTTTGGCCCTCATCATCAAGGTGGCATGGGCCTGCTTGACATCAAAGCCCATGCTGCCAAGATCCTGGGCACTTGGATCGCAGCCGTCACCGCTCCTACACTCCCATCCCAACACTGGTCCTGCGCGGCCTGCTCCAACTTCTCCTGATCCTTGGGCCTCAACAATCCATCAAACCCTCACTCCATGATAATATACCTCGCATCACACACATCGGCCACAGGCCCTCACGGGACTAAAACCCACTACAAACGAATCCTACTCTCCATGTGAAGCGCAGAGTGGAGCATTCATATTAGCGGACATACAACCCGAAGAGGCCGCCCCTCTCCTCAGTTCACACAAGAGGTACAGGGGATACCCATCCATGATGGCGTGATCCCCATTCAACCCCATGTCCTATCCAGGGTGGACTACCTGGACATGATGGACATCCCTTATTCCACTGAGACCCAAAAGTCTATCTGGAAATACGCACACCATCCTCTGTTGCAGCCTCAAGTCCGCTCCCATGTGTGGCGCTGCCTGAGGCGAGTGTATCATACAGCTGAGCGCTCTAACGCTTTACACTCATCCTGTGTCGTGTGTGGCCAGTATGGAACGCTGTTCCACCGCCTGGAGAAGTGCCCCACCTCTAAAGTGATATGGCGCGAAGTTCAACGTCTGCTGGGCCAGGATCAAACGCATCCCTTCAGTCTGTCAAGAGATATGTTTGCTTCATCAATGGCCTCCCCCCTTCCACCCTCCCTCCGTGCTCTTGTGGTTGCAATCGCCATGTGGACTATCCACACGATTGTCTTGGATGCCATCGCTGGCTCCATTCCCACCCTCCCAGAAGCTGTCCACAGATTCCGGTCTCATTTGGTGGACCACTTTCAAGCGTGGATGTTTGGATACCTCCCACCGCGTCACTGACAGCTGGTCTCCTCCTGGTTCCCTGTCTGGTTCATCAAATAAGACCTTTTCCTCCACACGTGCTCAATAGTGGCTACGGCCCCTTCACACGTTCCCTCCCCCTCCCCATAAGTGGCGTTCCCGCTGGCAAGAGATAGCATCGCTTCTCTGGGGTGCATCCCCTGGTACTAAGTTTGTCTTTCCTGAGTCATATTCGGAAGTGTCCGTCCCATAGTCAGCCTTCCCCGCAATAAATTTAAAAATTTATCTTCAAGGGTTAAGGCCCTTGAAACTCGCCTGTTTCCTTAGTACTCCCCTTAGAGAAACAAAGAAAATTAATTCAGGCATAGCCTTGGCCTTCCAGGCAGAAGGTTCTGCGTTTAACTTTAGTTTAGACAGTTTAATATCCATTTACGTCCTTGGGAAGGACTCAAAATTTAATATATCTCCCTTTGGCATGGGAAGCGGCGGTGACCTACTTGTTGGTGATGACTTCTTGCCACCACCACTTCCTGACACAACCCCTGGATTCTCTCCACCAACTCTTTGGTGGTAGAAAAATGGAGAATGGGAACCCCATTCAGGGTGTAGGCTGACCCGCCTCTCATCCACAACATGGGCTAAATCTCCCTTATTTGTGAAGAAGAAGAAGACTTTTTTGCCCTTATTTGGTTCTTAAGTGACACTTCCGTAGTAAAACGCAGGGTTTGATCACTAGGTCTTACATATGGGTCTCAGAATCTTTGAGATAAGTTACAAAGCGAAGTATTTATCTTGTCTATTTTCTCTTTCTATATTTTTCCTTATTTTTATATAAAAGGTATTAATTGCTTATATAAGACAACCAGTGTGAATTTTTTAGTGAATTAGTAAAATGATATTTCCTATTTTATAGAAAATTCAACAACAGCTTCTTTTTATAATGTGTTGGCAATTACATAATCACCTAAAAAATTATAGTAAGATAAGTATATTTCCATTTTATTTTAGCATATGGTTGTTTCTAAACCCTAAGAACTAGAGATTAAAGCAAAGTTGCAAGTTATATAAAAAGATCATTTTGCTGTCTAACATCTTATAAATGTGACTGATATTATTGAAAAATGGAAAAATCACGTTTACTTTTTATAAACTTTATGTTATACATAACTCAAACTAAGTGTGAGATGCTTTGATAAGCAATCTTATGCATTATAGTCCCAGTAAAGTCAGCTAAACGCCAAAAAAGATAAAAAAAATTTTGTTTTCATATTGTAGTGGTGATTAGTGTACACATATTTTATTTAGGTTATGGAGTCTCAGTCTTATTGTGGTGGTAGTATCCTCTTAAAAATTTTTAAAGAAACTTAATACTTCTTTCAAATATATGCTTTATGGTTTATAAATATAAATAGTTGTTTTTTTGAACATTTAAGTGTCATTTTTGGAGAAACATTAGATACAAGAAACACATCTAGAAACAGAAAGTATAATATAATTTAATAATGTCAGGAAGCCCTGATATTGATCCCACAGATTTTGGAACATTTAAGGAGTAATAACCAGTTAAACAAACACATGAAAAACTCACTTAAGGTCTGTAAGAATTACCAAATCCTAAGTAGCAATCAATAGAGAAGATACTGCTTCACTAAAGAGAACTACCAAAGAAATAAGAGCTCACCTAGTTCTTACCTCATGTCCCACAACTCTCAGTACTCAGCATTTGTGCAATAAAAAAACTTAAGAAAAATTCCTATCATTAGAGAATCTACATTCTGCGCCACCATTCAGCAGCAGCAGAAGATGAAGATTAGGATGACATGTAGCATACAAATACCAATTACCTACTAGTAATAAGCATGCGTTAACTCAATATCAACCACCAAAATCATTTTATTATGGCCCCTGAGACCAAAAGCATGGCCAATATGGCATACCACATAACCACTCTGGAAGTTTTGAATTACACTTCAAATGGAACAGGTTGTATCTTGAAGTTACACGGGGCAGATTCTCCAAAAATTCAATGAAGTAAATAAGAAAATACAGATTAAACTTGACCTAATTTTTATTTTCAAAAAGAGGAAATATTTATAGTCTTTTTTGCGGTTTGTAATCTATCAGAGTGAATTAATCTCTGCGCAATCAAATCTTCAATCAATTGATCAGGATCAGATTGATTTTTAACCTTGATAGATTGAGTTATATTGCGCTCTCCTTCCAATAATGTTGTGGGGAATTGAGGAAGGGGATTTTTTTGGAGATATGCAAATTTTTTGAAATCCCAACACTTCCCCCTCAAGATTCGATTGCAGTGGAGGATGACTTCTTAAAAACCTAGGATAATTACAATTTACCACAATACCAGTATCAGTATGAACAATTAATTATTCTAATCCTTTTCAAAATATAAACTCTATAGGGACCAGACTAATTAGTTCCCAACTTTTTAGTCCACCCACCAGGTTAAGAATAATAGTACATACCGTAATCCCCAATCTGGTATTCAGGTAAGACAGATTTGTGTTGGTTGCTCCTTTGAGTCTCTTTTTGTGTAATTGTTACAATTAAATTCATTGCTTGAGCCTGAAGATGGATAATCTCATCAGCCAAATTCCTCATAATTAAATCAGAATTTCCTGGGATACTTTCCTCAAGGATGGTCTTAACACTAGAAGGGACTGAAGGATCCCGCCCATATATACACTTAGATGGGGACATCTTGATAATGCGGTAGTAGCTTATTCAATAAGCAAACAAGGCACTAGCAAATAAAAATTCCACCGAGTTAGGTCAGTGGATGCATCTTTCTTAGAATCAAGACCAGGGTCCCATTAACTCATTCAATGGCCCCATTTGTGGATGAATTATATGGGACAACAAATCGCTGAGTAGTGTTAAATAATTTGGATAGCTCCTGTATAAGTTGAGTTGAAATTATCAAACTATCTGACATAAGGACCTTGGGACAACCATGTTGAGAAATGATATGCTGATATAAGAATAGCGCTGTAGTCTTAGCTAAAGGGGTAACAATGGAAACTGGCCTCAACCCATTTGGTTAAATGGTTGACAGCCATAATGATATACTGATGGCCATTCAATCCCCGAGGAAAAGGACCTACAACATCAATACTGTCCACTTCAAACGCCTTAGTCAGGGGAATAACTTGATGTTGATATTTAGGGTTGGTAGTTCCATGGCTTTTGCAGATAAGACATGAGTCGAGGGTCTGAAAAATGAACTCAGTCATGTTGTTCCAATATTATCGAGTCTTCAACCATTATTGAGTCTTCTTTAAGCCGCTATGACCAACTTGTTCATGACCTTTCATTACAGCGTGAAATCAAGAGTTGGGATGTAGGAAGGGCAACCACTTGGATTTGACTTTCTTATACAAAGCTCCATCTTGAATCATAGTATCTTTGGTAATTGATTTTAGAAAGGCTCAATCCTCTTCAGTCTCTTGATCCCATAACTCAGGTCATCCAATAAGATTGTATAAGCGTTATTCTTTTTCTAGTACCAAGGTCAGAATAGGCAGTCAGGATAGCCCATCAGCATTTTGGTGCTGAGCCCCTAAGCGATGAACAATAGAGAAATCGTAATTTTTCAACCTTAAAGCTCAACAGGCCAATCTACCATCAGGATCCTTCATATTCTGCAGCCATTGTGAGGAGGAATGATCGGTAATAACAGTGAAATGGTTACCATATAAGAAATGGTGGAAGAGCTTGATTGCTAGAATTACTGCCAAACATTCCCGCTCAGTAACATTATAATCTCGTTCAGCCTTTGACAAAGTTTTCTATAATAAGCAACAGTATGATCATTCTTCTCTTCATCACACTGAGATAAGATAGCCCCAATAGCGACATTGCTTGCATCAGTATGTAAAAAGAAAGGCTTATCAAATTGGGTATGATTTAGAACGGGTGCCTTGATCAAGGCGGTACACAGAGAATTGAATGACTGTTCTTGAGCTGACCCCCACTTGAAAGACACTCCTTTTTGCAACAGGTGAAATAAGGGTTCAGCCATATTAGTAAAGTTGGGAATAAATTGCTGGTAATACCCAAACATGCCAAGAAAGACTTGAATATCCCTTAAATAAGAGGGAGGAGGCATTCGTTGGAAGGCTTGAACTTTGTCTGAGAGAGGTTGAATACCTTTAGCTGAAACCTGATATACTAAAAAGTCTATTTCGTTTTAAAAGAATGAGCATTTGGAGGGTTCAAATTTTTAAAAAAAGAGCCCCAACTTCGGATGAAATCTTCTTTTTAGATGGTCTAAATTTTCGGTAAAAGTTTTGGAGAACATGGTAATATCATCAAGATATACCAGAACACAAGTAAGTTTTAGATACCGTAGCATACTGTCCATGGCCCTTTAGAAGGTTGCTGGGGCATTGCTTAGTCCTTGAGGCATATGCGTTGGTTCAAACAACCCTTCACTTGATATCAGGGCACACTTGGCACGATCTTCTGGTAATAACTCAATTTGCCAGTATCCACTGGCTAAGTCCATGGCCGAAAAATAGGTGGATTCAGCAAAAAACCTAAGAGAATCATTAATCCTAGGTAAGGGATAACAGTCCCATTGAGTGATGGCATTCAGTTGACCATAATCCATCACAACTCGATGAGAATTATCTTTATTCTTAACCAATAATAATGGGGATGCCCAAGGACTATTGGAGGGTTTCAATAATCCAGCCTCCAGCAATTGATGAAATTCTTTGATAACCTGGGCTTCTTCTACTTTAGATTAATGATAGAGTTTCACACGAATAGGAAGGTGATCGCCAGTTTCAACAGTGTGCACTACTCCTTTCATCTTCCCAAAATTGTAAGTATGCTTAGCAAAGAAGCCGGAATATTTATCTAACAATTGAAGTACTTGTTTCTCCTGTTCACTAGAGAGGTTTTTTCCAATAGCAGGACCCACAGTAAGGATTTCCTGATCACTTTCCAATCCAAAGTCTTGTAGACTCCCAAAGGGTTTAACATCATAGATATGAGATAAGGGCAGTAATTTGACATAAGCAATTGGATGCTCTTGATCTACCAGTTTCAGCTCATTGGTAAGGTTCGCCAGTAATACAGACAATGATCCTGAATAAGCATAATCCAATACTCCAGGACAAGGCAAGAGCTCTTTAGCAGAAGGATTGACGGTGCCTTTTACTTGTAACAAATGTCCCTTGGGAATTAAAAAATGCAAAGAAGTGCTAATAATTACTTGTGATTTTGGCGGAATAACTAATTTCTCAGGGTAGAAAATAGGAATCCCCTCTTCAATATCCGCAATACAGGAGGTAATTTTATGTGAGAATCCCCAACATGATATTGAAGTGAATAAGACCTTTTGGTTCATTCTAGCAGACATAACCGACATCAGGTGGAAAGCATGATCAGATAAAAGTAAGGGAACTCTATACCCCAAGAGAGACAACAATGAGTCAGGGTAATTGATAATTCCATCAAATTATTGTAAAAATTGAGTCCCCAAAATTAGGTCATAACTCAAATTATCAAGTACAATAGCTGGAATGGTAAAGGTTAATTTCCCAATTTTCAGGAGAAAAGACAAAAAAGCTTAATAGACCGAGTACTCTGAGGACCGGCCATGCCATATTCTTCAAAGTTAGAAATATTGGGAGTTAATTTGATCCGCTTGATGAATTTTGATAAAACAACATTCACTGGAGATCCTATATCTATAATAGCTTTGGCATTCACTTGATTCACTTGGAAGTCAATACAGGTAATGGTGCTTCCAAACTGAGAGGATAATGCCAATAAGGAGGGCAAGGAATAAGAATAATGTTCATCTTTATTACACTCAATTGAACTTTGATGCTCTTGCTGCGCACTCATATCATTGTCAAGGTGAAGAATCTTATTGGTCTTATCTCTTTTCTTCTTCTCATCTGCTTCCTTTTTAAAACAACGATCCTTAGTATGGAAATAGCGATGACAGTAGTTACACTGGATCGCCCTAGTTTTTTCAGGCATGGCGTAGACTTTGGGGCGACTAGGTCTAAGAGACTCATAAACTTGGGGGTTTTCAGAGAATTGAGGAGGCAATTCTAATAAGGCCTCCTTAATGTCCAAAATACTTTGAAAATCTTTTTGAAACTGATTAGATAAACTTGCAACTGAGTCCTGGAAGTAAAAGCTGACAGAACTCTGGTAATTGCATCATCCAAGTTTAAACGACCACAGGCTACTAGAATTTGAGCTTCCCAATAGAACCAATGAGCAAAGTCTTTGATAGATTCATTTTGGTGGGGCTGTAAACCCATAAAGCCTGTTTCTGAGAGGATAAGGTTTGCTCACTCCCAAATTCTTTGATTAACGCTTCTTTGACCTGAGACCAAGTAGAGCAGTCATTAAGTGGGGACCCATAATATCCTGATCCAATTGAGTAAGGCAATTAGGCAAGTGATTCATCTTTTGGTGATCCGTGGCCTCACTTAATGCCTTTTCCTAAAAGGTATAGAAAGGAGATAATGCTGTTTTTCCCTGGAGAGTATTTATCCTTGAATACTGGCTTGAAACTCATGGGAGCATTGTTGGTCAAAACATGCACTCCATGTTGTTCTGATTGAGTGGAAATATAAGAGGTGGAATCAGAAACTTGAGAAGAAAATTGAGGGTAAGGACCAAAAGCTTCAGTATGAACTTTGCTAATCCAATGGTTCAGATCAGCATGCCCTACTTTCTCATCTAATAGGCGGGATAGCTCAAAAATCTGTTCCTGCTGAGCGTTGTACTTGAGTTCCAATGTCTCAATTTTCGCCTGGAGCAGTTCCCCTTTTGATTCGCAAGCATGTAGTAAGATATCAGTGTCCTTGGCCCATTTTCCCAGATTAATCAATTCAACAGGTAATGACTAAAGTGACAAGAGGGGATCAATTAGTACCCCATTAGGGGTAAGGTTACACTCTTTGGCCAATTTAGAGAACTGTTCACGCAAGTGGTTCATCATGTTCAAGAGAGAGTCAATTTGCTGGTAAGATCCTGAGTGCCCATCGGCGCCTGGAGGTCCCTGAGGTCCATCTGCGCCTGGGGGTCCTCGAGGCCCTACACTCTCTGGGGGTCCATGGGACCCATCAGCTCTGGGAGGTCCATGTTGTCCTACACCCACAGGTGGCCCTTGAGGTCCTTTAACCCCAGTAGGACCCATATTTCCAGAGGCTTTCTCTACTTCATTACCTGGTTTTGAATTCCTGAGTACATTTGTTCCAATTGGAAGAGAAGGGTTCTAATTTCCTCCACCATTGATTGACTACGCTCAGAAAGTTGGTAAATACCCTCTCTCCATTATCTCTGAATCTCCTGAACTTGCTTGGGGAGCTGTACAACAACAAAATTGGACATCCCATAATCGAGCTGTATGAGTTGCTGATGTACTTCATTGAGGAAGGCCCAATTACTAATGATAGCACCACAAATATCTCAGCTAAACTCAGAGGCTGACTTGAAAAATTCAGAAATATAATTATTCAAGGACTGGAGTCCTTCTAGTAAATTAACATCCCTTGGTGGTGCATTCCAACCACAGATAATAAATGGTATAAGGTAGGATGTACAAGTTGGTGCAAATATTGCTTGGGGCCAATTCCTGGCATTTGAGAGGTTTGCAGCACTTCCCACAATATAGAATGTACAGCATTAGATTGAGATTGAGTAAAAAGGATTCCAGGGATTAGGGCCCCTTCAAGAAATTGATTAATAATATTTTGTAAAGCCTCAGGCGGTATTTGAAAGTCTGAGGTAAAACTTAGGTTAGGACCATAATATTCCAAGTTGGCCCAAAATTCCAACGTGGAGGGTAATCTTGTGACTTGGGCTCCAGTTAAACGGACCTATTGTAAAATGCTGCCCTGCTCTTGGTCTTGAGCTTCATCAAGCAAAAAATGAGAATCCATAGTAGTGATAGACGTTGTCACTGGTGCATAACTCAGAGTGCCCCTGTAGTGAGCACCAGTCTGGAAGTTTTGAATTATACTTCCAATGGGGCAGGTTTAATCTCAAAGTTACACAGGGCGGATTCTCTAAAAAGGTGTTTAATTTAATTGAAAATACAGGTTATAATTTGATATAATTTTTATTGTCAAAAAAGTAATATTATAGGCTTATTATCTGCTCATAATCTATCATAGTGAATTAATCTCTCTGCGATTGAATCTTCAATCCATTTTTTGGGATCAGATTGATTGTTAACCTTGATAGATTGTGATATATTGCTCAATCCTTCTGATGATGTCAGGGTAATTGATGAAGTAGATTTTTTGGAGATATGAGAATTTGGTAAAATCCTGACAACCACCTTGAGCAACAAGTGCTCATTGGCACCGCAAAGCCAGTTTATGAGGAAAAATTATGTACACTTCACCAAAACCTTTAGTCATAGTTTCACCATTGGATTTTTATATCAAAGCTTATTATGACCTAATAAATTTTGGGAACACTTCAACAAAGTCCCCAGAAAAGAACTGATTGAGACAAATACACCAAGCCAAATAGTAAGTTGGCAAGCAAAAATAGACATTTGATATCTTTAGCAAACTTGATACAACAATTACTTGGATTAAGAATTTTAAAGGCTTGATTAGCAAATTAAAGTCCATCATCAAGGTAATTATCCAAACTAGTTTGTCTGATAAAATAATTACATTTTTTCATAAAGAACGACTTTTTGTTTGACTCCAAAAAGAAATATAGAAAAAAAATAAAAATCACCAATTGTACCAAAGATTGCATGGCCAAAGTGAGGTTTAAAATAGTTTACATACAAGATACTAAATAAATAAGGTACAATATAACCCAAACCATAGGAGATCAGGAGGAGCAAACCCCTGACTAGCAAAATTGTATGGGGAAGCAATTTCGCAGGTGAGTTATTTGGGGGATAAACAAAAGTCAGTCAAGATTTTCTACTGATATCTGAGGCACCACTTTTGTAACTCTTAATGAAAGCAACAATCCATTATATGTTGAAGAACATGATATTAATATATGACAGACTTAAAAATAGAAATAATAAAAATACTTAATTTTTGTAAATTAGCTAATCACAGAAAGATGAGAAACCATCTATGGGGTCTTCAGCTCTGTAAACTTATTAAATTATTAGGTTCCATAATGTCAACCAAGTCTAACTCTAATTTATTGAATAATTTTCCAATTTTATCATTAACACCTTTATTATTCAAGAGGTATTTTGCAAATGCAGACTTTTATCACTTGTTTCTTCTTCCTTTAACATTTTACCAGCTGATCAATTCACCACAGGCTCTACTTATAACAACCTCATATCTACAATTTTGAATTATATGATAGTTCTTAAAGAGGTGCTTTAGGTTTGTTTTGCATATTTTCTTACCAACCTTAGAGTGAACTATTATAAAGAAATTGGGACAATTTTGATATCACCCTCAACTTAAGGGAAGGGTTCCTCTCCACTAGATGAGATGGCCGCTGCAAAGTAGTATTTTTGTGGGACTAAGAGCTTAATTGCTGCCAGGGTAGATATATTTTAGGGTTTGACTGCCTTTCTGAAATATGGATGGAAGTCCTAGATAAGCTCAGGAGCATTAGTGCAGTTTCAGGCCACCTTTAGTTGTTCTCTGTCTCCTCAAACCCCAATCTAGAAATCCTGGAGTTGATAGGTGCTCGCAGGTGCTGTTTCACAGGATTACAATAATAGAGCAGATGCAAGAGGTTTATAACTCTCAACCGCTCTTTTAGATTTAATAAAAGGGAATTACTATTAACCACAAGGAGAAATTGGATGTTTATATATTTTTACTAATATCAAAACTTGGAGATCTGAAAGAGAGAACTTTTACAAATTGGTGCCGCTTAGTATATATAGATTTTTGAGGTAATGGTGAGTACTGAGGAAATAAGGTTAAGCAGGGGAATTCTTGATTTGGGTAAATGGTAAATTGGCCTATCAATACTCCTGAAGGGCTTTTCATCTCAACAAGACTTGATTTTAGATAGTGAATTAAAAGCTGGAATGACATAATTAAGGGAGCATTTTCTTGTTATCTCTCCAATCAGCCAAATTAAAAAAGTTTACAGTTTGGCAAATTTCTGGAGCTCTTAGTTGGTGATTAGTTAATAAAATATTTTTGCTCCTTTAAACCCCTTTCAGTCTATAAAAGGGGGTTAATTTCCTTTAGAAAGTTGTGATAAATTCAGTCAGGTATGAGGGCGGACTTCAGGGTCAGTTTGCCTATTCCAGTGAGGGGTCAAAGCAACTCTCTCAACTTGACCTGCCTTATTAGATGGTATATGCAGTTTAGAATCCATAATTTAAACAACACAATTTCACTGCGTATTGGGGCGGATTTTAAAATTAAAAATTAAAGTATTTGGCGCCAAAACATCTTACTAACTCGCGCACTTCTAACTTTTTAAAATATCCCCCTTCAAGAATGTTTGGGGGTGAATAAGGGTGTAGAAACTGTCCATGAACTCGATTGATAGTAATTCTCAGAAGCAAGGTACTTGATGGAATATTCATCACCTCTCTTGTACATGACAATGAAATGACCTTTCCAAATAAAATTGAGCTTCTCATTTGTGAAAAGATTTGATTATGGTAATACAACACTAAGTCAGAGACTTGGAAAGAGGGTAAGGGTGATCTTAGCTCATTATCTGCTTGACCCCCTTTGGTGACTGTTTTGCTATATAAGTCATAGCATCAGAATGCAGTTGAATTATATGTTGGGCCACTTTCTCATGGCCTTATCTGGGTCTTCAGTCCTAGCTTAAAAGACTGTTTTTGCCAAATTGCAAGTATCCCAAGTTCCCAGCCATACAAAATGTAAAAGGGATACATTTTAAAAATCTAGTGGTAACTGATCTGATAAGCCATAAGGGCATTGGCAAGAACTGATCCCAATTGGAAGGGTCAGAGGTGGCCATTTCCCATAGTATGGATACTAAAGTTCCATTAGCCTGAACTACAGTCCCGTTGGTAGAAGGGTTGTAAGGGGCATAGAAGAGTTGCTGGGTGCCCATAAAAGTAGCCAAGATTTTGACAACTCTAGAGGTGAAGTTCTTCCCATTGTCGTGGAGTAGAACCTGGGGCAACCATGACAGGTGAAGATGGACTGATGGAGGAAAGTGGTGGTAACTTTAGCTCTTTGGGTTGGGAGAGCCACTGCTTCAATCCATTTTATATGGCGATCAATTTCTATTAGTATGTTGATTCCCAATGGTAGTCCGGGGTAGGGGTTCTACCACATCTAAACTTACTGTATGAAATGGTTGCTGAGGGGTATTAGGTTGTAATTGATATTAAGTCTTGAGACTAGAATGGTTTTCCAGTTTATTCAAGCCTCCCAGACGTTTATAATGGTTTTTATAATTCCATCCTAGCAATTTGGTCTTTAATCCACTCATAAGTTTTTTTCAATCTGTTATGCACAAGGTTAAATTAGGCCTCCAGGATAACAAATACTCGTTCTAAGGGCCAAAGAAAAGGCAGCTAGTTGACCCTACTTTTTTTATATCTTCCCGCTCTCTACTTTAGTATTGTGGGAGTGTCTTGCTAACTTTTCTCCAAGGGATCATTTTCATCATCCCAGGAGTCAGGTGTCATGAGAAGTCATGCAACCTCTCATATTCACTATAGACTAAATGGAGAACATGTAAGCGAGAAAATAAATTGACATTTATATGGTAAGTTTCAGCCCGGTATTCAATCTTTATATTATAAAGTTGGAGCTTTAAAGCCCAACGAGCCAGCTGTCCAGTAGGATTTCCATATTTTGGAGAAAATTCAGGAGGCGTGGTCAGTAACCACGGTAAAAGTGATTCCATACAGAAAGGTCTGGTAATATTTCACATCCAGTAAAACAACTTGGCAATCCATCTCCATGATGCTGTAATTGCGTTCAGCCTTTGACAGCATCCTGATTTAGTATGAAGCAGGGTGATCCACACCATTCTTATCTGATTGGCCAGGATAGATCCAATGGAGTAACCAGAGGCATTGGTAAACAGGAGAGGGTTTACCATACTCAGGGTGACTTAGGCATGGGCGTTTTTGAAACAACTTATTCAGCGTCTAAAGGCAGCTTTAGGTTCTGCATCCAAGGAGAAAGAAATTTTTCTGCCAAAATGCAAATGAGGGTCTCACTGAGATGAACGAACTTGGAAAATCTCTGATGATAGTATCCCATCATACCAAGAAAGACCTGGATATATCGCAGGTTTTGAGGCGGAGGCATTTTGGATGTTTATTCACTATATCTTATTAAGGTTGAATTCTCTCTTTTGAGATGGCATAGCCAAAAAATTTAGTCTCTTTTGGAAAAATGTGCACTTGGAAGCCTTGGGATTTATGTTAGATACACGCAGGCGTTAGAATTCTTCCTTTAGGTGAGTAAAATTCTTATTAAAAGTTTTAGAAATAACCTTGATGTTATTGAGGTTGACTATCATGCAACTTAGCTTGAGATCCTGTTGGTATGATTAATTACTCATTGAATGAGCCAGGTGAATTGCACAAACCTTGAGGTACCCAGGTTGGGTAAAAAGGCCTTCACTGCAGATAAGAGCATATATCTCCTGATCTTGAGGTGAGAGGTTCATTTTCCAGTATCTGCTAGCCAAAACGATAGCAGAAAAGATTTTGGAGCCAGAGAGTTGATTAAGTGCATCACTGATGGGATGAAGGGATAGCTGTCTTTTTTAGTAAGGTTGTTCCATTTACAGTATTCTAAAAACTACTTAATGGCATCCATTTTTCTTTTCAATCAGTATAAAAGGAGACGCCCAAGGGCTTTAAGAAGGTATTAGTTATCCATCGTCTAGCAATTTCTTAAGCTCTATCCTCCTTTGTTGCTATTCAACTTTTGACTTGCAGTAGGGTTTAGCTATATCAGTACTGGCATCACTAACATCAATTGTTTAGCTCCAATCCTTCTTGTGCCCATTATCATGGTCACATCTAGAGAAGATATCACTGTTGTCCTCTAATAAGGAGTGAATTCTTTCAAGGTTGTCTGAGGTTAGTTCATCTGAGATATGAACGTTAGGCAATTCACACAACATTTTGTTAGAAGGTAGACCATTTATGACATAGACCTGGGCAGTAACTTTCTCTATAGCATTAAGAGGAATGAGCAGACCTTTTCCTAACTTCTTGTGTCTTATTCACAAAACATCCTGCTTAGTAAGGTTTCCCAGCAGAATATCAATCGGTCGCTGGTAGGCAGGATCTAGAATTCCAGGCAGTACACAGGGCTCTAAAGTACTTAAACCATAAATACCTGTGATATTTAATAAGCAATACTGTGGTATTTGAATTAATCTTGGTGTCAACCACCTGTAGTTCCCCAGACTTAGTTATCATGTCCTCAGAGGCATAAAAAATAATGCCTTCAGAAGCGTCCACTGACTCTGGCAACAGTTTTATATGGCGCTCAGATGTGGTGTAGTGAAGCAATAGTGCAGAAAATGGGTACTCACCCAAGCAGGAGCACTCTTTTTGGGGGGTCTTTATTAGTTAGAACCAAAAGAATCTCATAGTTGAGCAGGGAGAGATAACCCTGTTTCAGTTGATGATCCTATTTTATTTGATTATAAACTGAGACCCTATGAGCATATCATAGATATTATTGTCCAAGGCCACTGCAGTGGCTGATAAGATAAGCTTCCCATTTCAAACGGGAAAGAAGTAGAAACCCATTAGTAGCGCGGGTGTTACTAGACCCTGAGGTTCCAAATTCTTAATTGTACTCTAAGTCAAGTGCTAGCTTGATCTTTTTATCAGTTTTGAGGAGATTACGTTCCTAGGGGAGTCAATATCTAAGATGGTCATCACCTGGACTTTTTGAATGACCACTTCCACCTTGTAGGGTTCCTCCAAAACTAAAATGATAAAGCTAAGATCTACTTGATCTGAAAGGTGGAGGTTAGTTTGCAAGCAGTTTCAGGTAAATCTCCAAGTTGAACTTCATTGTATGAACTCGCTGGAGAGTTCTAATCAAGCCATTTAAGATCTGAGTATCATCACTGGAGGTATCAATAACTGCAGAACGCCCTAGAACATAGCTGAGGTAATTATCTTCAGTTATTGTGGTCAATTCTACTCCTCCAGTGTTCAAACGATCAGGAACCTCCACTTCAGCGGGTACTCCTAGTAAGTAGTAAATAACATCCTTGTAGCACCCTTCCAATCCATCCCTGGGGGCGTTTTCATCAAGGGGGCAATGAAGCAATTGAGGTAGGTGAGTCAGGCACATGAGATTCGTAAGCAATATGGGTGCCTACCCTAAGCCAACATCTCTTTTCCCTGCTCCTCAATGTCAGCTTTTTTCCAGCACGCAGTCTCATAGTGCCCAACCTTGTTGCAGTAGGCACATTGGGGACATTCAGACCGCTTGGATTATGGTTTTTGCTCCTCAGGGCCCAATATCTGAAGTCTCTCTTTTTTGTCTTAAATAGCCAGGACCTGGGGCTTTATCTTTTGATCCTCAATGGCCAGAACGCGGGGTCTTGATACTACTCCACGGAAAACTTCAAGCTTGTGGAAGTCAGCGACATCTAGCAGAGCCACTTTTATATCTTGGATGTTGCGGAAATAGCGTTTGATGGAAGTGATGTGCATCGCCAAAGGATGGTGAGATGCTAACCCAGTCAAATTAGCGGCAATAGCGTCCTCCAAGGTCAACATCTTAGAAGTTAACAACATCTGCGCTTCAATATAAAACTTTTCCGCAAAGGCAACCACTGACTCTTTTTTTCTTATGTTAATGCGCATTAAAGAGCTTGCTTTTTTATGCTTAAGCTTTGTTTTGATCCAAACTCGCCAATGAGCGCCTCCTTAACCACAAAACAGGTGTTAATGGATTTCATATGAGGCACCATCACCTCCTAGCCATGCGACTCAAACTTAAGATTTATGTTTGCCCTTCTGATAATCAGTCTCCCAACACATAGCGGCTTCATAGACATATTAAAATGAAGTGATGCTACCCTCACCGAGGATAAACTTGACCTTAAAAAGTAGGCTTGAATAAAATATGGTCACCACCAGTGAAGGTATGGACTGCAGAATCATCTGTTCCCGTGGTCTTTGATTAAAGGTCCAACTGATCAAAAGAGCGGGAGAGATGATCAAGCTGATTTTTGGATAGCTCAATATGGGTTTTCATGGCAGTGACTGGCTTTTAAGAGGCGGATTCACATAAAACCAATCTGGTTTCTATCCCCAGCTTGTGATTTTCAATTCTTTGATACGTCTCTCCAATGCCTTGACTTTATAACTGAGTTGTGACATTTGAGAGCAGAGGGTTTGTTGGTCAACTTTCACCAACTTACGCTTTTTAAGATCCTCTTTCATCTGCTTACAAAACCTTATTCATCAGGTGGGTGGGAGCCTTTCACATGTATGTCACTCAATGTATTCATAACGACGCTCAACTTGCGTCAACTGACTATGCACATCCCCAAACAGAGCGGGTCCTTCAAGAAAGGTCTTGACCTCTTGAGCTTCTTTTTCACATATGCTAATCCGTTGGATAAAATTTGGTATTTTCAAGAGAAGCTTTAAGGGATAGATCCTTTTCCAGTTGAGCAACCATGACTTCTAGAGATGGAGTAGCCCTAGTAAAGTCTTGCAACTGACTCCTTTCAAGTTTCTCAACGCAGGATAAGACTTGGGCTAGTTGCTGCTCCACCGCAATTACACTTTATTCATTTCCAGATTGAGGGGTGGACGTTTATAACAAGAGGTCTCGGTGAGTTTGCTCTTCATGCTTTTCATGTTCCTTGGCGAACTCCTCAAGTAGAGAGTGGGCGCTAGTGGAAAATGCATTCAAATCCCAGATAAATCTTCATAGCCTCCTCTGCATACTTTACTACCTTAGTATCCATGGTTGTGAGCCACTTACGCAACTGAAAATAAATCTACAGTTTGCCTCAGCACCAGATTGCGATGTTTCAATTTGTCCAGAGGTCAAATTGTAATTTATCATAAGCTAATCCTAGAGCATCATAGTTTGTCAGGTGACGGTGCAGCTCCTCATTATGGACGCCTAAAAAGTGTATTATGTGGAACAATGCAGGATGCAAAATTTGCGAATATAGGTAGTCATGTTATTAAGCTGACTATAGGTTCTGGAAGGATCACGTCTCATAAAATACATTAGATGGTCCTCTAACGAAGAACCTCTTTCTCATGAAGCAATATATCCAGGGTTTAATATGCCATGAGTTAGGTCCCTCACTACTTTAGCTGCAGGCAAGGTAAGACGGTGAGAATCTGGTATAAGTATTCATTCAAAATGCTCTCCTTCAAAAGTCATGGTTGGGGGCTATATATACGGTCATCTGCCCCATCTCCGTTTCTTACCTTTCTAGTAACACTTACAGCAGGTGCGCTCTCCATTTTGGTGATAATAAATGTGTTGTGTACAGGATCCCATGTAGTGAGCACCACTTTGTGGGAATCCAGCTAGCTTATGCTCGTTGGTGCTGTAATCAGCCAGATTCTCACAGGCGAGTTAGTTAGATCTATTTTGGACAATAGATATGGCAGACTTACAAATAAATAAGATATATTTTATTTCCAAGTAGACTCTTGGGTGTGAAAAGCGCAATTTTATTAGTGTTAGCGAGGGTGTTGAAAGTGAACCCTCTCAATATCTCAATGCTCAGTATTTAATTGTAATGAGTTTCAAAGGTTGTATTAGGCTAGGAATGTTCAAATTAGGGAATATGAGGGTTTGACTTATTGTAATTCTTGATTCTTGCCTTGCTTTTTTGAAACGGTTGATGAAGGGTTTATATTAGGTAGGATAAGTCTGTTGGGAAAGGATTTTATATATTTAACCCAATTGGTGGGTAAGAAAATATTTGCACCTTGTGGGACCCCCTCTAACCCTATAAAAGAGGGTGGTCTCCACCTAGGTTTGTGAAGTAAGCTGGAAGTGGTCTAGGGAGAAACCTCAGACAGCCTCCCCTGAATTCGCCACATGGTCAGTACAATTTGACTAAATTTTAAATTTATTTGAGGTAAGCTGATCAGAGAACAAACATTAATGAAACAAAAACCAGACAAGATAACCAAAAACATGAACCAAACGCCCTAAAAGAGCGGCGAGGCACCAAAATAAAAAAGAAAATAACCTACCAGGTGTAAAAGCGGTGAACCGCTTATCCCACCATGGTGGAGGGGAGGGGGATCAGGCAAATTATTTGTTTCATCTTCACCATTGGCTAGGCAGATGAAGGCTGAGAGAAAAGGGGTTGAAGCATCCGCAGGATGTGGGTCAAGGTGAAAAAGATAATTGTTAAACTTTTTATTGACAATTTTGGCCTGGTGCAAAGCCTCCAGGAGTTCAGCAACATGGTGTTCAGTTTGTATGTGTGCGTTAGGAAGCTGGGCGAATTTTGTGATATTGGCTCTGGTTATATGTATGGTGGGGGAAATCTGCCAGTGCTGCAACAAGCTTGAAAGTGGAGGTTCAGTTTCCATTGATTCTATTGATTTCTTCTTTTTCAACCTCAGTGAAGTTAGGGGAAACAGGGGACATGAACCCCTTTCTTAAATTCTGTGACTGAAAGTGCCATGGCATTGAGGAGATGGCAACTATCAGGTGAGGCCACCGCAGCCTCAGCAAGCTGTGGTCGCTCAAGGAAGGGATAGTGGTGGGTTTTGGGACATAATTCTTGGGCGGGAAAGGGGCATCAAAGTCGGAAGGTAACTACAGTTCCAAATTAATTGAAAAGTCTGGATGTGAGACAATTTACCCAGATTTGTTTATTTCATCTAATAAACCCCAGATATTTTAATTGAGTGTGATTGAGTCAGAGAGACGTGGCTGTGGTTGGTTAAGTTTTGGGGCGTGAAATTGGTTGGTTTTAATTTGGGTCCAAATCTACTCCTGATTGGGTAGATTGTGAGAAATTTGGGCAACTTGGGCTTTGGTTGCAAAGGTTTTCTGATTTTTTTGAGCGTTCAGCTGGAGGGTGTGGGGGAGCAAAAATCCCCACTTGACCACTGTTCGTGTGGCCTTATGGGTGGGCTTGGCGGTTTCTGAATTTTTTGAATTGTGGCGACAGGCCTTTTTTGAATGGTCCAACTCATGAAGAGGAGGCAATTTGCAACTTTTGTTGATGCAAGCCCAAAAGAAGTGATCTGGTGCAGGTGGGATATAGGCATGCGGTTAGATGTGCTGGGCTATGGTTGGCTGGTGGGGGAAAAACAATTTGACTGACCATTTTTGTATTAATTGCCCAAGAAGTTTTAATAAAAGTGGCACCCTGATTTGAGGGATTCTTCCAAGAATTATCCAGGGTCTTTTGGCTGATATTATTGCTATTTACCTCCAAAACGCTCTTCTCATAAATATTGGACTTGTAATTGCCTGACATTACCCACTTTCAGACTATTTTTGCCCAAAACATTCTATACTTAAAGCTGCTTGGCAATTGTCTGGCAGTGGGAACCACTATACCACATGTTGATTAATGAAACCCATCAAAAATGAGTTCCAGAATGTCAGTTGACTTTCAAAGCCTTTACAACTGTCTTTCTTCAGTGCTGGTACACATATAACCAAATTTTGATAAACAATTTGCATTAAGATAGATTCCACTTTCACCATTGAAGGAGTTGTATTGTCCTAACTTGACGACAAAATAGTAGATCATCCCATAGTGTACTGAAACTGGACATTAGACATACTTAAGCGTAATTACACCGCTACTAAAAAGGAATGTTTAGCAGTGTTTTTTAAATTCAAAAAAAGTTTAGGGTCTATGTTTACAAAATATACT
This sequence comes from Massospora cicadina, assembly GCA_022478985.1. Classification (NCBI taxonomy): domain Eukaryota; kingdom Fungi; phylum Entomophthoromycota; class Entomophthoromycetes; order Entomophthorales; family Entomophthoraceae; genus Massospora; species Massospora cicadina. The sequence goes on along the minus strand of JAKSZP010004066.1, from coordinate 79,079 downwards.
ATAGTCTGGAATTAAACAACTCCTTGTTTAGATTGCTACTGAATTTCAAGGAGCCAGAGGGACGCTTATCTCACTAAGAGCTGAAGTCGAGGTGTATAATTTTGAGATCCATAACTGGCCCATCATGAAACTTCATAATGCTGATGAACTATTTCAGCTTCTTACCATTAAGATTACAGACATGGAGGATGGTCTTTACATCAAGATGCTTAGCAGGGAATACTAATAAACAAGAAGATGTAAAATGCTCTTTGAACTGACTGATGAAGAACAAAACTGTCAGGGATGGAAAACTCTTCATACTAATGGAAGACTGCAATACATTATACCATGACCAACCAAGCATACATGTCATGGTTAAATGACATCATAGTGAAGACCAACCCTAAGGATAAGGCTGGGTGCCAGGAGGCCCAGAAGGTGAAGCTTCAGGCCCTCCCTGACCTCAAGCACAAACTAGACCAGCGCAGGGTACAAGCTAAATATGCCCAGGTTGGTACTAGTGAGGTGCCTAACGCCCAGCCCTACGTTAGCCCAGGCGTTAAAACAAATGGTTTACGCAGTTAACAAAGATGGTTTAGTTCAGTTTGTCGAGTATCAGGGTTTGAAACCTGTTCCATTTACAAAATCACATGTTTGGATTGGATCCAACTTCAATTGATTACTCATGTGAAGTCAGTTTTTGTGTTTTCTACCAATTCGGATGGTAGTATTTGCCTATTAGCGAATTGGTTCTTGGGACCGCTTTAGCAGACTCCAAATTTCCTCAACAAAGTTTAATATTTTCCTGCGACCAACCTTCCTTGTTGATTGACTTCTTACAATAAAGTCTCCCCGTTTTTCCCATTTCATCTATATCTAAAACGATCCTGTGCATGGACCTCTTTGAGGAGGTCTCACGCTACCTTAACCACCACATTTTATATACAATTAGGCTATCACCTAGTGCACTGTTGGTTCACCCAGGTTCCCTCCAACCTGGGACGTTTACCACTTCTCCCTTAGTGCACCGCGTCATTTTTGGTTGGGTTTTTACCCCAATAATCGCTTGCTTTTTCTTGAGTTATTATTGCTCCAGCACCCTCTGCTGGGCAATAGTAACTTTGGCTCTAGCAGCTAGTTCACTGGCGTTGGCCCTGTGCACTGAGCACTACCACGCTGGGAACAGGAGAGTTATAGACACTCTCCTTACATTAGTTGACCAATTCCCTCAATTCTATGTGCACAAACTTTTCCATGTGGTACTTTTCTGAAGTAGAAACAATGGGCACCGCTGTGGGCTTTGGCTGTGGTCAGCAGCACCTCTGTTTCCTCTTTTTCCCAAAGGTTGAAGCAGCTTGGCGTTAATATAGTTGCTCTCAACTGGAAAGTATCCACCCTTCGTGCTTGTACCTGGTAAATATGGATGCTTCAATGTCCAAAAGTTCTGATTCCCTGACTTTCTTCTAAAATCATCAATTTCATTTAAATAACGAGTTTTCCTTTGAAAGCGCATTCTATTGTGCCGGCAGAATCAGCGCAGATGGGCCTGGGGGTGTTGGCCTTGACTAACGTTGGACATTCCATTGCAGTCAGGGAAATAGGGTCATTCGCATCTAAAAACGCATTTTATGTTTATAATCTTATCCAAACCTCCGAGCCATTTCTTAGCTTTTATGGCCTGGATGAGAACCCTATTCCAGAATATTAAATAACCCCTGAGAACCCTCTTTTGACCTCTACCATGATCTGGGGCACTCAGGAAGTGGAGAAAGAACTTCAATTTAAAATACGATAAGGTATATGCACCTGCAGAAGGCATGGTGGGATTTGTGGCCTCAGTATTAAGAGTGGCCAACTATCCCTCCCCTTCTATGATTCCAAAACATACTCTGATGGCTTGCTTGAGCCAGAGGAAGAATTTTGGTGAGTTTTTGTCATTGTCTACCTTAAATAAAGACCATTCTGGGTATTTTATACTGAGTGCTACCCTCTCCTCCCTTTAAGGAAACTCAGCACCACTATTTTAGTGGATACTGGCTCCTCTGAAAACTTTATAGACCAGATCCTAGCTGACTATCTTGAACTAAGTTACTTGCCAGGTGGTATGGTTAAGGGAGGGGCATCCCAAGGTATTCCCACTCTGCAGATCATTGATACTTTGGACTATCAGGTTGGCAAGTACCACTTGTCTGATCACTTCAAAGCGGTCAAAAACCTCCTGTTCCCTATCATTTTGAGGGTGTAGTGGTGGTGAAAGTTTGCCGTTTGAACCAACCTGAAAGATAATACCCTATAATTCTCACCTTGAAGAATGGTCGCACATTAGTTGTTCCTTTGTTGGAAGAGAGACTCCCAGGGCATTTTGCCCCACTGGCTCCACCTTTACCCTTATAGCCTTGCCCCTTTGCTGAAGCCCTCAGTGGAAGTTCCTATACCTTCTTGCTTGGAGGGTTTGAAATCCTCTTTTGATGCAGCATCCACTAACGCACTCCCTGAGCACATTGAGTTTGATTGTGAATTAAAGCTCACTGTAGATCTGGTTCATATATCTTCCCTCATTTACCATTGACTGGCCGAGAGGAAGAGGCGTTGGATGTGTGGGTGAAGCAACAGTTAGCCAAAAGGTGCGATTTTTCAGCGTACCTCCCCTATATGCTCTTCACTTCTCTTTATTGAGAAGTCTAATGGTACTCTGCACCCATATGTGGACTATGGGAACCTTAACAACGTCACTGTACCAGATTTACATCCCATCCATTTTAAATCTCAGATTGCGCGCTATGTGAGAAGGCTAAGGTTTTTTCTAAGCAGGATTGCCTCGATGCGTTCATGAAGTTTTTGGATTAAAAAGGGACAAGAGTGGTTAACCGCCTTCCATACCAGAAAAGTGATTTTCCAGTTTCAGATCATGCCCTTTGGTCTTAAGAATGCCCCTGCCATCTTTAAACACCGCATTGATGCAGAGTTGGGGGACATTTTAGGGGTATGCGAGGTTGCCTACATGGATGATATCCTGGTGTTTTCCCCTAATCAGGAGTCCCATGCAGTACACTTTCAGCAAGTGATGGAGCAGTTAAAGGTAGCCAGCCTTACGCTGAAGATTTGAAAGTGTAAATTCTTCAAGTCCCAGTTCACTTTTCTGGGCAACGTCATGTTTGACCAGGGACATGTGATAACTTCATACAAGGAGAAGGCGATTCATGAGTGGCCCACCCCCACCTCAGTCAAGGAATTGAGGAGTTTTTTGGGGACGTGTACGTTCCTCAAGAAGTTCACGCCAAACCTTTCTGAGGTGGCGGCGCCCTTGTATAGGGCTAGTGGTGCAAAAGTGTTTCAGTGGTCCCCATTTTGGAGGATGCTTTCCAAGCTGTGAAGTGTACCCTATTGTCCACGTCCATCCTTCACAATGTCGACTCTTCCAAAGAGTTCATTGTGTCTACTGATGCCTCCAACTTCGCCATAGAGGCTGCCTTGTTACAAGTAGGCGAAGATGGGATAGAGCACCCAGTTGTATGCTTTTCCAGGAAAATGTCTCTGCTTGAGTTGAATTATGCCATTTACTACAAGGAGTTACTAGCAGTGGTTGAGGCGCTGACATATTGGCGTCACCACTTACATGGTTTCACCCAACCATTCCGTGTAAGTACAGACCACCGGGCCTTGCTGTACTACCAAGCGCCTCAAGTCCTAACTCCACGGCAGATCCGTTGGCATGAGACCCTTTCCCAATTTGCCTTTTCTTACAAATTCATCAAGGGCAAGGATAATGGTTTGGTGGATGCTTTAAGCCTCAACCCTGCTTTAGCTCCTGATAAAAAGGAGATAGAAGTCCACAACACACAGGTGATGATTCCTCCATATAAAATTCTGTCTCAACTTCCTCTCCCCGGCCAACAGGCCAGTGCTTGCACCTCTGAAAAAACAGAGGAATATGGTATGTTCAGAAAGGTAGTCCTTTTTCAGCTGCTGTCAGCTGAATATACTATGATACTCGCTAAGAGCACTTTAAATCAAGAGGACCTATCCAGGGGTTATCTTGTAAAGGATGAGATGGTGTGGTTTCAGGGGCGCCTTTGGGTACCTGCTGGACCACTGCACCTGGAAATCATCTGGGACCATCATGATGGAATCACCATTGGTCATCCTGGGAAGGCAAAGACCTTAGAGTTGATACATCGCACCTATAATTGGAAGGGCTTGCCTGCTCAGGTGGGGCGGTATTGTAAGGAGTGTTTGTTATGCAACCAGATGAAACCCAATCATCAACCTTTAGTGAGGTTGTTGGTACCAGTCCTAAAGGCTTATGGGCCCTGGACTTCCCTCTCAGTTTATTTCATTTTGGAATTTCCTGTTTCTGATGGTTATGATGCCATCATGGTGGTGGAGGACCATTTTAAGAAGTTCGCCCACTTTATTCCTTGAAGAATAACAATAATCGCGGCTGAGATGGCTAGGCTCTTCGTCACTCATTTGTTTGCGCTTCATGGGGTTCCACAAGGAATTATCAGTAAACAGGACCCCAGTTTAACTCTGGCTTTTGGGAAGATTGTGTAAGGCTCTTCAGATTTGCCTCTGCCGTTAAACTCCTATCATTTTTAATCAGATAGGCAGAAATAATGAGTGAACCAGTGCTTAGAACAGTTTCTGCGGTGTTACACCGCCGCAGATTATTCAGATTAGGTTTCTCGCCTCCCTATGGCACAATTCATTTACAATAACACTTTTCATTTCTATATCAGTTGTTACCTTTTTTCGCCAACCATGGCTTTAACCCCACCTTTAACATGGAGCCCAGCTGTGGTTCTAAGGTTGAAGCGGTGGTGGACTTTGCCAAAACTATCAAGAAGGTCTACTAGGAGGTTTCCACAAGTTTAGAGGCGGCTATGCAAGTTTATAAGGAGAATGCTGATGGTAAGCGCCAAGTGGGTCCAGCATATAAGGAAGGAGATCTCGTGATGCTTGATGCTCATAACATCCCTATCAAGCAGCCATGCAAGAAGCTGGGACCAAAGAGGATCAGCCCTTACCGCGTAGTTAGAAAGGTGAGCCATGCCTCATACCAGCTAGTTCTTCCCTCTTAATATCAGATCTTCTCTGTCTTTTATGAGAGCAAATTGATGTTGTTTGAGGGCCCCCCACCAGAGACTCCTGAGGCCTATCTCATGGATGGGGCGCCAGAGTGGGAAGTGGAAGAAATAGTTTCCTTTCTCTGTGTTAAACGAAGACTTGAGTAACTGGTATCCTGGAAGGGTTTTGACGCTGTAGATAACAGTTGTGTTCCAGCGCACAACTGTGTACATTCCCAAGATCTGATTGAAGCCTTCCACATGCGTTTCCCCCAGGATGCTGGATCTCAACCCAAACTGACCTTTGCCACCATGAAGTTGGCCCCAGCCCACAAGAACTTTTCCCTTGCACAAGCCCCTGGAGGGGAAATTGAGCAAATCAGGAGGAGAGGGTAATATCATGGTTAAATGACATCATAGTGGGGACCAATCCTAAGGATAAGGCTGGGTGCCAGGAGGCCAAGAAGTTGAAGCTTCAGGCCCTCCCTGACCTCAGGCACACACTAGACTAGCGCTGGGTACAAGCTAAATATGCCCAGGCTGGTACTAGTGAGGTGCCTAACGCCCAGCCCCCCCCCCCCCCCCCCCCCCCCCCCCCCCCCCCCCCCCCCCCCCCCCCCCCCCCCCCCCCCCCCCCCCCCCCCCCCCCCCCCCCCCCCCTTACATCAGCTCAGGCGTTAAAATGAACAGTTTATGCAATTAACGCAGATGGTTTTATTTAATTAGTCGAGTAACAGGGTTATGAAACCCATTTCATTTATAAAATCACACGTTCAAGTCGAATCCAACTTCAATCAATTACTCAAGTGAAGTCAGTTTCAGTGTTTTCTAACAATTCAGATAAGAGTATTTTATTGGCGAATTGGTTCATGAGACCGCTTTGGCAGACTCCAAATTTCCCCAACGAGGTTTAATTATGTTTCCTGCGACCAACCTTCCTTGTTGATTGGCTTCTTAAAATAAATTTTCCCTGTTTTCCCGTCTTATTTATGATACTCAAACGATCCTGTGCATGGACCTCTTTGAGGAGGTCTCACGCTACCTTAACCAACACATTTTATACAAAATTAGGCTATCACCTAGTGCACTGTTGGTTCGCCCAGGTTCCCTCCAACCTGGGACGTTTACCACTTCTCCCTTAGTGCACCGCGTCATTTTTGATTAGGTTTTTACCTTGATAATCGCTTGCTTTTGCTTGAGTTATTATTGCTCCAGCACCCTCTGTTGGGCAATAGTGACTTTGATTTTAAAGGCTAGTTCCTTGGCGTTGGCCCTGTGCACCAAGCACTACCACGATGGGAACAGGAGAGTTATAGACATTTTCCTTGCAATACATATTTAACATTGGAGGCATCAAAGCCACGGGCCACAGACGAATTAAGGAGATATAAAGACAACTGGAAAAGCACTAGTACTGGAAATTAATGAACTCCAATGTCCACAAAGCCCTTGGCTGCTTCAGGGAGTGCCAATCGGAAGTGCCATATCTTAAGAGCACTTTGTAACAATTTGTAAAGCTGAACTTTGCTTTTTACACTATGCAATTAATATCATTGGGCCGCTAACCATCTTCAGATTCCAATTTGGATATTGTGGTGGCCATCAATCATCTTACAAAATGGTCAAAGACAAACTGATCAGAGACCTGGAGCTGTGATGACCACAAAATTTATCTTAAAGAATATTATTTATAAACACAGATTCCCCAATTTCTTCTAATGAAAAATGACACCAGCTTCACCTCTTAGGTAATTTTAAGCTTAACACTTAAAAAAAGTCCATAGGGTTCTGCTAATACCATATCAAATTGAATCCAATTGACAGTGGAATGATTCAATGGCACTATATTTGGTAAACTAATAAGTTTTCGTTTTGCAAACTATCCAGTTGAAACCTTTTATTGCCTTTCGCTGTCTTCTCATACAATATTTCATTCCACTCATCTAAAGAAAGGTCCTGTTTCAGATTCTGCACAGGTGACAATCCGCCCTTCCGCTGACCATGTACTCCTACTTTTATAAAGAAGGAGTGACTTCAAGTTGATATGTGAATAACCTCATCCAAACTTTGATCAACTTACAAACCAAAGCTTACTCTGGTGCGCTGGCCCAGAAAATGCATGTTGAAATCCTGATAATCAGAATCGCCATCCTTTGCCCTGTCTTACAATAGAGGTAAGAGTACTTTAAATAAATAATCATGGGTTAGGTAGAATGAGTAAACTGAAACACATCTATTCAAATTTATTCAAGGTACAATAACCAGGGGACGGACATTACTGAAGTTCAAAGAACAAAAAAATGAACAAACAGACCTACCCAAACATAATGAGACAACTGCTCAAAATATGCGAGCAAAGCACAAACAAACGAGATTACAACCAACCAGGTGGGACAGCGGCGAGCCGCTCATCCCATCATGGTGGAAGGGAAGGGGGATTAGAGCATTATCCTTGGCATCAGAGTCCTCCTTATAAAAAAGAATTTGGGTCAAGGTGGAGAGCAATGGTGTGGGTGATCAGTAACATGTGGGTGGGGGATCGCTGATGATCAGATGGTTGTGGACATTAACTGCAGCAAAAATTGCACCTAGATACAGGGAAAAGCAGTTTTCCACGTGAAGGAGGAAAGAAGTAAGCTGGGATAAAAAGCGGTGGTGGTGAAGGTGAATTTTGTCTTGGCCTTCAAAGCAACAACCACTTTCTGGATGGTGGCAGCTGTTTGTGGAGGTTAAGGATGTCACTTTTGCCCTGCAGGGACAGAGTTGGGGCAATATTGGGAGGAGGGAGACCCTTGGCTAGCATCACCACTGACCTGTCAGCATTCTCACAGAAATTGAAAATATCTGGGTGATCAGCTGCTGCTACTGCGAGCTGGTGGGCAGAGAAGAACACAAGGGCGTCCAGCCAGGGGCTGTAAAATGTCGAGGGAACTGAATGGGGTGCTGTACCTGGATAAATTCTTCGATTTGGTATTCATGTCTTTAATAACATTTCCCACTTCATCAGTTTCATCTAATGCGGCCCATGGATCTAAATCATACTAGAAATCAGAGTTGGTGAATTGATGGGCTTTAGATATCAATTGAAGAATAACGTGGAACTGAACTGTTTTCCAAGCTGTCTCCTGATTGGTTGAAGTGCATGTGACACTGGACTGAGAAGGGGCCTGATTGGCATCTGTAGGCACTGCAGTGGGTGCAGGCTTTAGGGATGGGGAATAATTGTACCCCATACCAGAAAGGCAGTGGGGTGTGTGGCGTATTGGGGGCCAGATGGAGGCAGCACATGTCCGGTGGAAGCAGCAAGAGAGGGACATTTACCTTTGAGTGATCCAACTCAAAGCAGAACAGACAGATAGTCTGCCCACCCTTGACACAGGCCCAGAATGGGTGGTCGGGGGTAGAATGAATGATGGCACAGGTAGTATCAATATAGCAATTTATGTGGATTCTGGGTTGATCATGGTAAATGCCCGAGGCCCAGAAAGGTGAGTAGCCCCATTGGGGACCACAAACTGAAGGATGAGGTTGGAAGCATATGTGGCAAAACCTTCTATCAACTCCTGATGGAGCACCGCAGGGGGAAGGTGAGTAGACAACCCCACAAACTGAACAACCATAGTGGTGTCAGTGGGGAGCTAGGTGTGCGTTGTGTGGATAGGTGTGCCCTGGAAAACCAGGGGTACAGTGGCTGCAGTGGTGGCGTCAGCTTCTCAGGTGAAGCCGAGATCTAAATACCCTATAGGGGTGAAAATCAATAAATCTGCCCACAGCATCACTGTCTGGGCCATGTTGATAATAGCTTTATCTGCATATGGGAACAACTTCCCATATTTGACCCAAAGGCCAAAACGCAGCTGGGTGAGTGGGAAAATAAGTGGGCTGTGAGGCATGGCCTGGGCACGTGCAAGGTGGATGTTAAGATCCTTGGGTGGAATGAACCAACTAACTGAAACACATCAAGAAAAGGCCTTTTTGATTATAGTAGAGATTTCATAACAACACACTTGCTCAAGACCTCACCAAAAAACATATCATCAATCAAGTATACAAGGTAAATAAAGCATTTCAACAAGGTGCTGAGGGCCAGCCCCTTTCAATTAATAATTTTACTGCCAGCTGCAGGCAAATTGTCTATCTTCTATGTTTGGTCAATTGGGAGAAAATGTTGATGTTTCAGTTTAATCAAACTTAGGATATTATCATCAGCCATAGTACCCCCAATACCCTATAAACCTAGCCTCTATCCTTGTCCCAATATTTGTATTCTCTGGCAGATTTAATCTCAATCAATCTGTTCTCGGATTTTTTTAGCAAACTCTGACTCAAATATAAGAATTTACTTATTAATTAACTCATATAATCTTGACTTTGGAGGATCAAACCATTTTCACTCACAGAATAATTGTCAAGTTCCTCAAACCAGTTTATTTTCCAACAATTGGAAATTAACTGAATTAATCAATCAAATTTGTCTTAAGCATCATTATCAATTGATACAATAAAGATTAACCGAAGTTGGACAGAAGTTACCAAGATGTACCTGATGTTGTAATGATGACCTTGAGGTCTCAGACATGTTTATCCAATGTCTAATAGTAAACCATAAGTAAAAAAATCCTAGAATATTTAGGAGTTTATGGAATGATGACATACAGAGATCAGGGTATAAATTGGAAGGGCTTTAATGGAAGGGACATATGCAGTGATGCACATTCTGGTTTATACTATTAACAGTGGATTATTGGTTTTAGCTCTCAATGATAGATCTCCAAGCTGAAAGTACCTAGAAAGACTATGTACCTATCAAGACTATGTAGGATTTGAAGTATTTACTTTTATAAAATCATATATTACATCAAGCTTTCACTTTATTTTGAGATATACTATCTTCACACAGCTATACCTATTTAGGTGCAAATATACTTTTGCCAATCTTACCAGTTGAAGTTCCAATTTGTAACGCCCATCCTTTGAGATTCAACACAACAACCATATTAAATTGATGGACCAAAATTAACAATGCTAACAGCCATAAATTTTAAATTTGATGGCTATCCTAATTTTACCAATCCTATGAACTTTCATTATTTGGCACCTTGGGATTCTAGACCTAGGCCCATGTTTCCATCTTCTCTTACCATGTTGCCTTCTGATATATCCTCCAGGTGCCGCAACCACAATTGACCTACTTTTAACAGATACTTCATAGAACTGGGCGTTTTGGGTTATCTTTATATTTTTTCTTACTAGCCTTAGGGTGAACTATTACAGTCAAGATTGAACTTTTGGGAATTGGAGACATTAGCAGACAAGTATTTAAAATTATCAGGAGCCATATCATTAATGTAATAATCAGCAGTTTTAAAAGATATCAGCAAGCTATAATCAATTTTATTTCCATACCTACCCCAACTAAACTTTAAAAAAATATAATTTATGAGTAGCTCATGACCTTATACCACAAGACTTTAAAAGAATCAAAAGTAGACAAACAATATGAGACAAGTGTATCATGATCATTTTGAGCTGTTTATGTTTTGGAAAGGGCATTTCAGGTTACCTGAGGCTGTAACCTTTTGATGGGTAGATAGAGTAAAACTGATAGTCAGTACACCGATCTCAGCTCGCTTAACTTAAGAAGCTAACTCGCTGCTCAATTGATCTATTCCGTGCAGATTAGTCACCAGACAACCCTTATTAACATCACAACAGTTATCACATAGTAAACCCTCCTCATATACTACCCCTTAGTGCATAGATTACTTAGTTAACTTGTTTGCGCTTTTGGCAAATTTCTTGACACTCTTTGACATTATTGACATAAGTTGTGCTTTTTGACTCAATAGAATTTTTTTCAACCACTTCCTCGGCGTTATCAACACCAAGGTATCCTCAACAAAGTTTCTTCATCAAAAAGTAAATCTCAGTTTGGCTACTGATATTTCAGATTGGTTAATCCTAGACTGGATACTGGCGATTATTAACTTGATACAACACAACTTAAAGCAAAAAAGATAAACTTAGATTCTGTAGAAAGTTTTTTTAGAATAAAATTGAAACTTTATATAATTTGGGGGGAAATTTAAGATATAATGATTGTGATATTTTAAAAGATAGTGAAATTTAGGGTCTGTAGGAGGATTTTCAGGATCCTCTAGTCAGATTGCGTCAGATTGCGTCTGATTGCTGATTTAGCTTCTTCACTCTTTTATGTCAATATTTGTATGTAAGAGCTCCATCTTGCAGCAGTTGCCCTGCTCTAGATATTCAGGGTCCTTTTTACTAGGCTCCTCTTCTGAGTTCTGGGCCATATAATTTCTGTTAAATTAGCTGAATAGCACATCTGGTAATAAGTGCCTCAACATCAGATTAAAACAATGGCACAACTATTATGTGCCTTGCATCATAGCTTCAAGTCACTTTGGAAATTGAATGACTTCCCAATTTGGTAATATGCTTGTTAATTCTTCTGATACTTTCACTGGAGTAATCTGATTTTCCTATTAGGGTGTCAAAATGAAATCAAATTATTTTTACCCTAAAGGTATAAAAAGGGGTCAAATTTCATATAGTTTGTGCTGATATTATTTCCTCTTCTAACAAATCTTCCAAGGTGGCATGGAAAATTAATTTTCATGATGTTATGATATAAATTAGAATTATTTAGTTCATCTGTGCCACTTTTCTTTCTCATAACAATCACTTTAGTTACTATGATTCAATTCGAACATCAAATTTGGATAATCACACACAGGAAAGATGGGCGACTCTATCAATACAATAATAAACATGGGCGAGCGTATAACTAGCGGTGCACTTAATGGTGCAACTAAGGGCAAGAAACGCCCTGGAGGGGGACCAGGAACCCAATCTACAAAGAAATCGCAAACTCAGACACAATCTGGGTTTATGGTATTCACTGTAAAGCACACACAATATATGTACATCGAGTTCAACCAACCCTTATCAAAGGTGGAACATGGGATCAGACTCTTCCTTGGGGATAAGTCACCGACCCTGTGGGAGAAAACATGTGAGGCACAGCCCTCACTTTTCCCTCACGCGGTGTATGTAGCCACCAACAACATGGGCCACTGCTGGATCAATATTGTTTTTGAAACAGCCAATGAAGCTGATGCCGCAGAAAAAGTCTGTGTGGAAATTGCCCTCCCTGAGGGCAAAAATTGTGCACACTGTGTGCACCAGATGGAACAAAGTGAAAACTTAGTTCATCTCTTTCAACTCGCTCCCCACCAACCTTCCTCATAAGGTAATCAAGGAGGAGCTCCGCAATGGTCTCATGGCCTACAGAGAAATTCAGCAACTCAAATTACAGCGATTTCGCCTGATGCCCAACCTGTGCACAGGCAAAGTTATCGCTGTAATCAATCCCTTCCCAGAAGTGGAAGAGGACTTATCTAGAATTCCCCGCACAGCAAAATTTCACTTTGAAGATGGGGGCCAGTCAGCTGCATTCTAAGTTACACCAGAGCGCGCACCACCCATTTGCAACCACTGTGGCTCACTGGGCCACAAGGAACACACATGCCCTGTGAAAGAGGGCTTAATGGAAAATGATTATTGTGAGGAAGCAATGGATGAAGATAATGAAAACTTCGCCAAAATGACTTCGGTCACCACCCATTCCGCTGGGGTGAAGATGGACTATACTCCATCGAGGACCCAGTTACAAGCAAGCAACGTAAAGTGGCACAAAAAGCCTGCAAGCGAGCAGCAGCTGAAGTGGCAGCACATGCGGAGTCCGCCATTAACCCTGGACAAATTTAGGATATTTTGGATATTCATCAAACCAACCAATCAGAACAATATGCCCAGGTCAAAAATTTTCACAATAACCTGACTGAGTCACAAAGCAAAATCAGTCATGCACATATTGAGGAACAATGCAACCACAATTTGGGCGAAAATGCGGTGCACAATTCACCAAAGTTGAACCTCAAAAATACAAAATCCAATCAACAATCCGCATCAAATTAACATGAGACCTGTGCAGGAAAAGTTGATGCAAATGCAAAAAACCGCAATTCCATTGAATCATTGGGTCAGATTAAAGGAACCAACAATGGCAGTGAAAGAATTGGAGTACAGACGCTGAGCATAGCCAAAATGAGCTGTGGTGGGATAGGGCCAGAGGGCCCTCCCAACTGCTCCTGAGGCGCCGTGGGCACCTCAGTGTCAATAGGGATGCTAAACATCGCGGGAGCCAGGGCTCATACGTCCCAAGCCAAAAAGCTGGCATTCCTGCGAAAACCCCTTGTAGACATCTTGGCCATCCAAGAAACCCACTGTCTACAAGGGAAGAAGAATTCTGGTTAACCAGGGTCGCACCATCACAACCAGTATGGGCATCTCACTGTGGGGTGATCGTCCAAAACAACAAAAAATTTAAAATTACAAATTTGTCATCACACTTGCATGGTCAAGTCTTGGTAGCAAAAATCACATGCCAAGGTTAAATAATTTCGTTAGCATGTATATATGCACCGTGCACTGCAACCAAGAGAAAACAATTTTTTGAAAACATTCCTACTCTCACCCTCCCACCAGATATCATTATGTTAGGCGATTTCAACCGCTGGGATAACCCCAATACAGATTGATGGCCTAATCCCAGGGGATACCCACCTGAACACATTAAATTCCGCACAATGAAGGCATCTCTTGGCTTACAGGATGCTCTTCCCCCAATTCACCACTCCTTCTCCACATGACGCGGCCCAACATATGTGAGGGAGCGCTCATATCAATGAGTCACATTGACCACATCCTCATCCCGCAATCCCACCGCTCAAGAATCTCCAAATTTATAACAAAAAAGATCAATTTTTCTGACCACTAATTAGTTATGGTACAGATAGTGCCAACCTAATCCCACATACAGGTGTCACCTTGGAGAAAGCTTAACCTGGAAAATATAAAATTGCCTGAGATATATGACTGGATTGAAAACAAGGCTATGAACCCAGAATTCACAACCCCATTCACTTCAGATCCCGTCAGAACATGGGAAAATTTCAAAAATGATTTAGTCAACAAAACCTGACACATTGCATCATGTAAGTAACCGCGGACATGGCCAGAATGTAGCGTACCTTGGTGGAACTAGACAACCTGGAAACAAATACTCCGAGATCTGGCTATAGCCCTAAATGAGGACATAAATGGGCAGAATTTTCTGCCCAACTTAACAACCTCATCTTTGAACACCAACACAGAATCAAAGTATTGAAAAAGGTAAGTTCATAAAGGAAGGTGAAACCTGTTTAACATACTTTTTCCACCAATTCCACTCCCATGGAAACCAGCCCATGTGCACACAGGTCCGCAAGACCAATGGCACCATGGCAACTAACCCTGATGAGGTCAAGGCGGAAGTATACCGCTATTACACTGAATTATATCGTGAAACACCAACAGATTCACAAAAAATTAAAAAATTTATACAAACTGCCGAGATACAAAGTACACCACCGAATTACAATATACTATCCCTTATTACATGGGAGGAGCTTTGGGAGACAATTCGCGGTGCACCACGTAGGAAATGCCCAGGGCCTGATGGGATACCCTACGAATTTTACAAAAAATATTTTCAACAAATTGCCCCCCTCCTATTGGCGTCTATGAACCAGAGCTTATTAGAAATACGCCTATTACCAGGAGGCCATGAATCCTACGTTATAAACTTGTATAAAAAGGGTGACAAGTTGGACCTGGCCAACTGGCGCCCAATTGCACTCTCCAACACTGTACAATTCTAACAAAAATTTTAAAAGCTAGATTAGGCGCAATTGCATCTGACGTCTTATCACCCAACCAGTTTGGGTTTATACCATGGCGTTCAGTCTGGAACAACATTCACCCTGTTGCAAACATTTGCCAATCCAAAGCAACTGGTGCCCTGGTCTTCTTGGATCAGGAAAAGGCGTATGACCGAGTTAGCTGGCCATACCTAAAAGAATGACTACATGCCTTCAAACTCCCACCAAGATTCATAAAATGGGCGATGCTCCTAACAGAATCTGCAACCATGTCTGTATGCGGCCCTGGATTCCTAACGAACAAGGTTTGACCACACAGAGGGCTCAAACAAGGGGATCCCCTCAGCCCACTGCTATACAATTTCAGCTTTGACCCACTCCTCTGAGTAACTGACTCACGTCTCATGGGGATAACTGCACAAGGACAACCAACAGTCAAGATACTGGCCATTGCGGATGACTGCGTAGCAGGGTATAGCAAACAATGAAGATGCCCGACAGCTGGAACACACTCTAGAGGAATACTCCAAGGTGAGCAATGCATTGCTCAACAAAAGGAAGACAGAAATCATCCTCTTGGGCAAATAAACAAACAATTGGGCCACAACATCAGAACCTCATATCAACACACGAAGAAAAAACCCAATTATATTACCCTTTGCAACACCTCCCACCACCACTCCTGTCTAACACCTTGGAATCTGGCTAGAATCAGGGGGATATGCTAATGAGACAATGGAAAGTAACCTGTTACAAAGGGTATCCAAACGCGTCACTTCCCTCAAGGGAAGAACCCCAGGACTAACAGGACGAGTTACAGTTGCTAACTCGCTCATCCTCCCAATACTGTGGTACCAGGCCCACGCGATAGACTTCTCACCTACCTTTATAACCTCAATCCTCGCGCTTATCCAGTGCTGGCTGTGGCCTGGCTCTCACCCTCCTATACGGATGGAAACAATATATGGCCCATGCTCAAGCGGAGGCATGGGACTAAAAGATTTTGAGAGCCACGCCAATCACATCCTAGGTACCTGGATAAAGGAAATTCTTGCTCCAGACCTCCCGCAACAACATTGGTCCAAAGCAGCAAGGACTAACTTTGCACAGGCGCTCAAATTAACCAACCCACATAGTCCACCCGGACTACTTTCATACCTTGCCAAGCACCCTACTGCAACGGGTCCACATGGAACCTCCTCATTTCAAACATATCCTCCAAGCTATCCGCTGTATGGGATGGACCATAGAGAACATGGGTACTATACAGTGAAGGGGACGACCCAGCCCCCAATTCAAATTAAGAAACCCAGAAAACCACCCCAGAAAGATATGCTCGCAACAACCCCAAACATAGCTAGGGTAGAATAACTAGTTATATTGGACATTCCCTATGATTTAACAACACAGAAGGCAATGTGGAAAATGACTCACCACCCACTCCTACAGCCGAGAATAAGAGCAAACGCCTGGCGCTGTCTGAGAAGGACTTATAGGATGGAGGACCATCCAACTCCCTCCACAAAACATGTGCAGTATGTGGAGGGAAGGGATCCCTACATCACCGCCTAGAAACATGCCCCCCAACCAAATATATATGGCAGGAGGTCGCACGCCTGCTTAAGATCCAAAACGAACAAGAGTTCTCGATATTAAAGAGCATCTTCGCGCTCCAGATTGAGTCACCAATCCCATCTACCCTCCATTCCCTAATAATACCCATTGCAATGTGTACAATCTACACAATTGCATTAGATGCGTTCAAGGGCACGGTCCCAACCATTCATGGGGTTATTAACAGATTCCATGTCCACTTACTGGAGCACTTCCAATCCTGGCACTATGATATATGAGACCAAGGCAAAAAGCGCTCATAGAATCATGGTTCCCACTCTGGTTCCTCCACACAGACCCTTTCCTTCACACCTGTTCCATAGCAGGGAAACCCCCTCGGAGTAGTGCACCAACCTCCTATACCTGGCAGTCCCGCTGGCAACAGGGGTAACTTGAGTACCCTGGGGTTCCTAATTTAATGTTTATCAGTTATTTCTTTAGTTCTACATATATTCGGTAATGTCTGTCCCCTGGTTGGCTTACCTCGGTTAAGTAAAATAGCTCATCTGTGCCTATAAAAGAGTTTTGATTGCCCTCATCACTAAGGCCTGGTCACCAGTACCGCCACCAGTTTAAAAGTTGTTTACATTAATTCCACAGGTCAAGAATTGACCAGAAGCACCTCTTTAAGTCTCATATGTGATACTGGGTAAAAGCATTGAGGAGTCATAATTATATTTTTTTTTAGTACTAGATGGTCCCAACCCAAGGGGGGGGATTCATCGATGTGAGGAGTCATAATTATAGATGTGGTAATGAGAAGCTTTAAGATGCATTACTAATCTATAACCATCTATTTTACATAACTAGCCCTACCAAAGTTTTTGATATACATTCTATGAGTAAATTAAACCTTATTTCACTCAAACTCAACTTTCTCGATTTTCTCACTTTTGGTTGAATTGTAGTTTAAATTTTGTAAAAACAGATCCACTTGTCATCGCCCTAATCAAGTTACCTATGTCAATGCGTTTGACGCCCACTGCCCATGTGGGGGCAGTGGTTCGCCACCTCCCAATATCTTTCACCATTGCTAAAAGATTCTCAGTCTGGCTCAGCTAGCCCCCTGAATTCTTCAGGACGCTATATCCCGCCTAAAGGACTTAGACTTACATCTCACCAAACCCAGGCGGTTCCACGTTGCCACTTCATGTTCACCCAGAGCAACATGCAATGTGGCCTTTGGGTTGAATATGGTAAGTTGTTCCCTTACTCAAACAAAATATTATTGAATTATCCATGCTGTTATGCAGACTGCAGGCTTCATCAACTTCTGCCCTTTCAAGGGTATTTTGATCTTGGCTTCTCAATTTAAGCTGATGATGCAGTAGCAGCTACCACCTCCTGGTGTTCCAGGACACCCCCTCCCAACTAATCGTACCTGGTTGCCCACTGATACCACACTTGTGGTTCAGTTCGTGGGCCTCCTTACCCACCTATCACCCAAAATTTTATTTAATGAAATTATCGCTGGATTATCAGAATATGGTTCCAATCCCATAATACAATTTGTGGTTCCCAATGTATTCACTCGCCTCACAAGCCCCACACCTTTGAAACTATTCATCCATTATCAACAAAAAATTCCTCTCAATCCCCTCTTGCACCATTAACCCCTTTGTCTCAGACCATTCTTTTTGGGCTCAAGTGGATGAAAGGGCGTACCATCTGCCCTAACTGTTTTGAACTGGACCATTAAAAAGGCACTGCCCCTCCATCTAATGAGCTGCAGCACCCACACCCAAAACTTGGCCTGATGCTCCCATAGCCACTTCAATCATGTTTTTCAAATGTGGTACTATCCTTCTCCCCTCTCCCCAAAGGGGTAGCCACAGTTTTGACTGAATTAACAAACCAAAAATAACATCAACAAACCTCTTCTCCGGAACCCACCAATCAGGAGCCAGAATGGACTAGAGTAAATTCAAAACCATCCTTACAGCCACAAGACACAGATAACCCATATGCAAATTCCCCAATTAGATTCAACCAAAATCCATGGAATTATTTGGTTCAGGTTGATGAATTGGGCGAGCTTATCATTGAATCCAAGTGGGCTGAGCCCCTTCATTTGAAATGTACCATAATAATGCGGCCTAATTTCCAAAGCGCAACTATGTGCCTCGCCCTGATGCCACCCCATTCAAAAGTGAACCCCAACTAGCTGAAGAGGCAGTTGCCTCACTTGAATGTCGCCCAACCTCTAAAGCTGTTGCAAAATCAGTTGCACTACTGGCTACGGGCCTGCCACATCCTATCCTACCTAGTACTATGCTTTCAAAACATAAAAAAGTAAATCTCCGCTACTATCAGGTGGCAAATTCAGCAGTAAAAAAATTGTGGCAGTTGCAAAGTTTGGCTCAAAGACCTGCATTAGCCGCAACAAACTATCAACCATCGCCACCCTACCTAAAGTATGCCTTGAGGCTGAAATAGCACTCTTAACCTACATTTCCATTCTCCTCATTTCACACATTGAGTTGCAATCACCTCCTTGTTATCTTGACCCCCATTTCCATGATGCGCCCACACCATTACTATCAGCTTTGTGCCACTACATGTCCCCAACATATGAGGAAGAAAAGCTTCCCAATCCCCCTACACCTAACGCCATAAATGTATAGTGGTTGTCACTTCCAACTTGGTTGGTGTGTTTCATTTTATTTTTCCATTTGTTCAAGTGGATCCATCTGTCTCATTTTGATTTTTCTAATTTAATTTATTTTTAAGTTTTAGCTCGTTCAAGCATTGGTAATGTCCATCCACTGGTCAGCGTACCTCAAATAAATAAATTCTCACTCAAACTCAATTAGGCCTTAAAAGTAGACAGACTTCTGATACAAGTATACCATGACCACATTAAAGTGTTTATATGTTGTTTAGAGATTTTTAGGTTACTATAGGCTTCAAATATTTAATTGGTGGACCAAATAGTTAAGCCAGCTTAGGACATCAGATAAACCATTGATTAGTTAGGTTTTTCTGGTAAAACTAAGGCCTGTAAAAAGTCAACTTAAAAGTTACAGTCTAAACAGTGTTGATGGTATATGTAAGTCTGTGATCCTAATCTCTTGGGTTAGACTGTGAAAAGTTCACTTAAAGATGCAAGAGGGCTCAAAGGCACCTGTGGAGCTTTTGGTTTAACTTGGTGACTTGCCCATTTTATTAATGAGCTTTTGGTCACTGCTTTGCCCCAAAAGATCACCCTACTGTACCCCATTTCCTGCTTTTTCTATTGCAGTAAAATCAAGGGGGTCTGTAGGGAAGTTTTCTGGCTAGAGGCCACCAGCAGGACCCCACTTTCATCTGACCTCACCATGTCATCCCCCATCACCTTAGGAACTGAAAGGTTGACTAAAAAACTTGGTCTAGCTTTACCAAGTCAGAAAAACTGGGTTGGGTCATTATGTTTGAGGTTTTGGGTCATGAAATGCTGATTAAAATTAAGAATTTTTTAAAAAAACTTTAACTTAAATCATAATTAAATTTGACTTTTCAAAAACAGTTCCACTAAATACATGATTTTACCATATCTGCCCAAATTTAGATGGAATGAGACACTTCTGTTGCAGATCCAAAGGTTCCACTGTCAAAGCTTCTACAACCTCATACATAAGATATTGATGAGACCCCTCAAACCCTTTTTATTCTTTGTGACTCTAGTAAGGGAGACCAGCAAAGAAAGTATACCAGCTAGCCCAGTTACAAGTCCTCCCCATAATTCCCTCCCCTCAACCATCTGGTATAAAAGACAACTGCCCCTCCTAGGGTTGGGTGTCAGTTCATTCTTTTAATTAGTTTTATGATAAAAATCCTAGATTTCACTGCTCTCCACAGACTCCGCTAGTCTGCTATTTTCTCAACAAAATCACTTTATTTCTTGCTAGACATGCCGCCATCATCATTCTGGGGCTGATGAACATAGAGAGAGCATTCTAATCCATCAATTTAGCAGCTCACTAATATAACACGTGGGTCTATGTCAATACACGATGAAGTAGTTGGGCAGTACAAGCCATGTCACTGACCATATGACTGAAAACCCCGCAGAAAACCACCCCTGAACTTGAACGCCATTGCCAGAAAAGTGCGACATATTGTGGACCGTGGTTCCAGTAATGCTTCATGCAAGCAGCAGCGTCTTGCTCCATTACAAAGCCACTAACAAAGCCAATGCCTGGCCCAGCTCACCGGTTGAGCTCATCATTCCAGTTGATATAATGCTATTTCTTTAAAAATAAACTTTAAACTGATTTTAGTCAAGCAATACTGTCAATATATTGGGAAATTTCTGAAAATAAAACTGTATTTTCAGTTATGGTTCACCTCATTTTTAAGCAACTTTAATAGTTTATTTAACTGATTACTAATTTAGGCTTTTAAATAACACCCAAATCATTTAGCAAAAGCCTCACATCACTATAAATCAAAATTTAAAGGATTTGAGGTATGGGCCATGCCACACGCCATCTTAGCCCCCTTCCACAAATCTCTAAATCCTTACCTACAATTTTGGACTCCATTTAAAATTCCGACTTTTCCCAATCCCCAAACTTGACCTCCAGATTCAGAGCTGAATCCAAAATTCTATTTATGAGGTCAATGTATAGATCTAGCTGGCCCCAATCCATCACATCACCCCCCTGCACATCCAAGTATTCCCAGATCTTCTCTGGACATTGTGCACACTCCTCTGGCGTTTGCCAGATCGCTTCATTACTGGTTACCCTCTTCACTTCACCTGGAATTTCACCAACCTCTCATCCATTGCTTGTTCAGGATTTGTCAAACTTATATTCACAGTTTTCCTCATCTTGTGGGCTCAACGGCCCCAGCCTCTCCATTCCTTGCCCTCTGAATTCTCAAAATTATGACACATGTATAAATGGATGGGCTCTTGATCCTTCTGAAAGGTTAATTCAAACGTGACCTTTTTGATAACCTGAATCATCTTAAATTGGACCCAAGAACTTTATCACAAATTTCTGGCTTTTAACTGGCACTGCATAATTCTTTGTTTCCACCAACACTCAGTCTCCCAGAGCGAATAATATGTCTGGCATTCTCCATTAGTTCACATACTAATTCTTCCATGCTGTGGCGCTCTCCACGTTATTTTGATACTTCTTTCAATGTCTGTCATCCTGTGGGATAATTCGTCTGTCCCCCTGTCATACACCGCCACATGACCCCCCATACAACACTGGATTTGATCCATGATTTGCAAAGAACGGGATCATCCCAGTTGATGACAGATAGTGGTTATTATTTTAGACTGGACCAATCTGATCCAGGTGATCAATCATCTTGCCAATCTGATACGTATCATCAAAGAAAGTGTTATAATACTTGGTTTACCCTTTCTGTCTGTCCGCCATATTGGTTATGATATGCTGAATGTAAAGAGAGTGTCTGTAACTCTCCCATTCCCAGAGAAATAGTGCAGTATGTACAGCCATACCATCAGGGAGCTAGTTGTAGCAAGATGGTAAACAAGGCACCATGGAGATTGCCAGAGCAAAAGGGACCCAGGGCAAGGGTAGACAACACATTATATATTAGTAGAGAGCAAATAATTAACTAAACGTGGTTAACCTAAAGAGGAGTCCATATCCAAGTGGAGAGCTGTGCAAGAGTGCTTGGGCGCTTTGATATGGGTTAGAACCAGGGCGGCCCATCGGTGCACAAGATATGGGTAATAATTTAGTTAAAGTAAACTGACCAATGCTGTTTATAACCTCCTCAAGAAGGTATGCACACAGGTTCGCCCAAGGAACCATATTAAAATTAAAACAAAAGCTAATGAAGATTTATATTGGGAAAGTCAACCAATTAGTAAGGTTGGACTTAAGGAAACATACTCAAACAAAAGGTGAAAATCCAAAATTAGTGAAAGTGGTGCTAAGCCCAAGTGCACCAAAAGGCGCATTTTACCATAGGCTCAGGTAATGTAGCTTAGAATTGACTAAATTCAATTTATTGATTGTAGATAAGACCAACTAAAAAATAGAAATAACAAAAAATTTCATGGGTTTCAAGACCCCATTTGCTGAGCAACCAAATCAAACTTTTGTTATTAGTGATATAGCTGGTGCGTTTTAACGCCCTTGCTGTAACAAAAGGCTGAACATTACTCACATCCCCAGGACCAACCTGAGCATATCTCGCCTGCACCCAGCGTTGGTCCAGGGTATTTCTTAGGTAAGGAAGGCATTGTAATTTGATCCTTTTGGCCTCTTGACGACTAGCTTTATTCTGAAATTGGTACCCTCAATCATGTCATTAAGCCATGACACTGAAGCTCTACATGGTTGAATATTTAAGTTACTGAGCAAGTTTGACCAGAATTTCAATATAAATGAGAGTCCATAATCTAAAATGAACTCCACTGGCAGTCCATGTTGGGCAAATATCTCATTAATGAAAACCCTTGCAGTGTCTTTAGCTGAGAAATTTGTTGTACTCAGGAAGAAATCACCATATTTAGTCAATCATTCAACATTAGCCATTATTGCATCTCTCTTTAAATCTTGGATAACCCCAAAATGAAATCCATGCTAAACAACTCCTACAGCTGGCTTGGGGTCTGGAGTGGGATTAACTTACCAACAGGCTGCCTCTGCAAAAGCTTTGAAAATGTGAAAACCAAGAACCCCACCACATACCTTATGTTAATTTTTGCTTACCTTTACAGCCGTTTAGATTACCATGGGTTGCTAGGTGATAATTCTCTATGGTGAGTGGATTGGATATCAGCTGAACCTGATTTCAGGTTAATAATGTTCAGGGAATTTAAGGTAATTCACCAGGATCAGATTCATCAGGGATCAATCCAGGTTAATGCTTAAGATCTTGTCATGCAGAGTTGCTGACATATAAGGGCATCTGATAGTGTATTGATGATTAACAATCAGGTGTACTTATTGGTATAAATCACGTCTTATCACTGGCCAATTGGAAAATTAAGTAGCACATTGCAAGGCAAGTGATGCCACCTGCAACTAGTGAATCAATGATTTGGTTCATGACCTGCCTTAATGGGTAACAAGTTCCATTACCTAAGTAGGTCGCTTACAATATATGGTTGGCTTGCTAGGATTGAGTGGAAAACGTTAGGGACACATTTTCTGACTCTTTTCCTTTAGGTCTCAGAAATATTTGACAAAGGAATCCTAATCAAATGGAGAAGACCATCACTGGTGAGATATAAAAGGTAAGTTCAATTGCAATGGCTGCCATTTCATGGCTGAGGCACCACCCAAAGGTTAGGCGCCAAATTTTCTCTATAAATTCTTCTGATAGTTCACAATAAAAAAGACAGAAAATAACAGAATTAATTTTTGGTTTTAGTTCTATTCATCTTCAGGAACTTATTGCTTATGTGCTTTAACTGGGGACTTTTTTGCAGGATAGAGAGTAAGGATCAAGGATCCTTAGAAGAGAAGTTGATCTTAGATGGAAATTGCTATAGAATCCGCAAGATCAGAGGAAAGACCGTAGACTTAGGGATCTGAGCGTGGATCAAGTTAGGCGGATAAGGGTATAAATCCATACAGGAGACATCAAGAGTATTTCGAGAGATACAGGTCAAGAGTTGGACCAGAATTGGCAATCTATTTAACTACATATAATAGTCTTCATACTATTATCAATTGACTATCATCTACTGTCAGAAGAAATGAAGCGTGCACATACCAAACATGTACGGTTAACCAATTTAGAGGTTATTGGTTGTGAATGATCAGTGGAAGCCCCTAAATTTTAACAATTGGTGCTCACTACAGGGGGTAGTTGAGTAAGATACACCAGTACACAGATTTCATAAAAGGATGATTTAAAACCTCTTGACATAGTTGGCAACCATAAACAAGAACACCTTGTATTTTGTGGATCATCAATAATTTGCTGCCTTGGAAAATAAGTTACCAAGATTGAGGAAGGAGTTAAATATATCTCTAATTTTGGCAATAAGTTGCTAGGGAAAGTAATGTCATTAAAAAAAAAGTAAAGAGATCAGGTTTGAGTAGTTTTATTCAAAAACTGAATGTGAAGTGGATCACATTCGATTATGGGCATTCAGCACAGATATAGAGTGTCTGATGAAGCAAGTCAAAGAGTTGAAATCTCATAAATGTGAATGTGAGCCCTATGTGATTACTGACTGTTGCAATTCCGATATGACTGGAAAATAAGCCCTAAGTCATTATGGTGGAATGGATGGAATCTGCCAAGTTTGTAATAAGTTATGGTAATATGAGCGCCTCAAAATGAGGCAATATTGGGTTGTTGGGAAGTCGCCTCAAATTAGGCAGCGTGAGATTAATAAATGAAGAATTGGCAGAACCAATGAGATACAGTAAATTAAATTACTAAGCCATGAAAGCGGTATCATCTGAAGTTGCTATGATATAAGTAAGATGAGATGATCAAGGAAGAGGGTGTAAATAGTTTAGAGTGAGCAAAACAGCGAGGATCCGCTGTGTTTATCATATTAAATAAAGAAGTATAGTGGGGGCAAATGCTCCATATTTATTAATTAAGTTTATTTCTGTTGATTCAAGAGCTACAATCCTCATATCGTTGGTCCTATTGCTCAGTGGGTCAAACCCTGCGCAATATTGCTTATGGTATATCTCAACAAAAACGCCAAATTTTATAACTGTGGTGCTCACTACAGGGGACCCATTGATTGATCGCATATACTGATAAGCACTTTCTCAGTCGCTAGTCATTTCATATCTGGCTTGCTTTATTAAGGAATCATCTCAACACACTGCAACTATTAAATATGCAGAATTCAAGCTTGCCTTGGACTTTGTGCTTAAATGGAAGAAGGAGTTTCTGCAAGAACGTTGGTTTGATAAGCTTCCTCCATTTGATAGGGATGGGAACATCCAGGGATTCTTTAAACAATTTGAGTTTGCAGTAGAAGGAGCTACAGATTGGCATAAACCTAAATTACCAATGTCCACTCTGGACGTTGGAAGCGCCAACCAAGTTACTTGTTATCTTCCCAACAGTTCTGTTACCTATCAAAAGTGAAGGATACTGTGCTGTGGTTGTTTGGAGGAACTTCAAAAATGGCACAACGGAAGGCTGAGTTTTTAACCATTGGGTTTCACCATAACGAGACCCTCGCTGCGTTTGCTGATTCTCAGCAGAAGCCCACGTGTTAATTAGGGGAAGGAGTTTTAACTGAATGTGACATAAGCATAGTATTGACCTCAGCTGTGAAACCATATTGTGAGCTTTTTAATGCCCTGGCTCCATATTTAGAGGTTGACGTACCTCTGCTTATTCTTGTTCAAATTCTACGCCGTTCATCCGCTACCTTCCCTCCACCCAGTATAGAGCGGAACCCTATCACATCTGCTGATAGCCTTGTTTATTTGGAGGAATCATCCCTCCCTGTTCAGCGCCTGGTTGGCATTTCCTGGCCTTATTATCATCACAAGCCTCGTTTACAACCAAGTTGCCACCAGCAGTTCACCTACTGGGATGGGCCTGGTTTCACTGTTCAATTCCAGTCCACCTTTTAAGTGGCCCATTTTTATAGCAATCAAGGACGCATATCTTATGAGGTTAATTGCTTTTTGTGCAGTCGCCCTGGGCACCTGCCTAGGAGTTGTCATAATCGCCAGGTTCAATACCTACCGTGGGAGCAGTATAATCAGGGAAAAGTCAGAGAGGAGTAGAGATGAGATTCTCGACCTCTGCTACTATGACCCAAAACGTCTTACCTGAACTTATTCCTGCACAGCTAGTGGATGCTTTCTGGTATGATGACACTTTTCAATATCAGCAGTTGGTTGGAGGGGTAAATGTGCTGACATAAACACGATTCATGGACATGGCAGAAGCAGGCTCTCAGGAGCACCCAAAACCATATACTTGCCAATTGTTTGATTACCTTCCTACAGATGAACCAGATCCATTAGCTGATGCGCTCCTCTTAAAAGGGGTAATTGTGGCCCTCCCTGTGGACGCTATTGTTAAAAAATACCCTAAAGTGGGGAATGTTATTATGAGATTCCTTGGAAAAAGAGATCAGTCGAATGTCCATGTTTTAAAACAATCAGATGCATCTTACTTTTAGTGTACTTACTTTAACACTGTTGTAGCGAAAACCTGAGTTCGTGACTTAATTGATATGGGTGCCCCAATCAACATAGTGTCCTCAAAGTAGGTGTCAAATTTAGCATTAAAGCCTTATGTAGAGCATCATATAGTGCATGGGACCGCAGGCGCAGAAAGCACAGCCTCTGAAGGAGCATATAGTGCGCTAACTTTGCAGTTTGGGCTGATTATCATTTTAGCCCCAGATATAGCGTTACCAAACAATGACTATGACCTGTTAATTGGAACTGCTTTTATGCATCACTTTGGGGCTGTTGTTGATATGAAAGCAGAGACATTTGAAATTCTGGGTCAGCGGATCCCAATCTACTTCACTTCCAGCAGAATGCCAAAGGATCCTGTACGCATGAGTCACATTAATCTTGCATATGGTGATGGGGTGGTTTTGGTTCACTATCTTTGACTATAAAGCAAGACCTGTGTCCTTCCTCACTAAATTTATGAATATCAAGGGCTACCGCTTAGAGCCGCTGGCCCTATATCTATTCACTTTGGACACCAAGTAATCATAAGCACTGAGTAGAGATGGAAGTGCCTTCTGGGCTAAATGGGGAGGTCATTGAGCCCTATCAACAATCACGGCTTGAGCCCCACGTGGCCCCTGGAATTATACTCCCAGGGCATGAGGAGATCAAGGTCTTGGTAGCAAATCTTTAGTATAAACCAATGCAAATCCGGTGACACCAAATATTTGCATACATACATTTCATCTCGGTTGAAGAGGTCCTCCAGGTTCATGAGTTTGGTTCATTGGATAAATTTGGTCTGCCCATTGAATCACAGCATGGCGTAATGGTGGTTGTATTGCGTCAAAATTAATTGGGTTAACAGAAGACCAGAAGATCAAGTGGAAGCCTATTTCAAAAATACAAAGAGATTTTTGCTGTCAATTATCATGATTTAGGGTGCGCACAAGGAGTGACCCATCAAGTGGACACTGGGGATCATCACCCCATCAGATCTCAGCCAATCCGCCAATCTAGAGCAGCGAAAGAAGTTATTACAGCAGAAATCAATAAACTGTTGGAGCAAGGAATACTTGAACCATCAAAGAGCCCATGGGCTTCCCCTTTCCTAATTGTAAAAAAGAAGTATGGTACTAACTTGATAGTAATAGACTACCGCAAGCTCAAAAACATTACAAAAAAGGACTCATACCCTTTGCCATGGATTGATGATGCATTGAACTGGTTGGGGGGAGCTCGTTACCGCTCTGCAATGGATTTAATATTTGGCTATTGGCAGATCAAGTTACCTGCAGCGGAACAAGAAAAATACGCCATTATCATGTCAAAAGGGCTTTTTCAACTGACATGTATGCCACAAGGGCTGTGTAATGCCCTGGCTACTTTCCAACGGGCAATGGACACTAATCTGAGCAACTTGAAGCTGACATGCGTTCATGTATACCTTGACGATATTAACGTTTTCTCCCACACGTTTTCTGAGCACCTTAGTCATTTGGAAAGGTATTCAGCTGGTTGGCTGAGGCCAACATCAAATTTTAAACCCCAAAAATGTCACTTTTTCAAAAATCAGCTAGGTACCTTGGGTTTGTAGTTGATGC
The DNA here is from genome assembly GCA_022478985.1 of Massospora cicadina. Taxonomy (NCBI): domain Eukaryota; kingdom Fungi; phylum Entomophthoromycota; class Entomophthoromycetes; order Entomophthorales; family Entomophthoraceae; genus Massospora; species Massospora cicadina. Next base: position 50,928 of record JAKSZP010004066.1, on the reverse strand, counting down.
AACAGGGTTGAGGCCCCAACTAGCTAAGGTGGAGGTTATTTAGAATATGACTACACCAAGAAGTAAACGAGATATACAAGTATTTTTAGGGATGGTTGACTACTATCGCCGCTTCATATCTAACTTTAGTTGTTTTGGAGGTCCATTGTTTGAGTTATTAAAAAAGGTACCCCATTTTCTTGGACGGAACACTGTCAACGTTCCTTTGATACTCTTAACAGCATTGATCGAGGCACCAATGGTATGCTATCCAGGTTAACAAAAGAATTTATTGGACAGATGGATGCATCTCTTTCCGCTGTGGGGGCAGTTCTTTCTCAAAAAAATAATGAGGGGGAGGAGCACTCAGTGGCGTACTGCAGCCAAAGGCTGAATAGCCATGAGCAAAATTATACTGTGACTTAGTGGGAGTGTAGCAGTATTTTATGCTTATAAGCAATTCTGAGTATATTTGCATAGTGTAGATTTTAAGGTTGTAATGAATCACGCCTTGTTACACTGGCTGCAGAATCTTAAGGAGCCGGAAGGCTGGCTATCACGATGGGCCCTTAAACTACAGTCTTACAACTTCGAGATCCTTCACTGACCAGGAGCAAAACACCAGAATGCTGATTGCTTGTCAATGCTACCAACTATTGCAGTTACGGTGGATCTGAGTGATATTATGTATGACAAGATGCTCAGAGGAAAGTACAATTATGAGCCGCCTCAAGTCATCAAGACGTTGAATGAAATGTGAGCCAATACTTTCCAGCGGAATAGTGATTTATACAAGCGGATTGACAACTTCACAGTAAACTTCCCGTGACCCTCAACGTGGCCTAACATTATCATGAGCGCACATAGGGCAGTTGGGCATGGTTGTGTGCGCAAGACGTCGGAATTATTGCAGCCTCAGTATTACTGGGAAAGCATAGACTTTGATTTGCTTAATACTATCCCTCCTGTCACCAGTGCCAAGTGGAAAAGCCGTTCCACCAGAAGACTTCATACCAGTTAGTAAAGCTGCACTTTTCTTGGCATATGGTTTCCCTTGATGTCGTTGGCCCTCTACCAACAGGAGCTAACCAGTCCAAGTATATCCTGGTGGCAATTGACCACTTGACCAGTTGGTTTGAGGCATGGGCCATTCAGGATCTGGGGGCAGTTACTGTGGCTAAGTTTGTAATGGAATGCATCATTCAGCATCATGGCTTCCCACAGTTTATCCTTACTGACAACGGCACTAATTTTACCTCTCACATACTTCGCAAAATCAACAAAATGATGGCCTTCCATGGTGTTCTAACAGTTCCGTATCACCTCAAGTCCAACGGAATGGTTGAACAGGTTAATGGGACCCTGGTGAACATTCTCCAGAAGTTGGTTACTGATAGGCCCTCCAATTGGAGTACCCTCATTTCTACTGCGGTGTTCGCCTACAACATTAGCTACCATTCTGCTATGGGGAAAAGCCCATTCCAATTGATTTACGGATGGCACCTCGCTCTGCCTGCACTTCTATATGCCTGTGTAGAGGACACTGGCGGAATAGATCTGCAATGCTATTTGACTGTCCTAATGAATACGCTGATTGATTCAAACTGAAGTGTACTCATTCAGCTTAGCCAAGAAAATCAAAAGCCAGGCTGCCAATCAGGTACAGCGTTGTGGCTTAGCACAGATCAAAGATGGAGACATGGTCCTATTCCATGATCAACATGGGCTATCCAGAAACCTAAGCTGGCCAACATCTGGATTGGGCTATTAGAAGTCATTGAGAAGACAAATAAGGATGCATATACTATCAAGGACCCCGCTAGCAGTCAGATCATCAACTGAGTGCATGCAAAGTTCCTCCAGGCGTATAAGCAATAGGAGCCTTATCGTCCAGTCAAGGATGGTGTAATGTCACAATGCTGATATGACTGGACGATAAGCCCTAAGTCATTATGGCGGAACAGATGGAATCCGCTGAGTTTGATATAGGTTATGGTAATTTGAGCGCCTCAAAATGAGGCGATATTGGGTTGTTGGGAAATCGCCTCAAATTAGGCGTCATGAGATTAATGAATGAAGAACTGGTGGAACCAAAGAGATATGGTGAATTGAATTACTAAGCCATGAAAGCGGTATCATCTGAAGTTGCTATGATATAAGTGAAATGAGATGATCAAGGAAGAGGTTGTTAATAGTTTAGAGCAAGCAAAACAGCGAGGATCCGCTTTGTTTTTTATATTAAATAAAGAAGTATAGTGGGAGCAAGTTCTCCATATTTACTAAATTAGTTTATTTCTGTTTAAACTAAGGGCAACGATCCTCATATCGATGGTCCTATTGCTTAGTGGGTCAAACCCTGCGCAATAATGCTTATGGTTTATCTTAACAAAAACGCCAAATTTTATAATGCTGACGCTGAAGAAAGGACCCTAAGAACTCCATTTGGGAAGTCAACTATCCACAAAATATGGCAACTGCATTTGCAGTCATTATGGAGATGACTTTTAAATCACTCCTTAAGACAGTCAAGTAGCCAAACCAAGAGTGATGGCTAGAGAAACTTCAGAGTAATTTAGAGCTACGCTGAAAATTTTTTTATTCCATTGGGATAATACCCTTGATTTTTTCTGATTATTTGACATGACAAAGTTATCTCGTCAATTGTCAAAAAGCTTTGATGGTGATGAAATGTTTAGACATCAACTGTCTGAAGTTATTGTTTCCCTATCTAGAGGGGGACAGCCGGTCATGCTCGGAGGCCAAGGCGGCCATAGTGAAAGAATTTGGAAGTTTTATGCATATGTCAAAGTGCAAACAGGAATTCCTGGGAATTTAGTTTCAGAAGGACAAGTATGTAGTGAGTTTTGCTGTTTTATTCTTCCAAGAATCACAAATTTTGCTTTTTCTTTCTCATAACAATCACTTTAGTTCCTACAATTTGATCTGAACAGCAAATTTGGATAATTACACACAGGAAAGATGGGCGACTTTATCAATAAAAATAATACAACATGGGCGAGCGTCGCGGCGAGTGGTGCACTTAACGGTGCAACTAAGGGCAAGAAACGCCCTGGAGGGGGACCAGGAACCCAAGCCATAAAAAAATCGCAAACTCAGACACCATCTGGGTTTATGGTATTTACTGTAAAGCACACGTAATACATGTACATTCAATTCAACCAACCTTTGTCAAAGGTGGAACATGGGATCAGACTCTTCCTTGGGGATGAGTCACCGACCCTGTGGGAGAAAACATGTGAGGCACAGCCCTCACTTTTCCCTCACGCGGTGTATGTAGCCATTAACAACATGGGCCACGGCTAGATCAATATTAGTTTTGAAACAGCCAATGAAGCCAATGCCGCAGCAAAAGTCTGTGTGGAAATTGCCCTCCCTGAGGGCAAAAAAATTGTGCGCACTGTGTGCACCAGATGGAACAAAGTGAAAACTTTGTTCATCTCTTTCAACTCGCTCCCCACCAACCTTCCTCATAAGGTAATCAAGGAGGAGCTCCGCTAAGGTCTCATGGCCTACAGAGAAATTCAGCAACTCGAATTACAGCAATTTTGCCTGATGCCCAACCTGTGCATGGGCAAAGCTATCGCTGTAATCAATCCCTTCCCAGAAGTGGAAGAGGAATTATCTAGAATTGTCCGCACAGCAGAATTTCACTTTGAAGATGGGGACCAGTCAGCCGCATTCTGAGTTACACTGGAATGTGCACCGCCCATTTGCAACCACTGTGGTTCACTGGGCCACAAGGAACATGCATGCCCTGTGAAAGAGGGCTTAATGGAAAATGACTATTGTGAGGAAGCAATGGACGAAGATAATGAAAACTTTACCAAAATGACTGACGATCACCACCCATTCCTCTGGGGTGAAGATGGACTATACTCCATCGTGGACCCAGTTACAAGCAAACAACGTAAAGTGGCACAAAAAGCCTGCAAGTGAGCAGCGGCTGAAGCGGCGGCACATACAGAGTCCGCCATTAACCCTGGATAAATTTGGGAGGATATTTCGGATATTCACTGAACCAACCAATCAGAACAATATGCCCAGGTCGAAAATTTTCACAGTAACCTGACTGAGTCACAAAGCGACATCAGTCATGCACATATTAAGAGGAACAATGCAACCGCAATTTGGGCGAAAATGCGGTGCACAATTCACCAAAGTTGAACCTCAAAAATACAAAATCCAATCAACAATCCGCATCAAATCAACATGAGACCTGTGCAGGAAAAGTTGACGCAAATGCAAAAAACGGAATTTTATTGAATCATTGGGTCAGATCAAAGGAACCAACAATGGCAGTGAAAGAATTGGAGTACAGACGCGGAGCATGGCCAAAATGAGCCATGGTGGGATAGGGCCAGAGGGCCCTCCCAACTGCTCCTGAGGCGCCGTGGGCACCTCAGTGTCAATAGGGATGCTAAACATCGCGGGAGCCAGGGCTCATATGTCACAAGTTAAGAAGCTGGAATTCCTGCAAAAACCTCTTGTAGACATCTTGGCCATCCATTAAACCCACTGTCTACAAGGGGAAGAAGAATCCTGGTCAACCAGGGTTGCACCATCACAATCAGTATGGGCATCTCACTGTGGGGTGATCGTCCAAAACAACAAAAAATTTAAAATTACAAATTTGTCATCACACTTGCATGGTCAAGTCTTGGTAGCAAAAATCACATGCCAAGATTAAATAATTTCGTTAGCATGTATATATGCACCGTGCACTGCAACCAAGAGAAAACAATTTTTTGAAAACATTCCTACTCTCACCCTCCCACCAGATATCATTATGTTAGGCGATTTCAACTGCTGGGATAACCCCAATATGGATCGATGGCCTAATCCCAGGAGATACCCACCTGGACACATTATAAACCGCACAATGAAGGCATCTCTTGGCTTACAGGATGCTCTTCCCCCCAATTCACCACTCCTTCCCCACATGACGCGGCCCAACATAAGCGAGGGAGCGCTCATATTGATGAGTCACATTGACCACCTCCTCGTCCCACAATCCCACCGCTTAAGAATCTCCAAATTTATAACAAAAAAGATCAATTTTTCTAACCACCGATTAGTTACGCTGCAGATAGTGCCAACCCAATCCCACATACAGGTGTCACCTTGGAGAAAGCTTCACCTGGAAATTATAAAATTGCCCGAGATATCTGACTGGGTTGAAAACAAGGCTACAAACCTAGATTTACACCCCATTCACTTCAGATCCCATTGGAACATGGGAAAATTTTAAAAAGGATTTAATCAACAAAACCTGACATATTGCATCATGTAAGTACACCGCAGACACGGCCACAATCAAACGTACCTTGGTGGAACTAGACCACCTGGAAACAAATACTCCGAGATCTGGCTAGAGCCCTAACTGGGGATGCAAATGAGCAGAAATTTATGCCTGACTAAACAACCTTATCTTCGAACACCAACCTAGAATCAAAGTATCAAACAAAGGTAAGTTCATAAAGGAAGGTGAAACCTGTTTGACATACTTTTTCTGCCAATTCCAAACCTGTGGAAACCAGCCCGCATGCACACAGGTCCACAAGACCAATGGCACCGTGGCAACTGACCATGAGGAGGTCAAGGCGGAAGCACACCGCTATTACATCGAATTATATTGTGAAACGCCAACAGATTCACGAAAAATTAAAGAAATTATACAAACTGCCAAGATACAAAGTACACCACCAAATTACAATATACTATCCCTTATTACATGGGAGGAGCTTTGGGAGACAATTCGCGGCGCACCATGTAGAAAATGCCCAGGGCCTGATGGGATACCCTACAAATTTTACAAAAAATATTTTCAACAAATCGCCCCCCTCCTATTGGCGTCTATGAACCAGAGCTTATTGGAAACACGCCTATTACCAGGAGGCCATGAATCCTACGTTATAATCTTGTATAAAAAGGGTGATAAGTTAAAAACTTTTCTCTCTCATTGCAATCACTTTTGCAACTTATTCAATTCAAGTCTGATTCTAGTTTGATAATCTCACAGAGGAGATTAGTCTGCGCCCATGTCAGGGGTCAGTTGGGCAAGTAAGGTAAGAGGAGCAGGTGGTAGGCCCGCGGCCTCAAACGTTCAAAAACGCCCCAGAGAAACCAGCGGAATAGAAAAAAATATAAAAAAACTGGCGGTCACTATTTCCCTGGAAATTTTCGCTTGGCAAGTGGGATGCAACCATTACATCAACACGCCGCACTCCCAACCACTCTCGTCAGTGGAATATGGAGTTTTTGTGTTTCTGGACATCCAACAAACAGCTCTATGGGAAAAGTTTTGTGGGGATGTGCACACTTTTTCTAACCGCGGTGTACATCGCACCTCACTCCATGTCACGTGGTTGGCTGTACCTCAGTTTGAAAACAAGGTGGCAGCAGACAAAGCTGCTGTGGTGCGTGTAGTGATCGACCTCCCCAAAGGGCAACAGGTCATCAAAACCAAACGCACCAGACTGACAAAATCAAACCAAATTTTCCTCACATTTGACTTTTTGCCTACTATGGTAAAACGTGCCATTTTGGAGCAGCACCTGAAAGGTGGTCTCACCATTTATGGCGAAATACAATCTTTTGAGATGTAATTCTTTATGCTGATGCCACACCTGTGCACCGGCAAAGCCATTACAGTTCTGACCCCAACTGAGGAGATCGCAAAGGACCTAACCCAGATCCTGCACTCCACATATATCAATATTGAAGGGCATACCACCCACCCTTTCCAGGTAACCGTGGACAGCGCGCCCCCCATCTGCACCCATTGTGATGCATTTGGCCATAAGGCACATGCATGCCCCACCAAGGAGGGCATCACATTCCAAGAGCACCCCTCAATGACCATGGCCAGCAGAGAGGCGCACTACGAACCAACCGCAAGCACCAAAGATGCTTTCCCATGGGGAGCACAAGGCTGCTACCTACTGGTAAAACTATTTCCCTGCAAGAGCGGAAGAAGGCCAAGCAGGCCCGCAGGGCCATGGCCAAGGAAGCGGCCAAAGCCACCATCACTATCCCACACTCCCAACGCCAGGAGGACATTGAAACCTTTGCAGCGGAAGCAACTCAGGAATCCATCAACCAATCAGATTGGGAAGCCCATGCCAATTGGGCCACCCAATCTGAGGATCTGATGGGTGACTCAATTTCACCTGATCCTTGCAACCAAGCTCCAGTTGAAACAAACTTGGGGCCCAACCTACCTGAAAAAAAATTTTGCCCCAATCACTGAGGCACTGAACTCATCTGCACCACAAAAAATTCATTCGACGTTGGGGAAACAAAAAGCAAAGGCAAAAGCCAACGCGAACCTTTCTTCTAAAATCAACAAAACTACTGATAGTATTGCTGCAAACACCTGCGCTGCCATGAAGGCCCAAGGGATCTAGAGGAGGCTAGTGGGCCCAGGTGCCCACCCCTCGCACCTAAGGTGCGATGGGGGAAACCTTCACCTTAGGGATATTGAATATCGCCAGACTCAAGGCCTCGCCAACATAGGCTATGAAACTGAGTTTTTTCCAAAAAAATTTACCTGTGGATATCATGACCATCCAGGAGTCCCACTGTCCATGAGGTTCCGAGGATGCTTGGAAACCCATGCTCCTCCCATCCCTATCCTTTTGGTCAGAGCACTGTGGGGTGCTAGTTCAGAAAAACAATTTTTTTCAAATTTTTATCGTCAGAATCCTTCCTCAATGGCTGAGTACTCATTGTCACTTTCTCATGGGCTGACGCGGCACATGCTATTGTCAACATCTATGCCCCAACCTGTGCACAAGAACGTCAGGAAATTTTCTCGTCAGTCAAATCCCTCCCATTACCCCCAGACCCTTTCGTAGTTGGTGATATGAACTGTTGGCTAAACACACCAATGAACCATTGGCCTTCCTCCTCCCACACACCCCAGGGTCATGTAGAACTTCGCGTTCTAAAGGCCACCATTAGGTTAATGGATGTGCTGCCATGGCGAGCCCCGCTGCTCAAAAACATGACGTGACCCCACATCCACAATGGCCAATTAAGGTCCATGACCCACATAGACCTTATCCATATGCCGGAGAAATTCCAACCTCATATTTCCCACTTCCAAACAATGAAAATTGAATTCTGCGACCACTGGCTGGTCTCAATAACCTACCACCTACCTGTCACAGTGGCTAAGGCCCCACATTGGTGCAAACTCCGCCCTCCTGAACTTGCGTCACCAGGATTTTCCACTTGTGTGGAAGCAGCAACTTTGGCAAAAGAGTTTGTTACACTGTTTTGCGTGGACCCCATCTCCACATGGGCAGCCTTCAAAGAGGATACCATCCGCCATTCTCACCACTTCCTCTCCCAACGCTCATGAGCCACATCAGCCGTCATCTCGCGCGCTCTGGCAGAGTTGGCACACCTGGAGTCCAACATCCCAGCCGCAAGATACAGCCCTGCATGGGGCTGGAAGTGGGCAGAGGCAGCCGCCCACCTCATCGCGCTCAAAAGGCAACACAAACATCGGGTTTGTGTTCAGTACAGGGCCAAATGCATTACAGAGGGTGACAAGTGCACCACATATTTTTTAAAAAAATTTGCACCACGCCAGAGCCTGGCCTGCACACAGGTGTGAAGATCGAATGATTCAATCACATATATGCCAGCTGAAGTGGCAATCAAAATACAAAAGTATTACTCTGAGTTATACCAATCTGATCCAATTCAGCCAGCCGAAGTGGCAGAATTTCTCAACTGAACCCACATCCACACCGTTTCCCAATACCCAGAAATAATGAATTTGATTACTCCAAACGAACTATGGACAGCCATTCACGGTGTACCAAACCGGAAATGCCCAGGCCCAGATGGCATTCCATATGAATTCTATAAAAAGTACTTCAAATATATATCCCCACTACTGCTTGCCTCACTTAACCAGAGCCTTCTGGAAACGCGCCTCCTACCAGGAGGACAAGAGGCCTTCACTGTCACACTAGTCGAAAAGGGGACAAGCTAGACTTAGCCAACTGGCGCCCCATTTCTTTAACTAACACGGATACAAAAACTTTAACAAATAACATGGCTAACCGTTTAGGGATTGTAGCATCTGCCACCATCTCCCTAGAACAATTTGTTTTCATACCCAGAAGGTCGATTTGGGACAATGTGCACTCTGTGGCTAATGCATTCCAGTCCACAGCCTCTGGGGCACTTGTATTCTTGGACCAACAAAAGGCCTATGATAGAGTAAACTGGGAATACCTAAGGGCCTGCCTCCATCAATTCCGCCTACCCCCCGCTTCATCAACTGGGTGATGCTGCTCACAGAATCTGCAACAATGGCAGTACGTGGCCCTGGCTTCCTAACGGAAGTAGTCCGCCCTCAAAGGGCTTGCGACAAGGGGACCCCCTCAGCCCACTCTTATACAACTTCAGCCTTGACCCACTACTGCGAAGTGTGAATGCCCAACTCAATGGGATCTATGTGCCAGGCCAAGCCCCAGTCAAGATGATGGCGTTTGCAGATGACTGTGTGGTTGGGGCTTCTAATAATAAAGATGCACGCGCACTTGAAGCTCTCATCCAGGAGTATTCCCAGGTAAGTAATGCTGCACTGAACGCTTCCAAAACCGAAACTATCCTCCTTGGTTGGTATCAAACCTGCTGGGCCCCAGCAACCAGTGCCCAGCCCGGCCCATCTTCTTGCACATGTGCTCGCCCTCCCAGCTCACCCCACACCACCCCACTGGTTCCCCCTTCATGCCACGCCCTACCATAGGGCTGGTCCACCATCTGGGCGTGTGGGTGGAGGCAGGCGGGTACGCATCAGCAATAATGGAGAGTCATATTCTAGACAACGTGACAAAGCGCATCGCCTCCCTCAGAGCCTACCCTACTTCCCTTACTGGCAGGGTTGTTTTAGCCAACTCTATGCTCCTCTCCAAAGTCTGGCTTGGAGCCCACGCTATCCCCTTCTCCCCAAGATTTTTCAAATCCTTGTATACCCTTCTGCAAGGATGGCTTTGGTCAGGCCGCCAACCAGCAGTACGGCTAGAGGTCGTGTTTGGCCCTCATCATCATGGTGGCATGGGCCTGCTTGACTTCAAAGCCCATGCTGCCAAGATCCTGGGCACCTGGATTGTGGCCGTCACTGTCCCTACGCTCCCCTCCCAACACTGGTCCCGCGCAACCTGCTCCAACTTCTCCCGCGCCTTGGGCCTTAACAATCCATCGAACCCTCACTCCCTGATGAGATACCTGGCTTCACACCCGTCGGCCACAGGTCCTCACGGGACTAAAACCCACTACAAACGAATCCTCCTCTTCATGCGGAGCGCTGAGTGGAGGATTTGTATTAACAGACACACAGCCCAGAGAGGCCGCCCTCTCCTCAGTTCACACAAGAGGTACGGGGGCTACCCATCCAAGATGGCGTGATCCCCACACAGCCCCATGTCCTATCCAGGGTGGACTACCTGGACATGATGGACATCCCTTACTCCATTGAGACCCAAAAAACTATCTGGAAATATGCACACCATCCTCTGTTGCAGCCTCAAATCCGGTCCCATGTGTGGCGCTGCCTGAGGTGGGTGTAACGTATGGCTGAGCGCTCTAATGCTTTACACTCATCCTGCATCGTGTGTGGCCAGTATGGAACGCTGTTCCACCTCCTGGAGAAGTGACCTACCTCTAAAGTGATATGGCGCGAAGTTCAACGTCTGCTGGGCCAGGATCAAACACATCCCTTCAGTCTGTCAAGAGATATGTTTGCTTTATCAATGGCCTCCCCCTTCTACCATCCCTCCATGCTCTGGTGATTGCAATCGCCATGTGGACTATCCACACGATTGTCTTGGATGCCATCACAGGCTCCACCCCCACCCTCCCAGAAGCTGTCCACAGATTCTGGTCTCATTTGGTGGACCACTTTCAGGCATGGATGTTTGGATACCTCCCATCGCATTGCTGACAGCTGGTCTCCTCCTGGTTCCCAGTTTGGTTCATCAACTCAGACCCTTTTTTCCACACGTGTTCAATTGTGGCTACGGCCCAATCACACGTTCCCTCCCCCTCCCCATAAGTGGCGTTCACGCTGGCAACAAGAGATAGCTTCGCTTCTCTGGGGTGCCTTCCCTGTTCTAAGTTTTGTTTCCTTCGAGTCAAATTTGGAAGTGCCCATCCCATGGTCGGCCTTCCTCACAATAAATTTAAAATTCAAAATAAAAAAAGAGTGACAAGTTGGAACTGGCCAACTGGCGCCCAATTGCACTCTCCAACACTGACACAAAAATTCAAACAAAGAATTTAGCAGCTAGATTAGGCGCAATTGCATCTGACGTCCTATCACCCAACCAGTTTGGGTTTATACTAGGGCGTTCAATCTGGAACAACATTCACCCTGTTGCAAACATTTGTCAATCCAGAGCAACTGGTGCCCTGGTCTTCTTGGATCAGGAAAAGGCGTATGACCGAGTTAGCTGGCCATACCTAAAAGAATGACTACATGCCTTCAAACTCCCACCAAGATTCATAAAATGGGCGATGCTCCTAACAGAATCTGCAACCATGGCTGTATGCGGCCCTGGATTCCTAACGAACAAGGTTAGACCACACAGAGGGCTCAAACAAGGGGATCCCCTCAGCCCACTGCTATACAATTTCAGCTTTGACCCACTCCTCTGAGTAACTGACTCACGTCTCATGGGGATAACTGCACAAGGACAACCAACAGTCAAGATACTGGCCATTGCGGATGACTGCGTAGCAGGTATAGCAAACAATGAAGATGCCCGACAGCTGGAACACACTCTAGAGGAATACTCCAAGGTGAGCAATGCATTGCTCAACAAAAGGAAGACAGAAATCATCCTCTTGGGCAAATACACAAACAATTGGGCCACAGCATCAGAACCTCATACCAACACACGAAGAAAAAACCCAATAATTTTACCCTTTGCAACACCTCCCACCACCACTCCTGTCTGACACCTTGGAATCTGGCTAGAATCAGGGGGATATGCTAATGAGACAATGGAAAGTAACCTGTTACAACGGGTATCCAAACGCGTCACTTCCCTCAAGGGAAGAACCCCAGGACTAACAGGACGAGTTACAGTTGCTAACTCGCTCATCCTCCCAATACTGTGGTACCAGGCCCACGCGATAGACTTCTCACCTACCTTTATAACCTCAATCCTCGCGCTTATCCAGGGCTGGCTGTGGCCTGGCTCTCACCCTCCTATACGGATGGAAACACTATTTAGCCCACGCTCAAGCGGAGGCATGGGACTAAAAGATTTTGAGAGCCACGCCAATCACATCCTAGGTATCTGGATAAAGGAAATTCTTGCTCCAGACCTCCCGCAACAACATTGGTCCAAAGCAGCAAGGACTAACTTTGCACAGGCGCTCAAATTAACCAACCCACATAGTCCACCCGGACTACTTTCATACCTTGCCAAGCACCCTACTGCAACGGGACCACATGGAACCTCCCCTCATTTCAAACATATCCTCCAAGCTATCCTCTGTATGGGATGGACCATAGAGAACATGGGTACTATACAGGGAAGGGGACGACCCAGCCCCCAATTCATATTAAGAATCCCAGAAAGCCACCCCCAGTAAGATATGCTCGCAACAACCCCAAACATAGCTAGGATAGAATACCTAGATATGTTGGACATTCCCTATGATTTAACAACACAGAAGTCAATGTGGAAAATGACTCACCACCCACTCCTACAGCCGAGAATAAGAGCAAACGCCTGGCGCTTTCTGAGAAGGACTTATAGGACGGCGGACCATTCCAACTCCCTCCACAAAACATGTGCAGTATGTGGAGGGGAGGGATCCCTACATCACCGCCTAGAAACATGCCCCCCAACCAAAGCTATATGGCAGGAGGTCGCACGCCTGCTCAAGATCCAAAACGAACAAGAATTCTCGATATCAAAGAGCATCTTCGCGCTCCAGATTGAGTCACCAATCCCATCTACCCTCCGTTCCCTAATAATACCCATTGCAATGTGGACAATCCACACAATTGCATTAGATGCGTTCAAGGGCACGGTCCCAACCATTCATGGGGTTATTAACAGATTCCATGTCCACTTACTGGAGCACTTCCAAGCCTGGCACTATGATATGTGAGACCAAGGCAAAAAGCGCTCATAGAATCATGGTTCCCACTCTGGTTCCTCCACACAGACCCTTTCCTTCACACCTGTTCCATAGCAGGGGAAACCTCCTCAGAGTAGTGCACCAACCCCCCATACCTGGCAGTTCCGCTGGCAACAGGGGTAACTTGAGTACCCTGGGGTTCCTAATTTAATGTTTATCAGTTATTTCCTTAGTTTTACGTATATTTGGTAATTTCTGTCCCCTGGTTGGATTACCTCGGTTAAATAAAAAGAATCACAATTTCAGGTCGGAGTGAAAGTACTGGACCATTTTGATGCATGGATCACATTGCAAATGGCCCTTTGGCCCTATTGCTATTTACACCTTTGATGTATTCCATGTTTGCAAATGAGATTACCACTTCGCAGATGGTGGATCATTTGAAAATAAAAGGAGCTAAAACTGATGTCCCTAAAAGTAGTTTCAAACAGAGTCCAGTGCAAAACTCAAATCATATGAAGGAAATTGAGAGCGCTTAGTATTCCAATAATTGAACCATGCTGGAGAATAATCACAAATAGTATAAAGCGGATTGATAAGAAAGAAAATGCTTTTTTCAGTGTGGAAGAATAGGACACTTTGCTGTTCAATGCAAGAAGCCAAAACTGCATAGGGGTTGGGAAAAGGGCCTGCTCTAGATGGGGAACAGTCTAGAGTTGCGGATAAACCCGTTTCCCATGACATTTTTTTTGAAGAATGACGTTAGTGATCTGTTTGTCAATGTTGATGCACAGGATCATCTGTATCGTGTAGCTAATTTGGATGTTAACATAGTAACCAGATCTGAAGAAAAGGGATTTGACCCTGAAATAATCAAGGAAGTTGCTCAGCCGTATGTGCAACAACTAGCAGACAAGATTTGAGCTGCAAAGAATCCAGAAGATTTGACCAAGATCAAATTAGATGAGGCAAACCTGTCTATCCCCCTTAACGCAATTAAGAAATCATTTCCTGATATATTGGTGCAAATTATTCACGCCCTCAATTTGGCAGATAATGCCGCTATACACTCAGTAAATACAAAAATTGCAATACTCCAAATGTACATATATGATATACTGGTTAATTGAGTATAGGTGCGGGCGATAGTTGACCGTGGATTGCCTATCAACATTGTCTTGGCCAAGCTGTTGAAGAAGATGAGAATCTAGGCTAATTTATAGCATAAGAAATAATATGGGACCACCAGTACAAATACAACCATCTCCTGTAAAGCGTATAGTGCTTTGCCACTCCAATTTTAATATTTAGTGGTATCCGCCCCAGTAATAGTTTTGGCCAACCAAAACCATGATTTACTGATTGAGAAAGAGTTTTTATGAAAATTTGGAGTTAAATATAACTTTGAAGATGATACATTGACCATATTGGATCAGAAGTTACCATTGGTTTATCGGAAAAATTGGGAAGCTCCACTGACAAGGAGGAATAGTTTTATCAACCTGATCTACAATGACGTCATTGTCCTAATTCATTACCAGTTGGCCAAAAGTGATGATAAATGCCAATGAAAATCCTAGAAAATTGGGGAATTCCGTTGAGGATCAAGAATTTGAGAACCATACCACTGGGATCACAGATCATATCAACATGGGATTGACATAGGATATACCTGAGCTGCTGTATGGAGGAGTTGAAAGCCCCTGGAAGAAATCCAGAGTAAAACCTTAGGTGGCTACTGGAATAACTATGCCAGGCCATGGAGAAATTTGAGTTCTCCTGTCAAATTTGAGTGGAAAAACCAATGAAGATTAAGAAGACTCAGATCATCACGTTTTTTCATTTAATCCTCAAAGCAGAATTGAGGAAATTCCAAGATTTTGGGACCCTTAATAAGATGGCATTACTGGTAGGGGTGACCAAATGCATCAACCTATTGGTTGATAAAGGGCAACTCACTGATCTGACAGACAGACAGAAAGAAAGCAGGAGGAGGTGCTTGAATTATTTGACAGTATTGGGAAGTATTCACCCAGGACAACCAGTTTGGGATGTGCGAGGAATTTCATCCACAAAATTAATACTGGAGAAATTTTCCAATAAAAATGAGACCAATTCAATAGACAAAGGTGGCCAAAGCAGTAATGGAAGAAGAGATAGCAAACTAATGAAGCATGGGCTTCTAGTTCCGCCATCAAGTCCCAAGGAGAGCCCTATCCTGATCATGAAGAAGAAGGATGTCTTTAATTGGGTAGTTATCAATTATTGGAAGCTGGATAAGATAATAATAAAGGATTCATATCCACTACCACGAATTGATGATGCATTAGATCGATTGGGAGAAGTAAAGTATTTCTATGCAATGGATTTAATTTCTGGATATTGGCAGTTTGCCAATGGAAGACTAGGAGAAATGTGCGATCATCACCGCCCAGGGCCTTTATGAATCAACGAGGATGCCCCAAGGTCTATGTAATGCACCTGCGATGTTCCAAAGGGACATGGACGCCATCTTAAATGACCTGAAGTTGTCATACGTCCTGGTGTACTTAGATGATACAATGTGTTTGGTAGAATATTTACTAACCATTTAAACCACTTAGAAGAAGTCTTCAAGAGACTGTCCGTGGCTAACCTGAAAATCAAACTAAGGAAGTGCCACTTCTTCAAGAAATAGTTGGAATACTGTGATTCATTATCAACTCTAGTGGACTGCAGCTGCAAGCCCAGAAAATTGAAGCCATAGAGCGAAGAGCTGTTCCAAAAATTGTCCAAGATATTCAAGTTTTTGGAATAGTTGGATACTACTGAAGTTCCATTTGGGATTTCACAAGAATTGCTAAGCCCATTATTCATTTGCTAAAGGATCTGAAAAAAGGATTTATTAGGAATGAAGAGGACCAGAGTGCTTTTGATTAATGATGCCAGTATATGATAGATTCTCTGATATTGAAATATCTAAATTTCAATTAAGAATTTATAATACAGACCAATGCTTCATTAATGGCAATTGGCGCCATCCTGAGCTAACTAGATAAACTTGGGAATGAACATCCGTTAGCATATGTGAGCTGGACACTATCAGCAGCTGAAAGGAATTACACCTTTATTGAGCAGGAATGCCTTGTGGTAATTTTATTCATGTAAAAATTTTCTGTTGTATATTCATGAAATGCACTTTAAAGTGGTGACAGACCACTTTTCTCTGCATTGGTTGCATAATTTATGAGAACTGGAAGGAAAATTGGGCCAATGGGTATTGAAGTTACAGGCTTACAATTATAAGATATTTCACCAAGCAGGAGCTTTTCATGAGAACGCGGATTGCTTATTGAGATTACTAATGGTACAAGTGGTATATCAGCAAGCGGATGAGCTATTTTATAGATTGGTCAGTGAAGAAATTGGGAACAATCTCCAAGAAATCCAAAGTGCGCTTTAAAAAATAATGAAAAACACTGATACTATGGATGGACATGATTTTAAGATGACTAAATGAAAACAATTACTATTTCCAAGGCTGGCGGAATGAGTGACTATTGTTCAAGCCACTCATAACTTTGTTGGACATGGAGGCCTAAGGAAGATGACTGATCACATATAACAGTACTATTACTGAGAGTCTATCAACTACAATGTACGCAGATTATCTGGCTTGTTGTGTGGAGTGCCAGTTGCACAAGCCTCACAGTCACATGACTAAATATTGACTGGTCTGCCCTGGATTTGCCTGGCATATGGTGTCCATCGACATGAATGGACCCTTAACCATGAATACTGTGGAAATCAAATCCATCATAGTTGCAATCAACCATCTGACTAGATGGGTCGAGATGAAGGTCCTGGTGAAAGTGGATGCTACAAGCACTGCAAGGTTTATCCTGGATCAAGCAGTATACCGCCATAAATGCCCTCAAGTTTTATTGAGCAACAATGGAAGAACTTTCATGTCTCATGTGATCCTAAGAAAGAAAGAGATAATGAGATTTGAGAAATCTTTTTAGTACCTTACCAGCTTGATACCAACAGGCTGGTAGAACGGGTCAATGGAATGCTGGCTGCAATGCTGAGGAAGCTGGTCGCAGGGAGAATTTCCATATGAGAAATTTATCTCAGTTTAATGACGTTTGCATATAATAAAAGTCATCATACAGTGATAGGAAAAACGCCGTTCAAGTTACTATATGGAAGGAAGGCCGTGTTACCACCAATTTTACATGGTAGTTGACCCAAAATCAGGGATGAGTGACAAGAAGTACCTGATACGATTGTAAAATATCCTGATTTAGATGCAATTGCAAGCATTTAATATGACCTTGAAGGAGAAGATCAAGGCAAAATTAATAACAATAAGAACTGACCAGCCTTATCAGAATACCAAGTAGGCGAAAAAGTTAGCTATTATGATATGCATGGTTTTGGAAGAAGAAACAAGCTAGTTTCATTGTGGTCAGGTCTGTTCAAGATTATTGCCAAGATGGCAATGGACGCCTATTCCATCAAGAACCTCTTTGATGGAATGATTTTGAATTGAGTCCATGTTAAATATTTAAAGCAGTGGATCAAATAAAAAAATTAGAAGAGTGTTCCCAAACAATCACTGAACCATTAAAATGGTTATGTTCTGATGAATTGGTTAAGTCCTAAAAAGGGACCGCTGAACCAAAATAGATGGTTAAGTCTTAAAAATTAGACACTTGAATCATAATAAACTGGTAGATCAAATTATACCTCAGATACAGTTTGGGGGAATAAACAAAAAAGATGGACCACTGAACTGAGCGAAGGTCATGTCCCATATAAAGAAATATTAAAAACGCACAAAAAAAGATAGATTTTTATAATTTTTTGTTGGTTATCCTTGACTCAGGTATAAACCTCCTATGTTGCCTCTTTGTGGAGAGAGATGTATCATAGTAGGAGTGAACAAAACATCAAAATTTATGTGAGATAAGTCACTAAAAAGAGCTAGACTTACTCAAAGCCAAGCTTGTTGAGCGGAGGATGATCTCTGTGAGAACGCAAATATGGGAAGAGAGATGGAAATATTGGTACTTTCCAAACGCAATACCCCAGATCAGAGAGGGAAGCAACAGACAAGAAGAGACTGTCAGAGAATAACCCTGAGTAATCCCAATATGGCACCAGATCTGGAAGATTGGTAATGAGTACTTGCTAATGGGCTTCATCAAGAAGATTGGACATATGAGCTGGCATCAAGCAAGGGATACTAGGCGTGTGTTTTCAAATCATGCCCCCAATCAAAGCCATTAGGGGAAGGTACTGATGGGATTCACCAGAAATGAGATATCCATAAAGGGTTGGATGGCATCCTTCAGATGATGACTAAAAGCTTCTTGGATGCAAAACCAGAATAAGCAATAGAAGCCAGAAGAGGCTGAAACTTTGTGGCCCAACTTCAAAGAACTTAGCTAACAAAGCAAAGGGCATAGGCTGCAACGTCTTGATCTAGGATATTTTTGAGATTGGAGGGGTTCAGAGCTATGGATAGAGCCTCAGTAACTTGGGCCCTCAATTCTGAATAGGGGAGTTCGACATCTTTGTGTTTTAAAATGGCTAATTTGGTTGACAGAACAGCTGATTTGTAAAACAGGCTGAGTCAAAAAAAGAACTCTGGAAGCAAGTCAGATCCGGTGAGGAACAATATGTTAATGGTGAAGGACATTGCTTCAGGAGGTTTGACAATAATTGTAAGAGTATCTGCAAAAGGAGCCAAATCCAGGAGATTATTGAAATATAACTTGGGAATTGATGGTAGAGGAAGGATTAGTCACAAGTCATTTGAGATGATCACTAATATGGTTTTATTAGGGTTAGATACCGTTTCTGGTAGTTCCTCAAAAGGACTGGTTGCAGGTGCTTGAATGGGAGTATGAGTCCTAGGAGGACCATATAAGAGGTTTCATCGCGCAGATCAACTCAATAGTTAGAAGAGCTGAGCATCTTTATCATAGATGCTGTTGAGCATTGCTAGTATTGAGATTCCAAATTTGACATATGAGCTGGATGAGAGGGGGATGTTGAAAAATATTTTATAATAGTCAACATTATGCACTTTAATATCAAAAAGCTCTAATTTCAGAGAAATTAATCTCAACTTTGATGAAATAAGCTCTACAGTGAAAAGTTAAGATTGATATGAACAGAAAAGATTTTATGAGAAGTTAACAAGAACAAATATAATCGAACATTCTTAATTGTGCTACAAAACAAACATTGATGGCAGTGACCTCCTGTCAAGGACAAGGAGGAAGATCATAAAATTTAGGAAGCTGGACCAAGAATCCTGAATATGACATTAGGTCATATGCCCTGACGGGGGGAAACCCAGAACTTAAGATTAGTATCGTCACAAGTAAATCAATCATCCTGGCATGACAGAGAGTTGTGGGGACCATGCTCTGAGGAGGCAGTAGCAAGGAGGAAGAAAAAGAAATCCGCATGCTAAAGTTGTCCTGAGCAACGTTGAGTGCAGATTGACTGTGCTTTACTAAAACCTAGAGATTATTACCTGATGTCCAAGGCAGTATTCTCCTATCCTGATCCTATTCTCACTGGAAATCTAGGCAAGAGGGGGATGTGTTGGGTTTTTTGACCACCTTTCAAACTGACTAATTAACATGGGTCACTAGGGGATAATTCCCAATGACAAGTGAATTAGATATTATCTGACACTGATTTCAGGTTAATAATGTTCAGGGGATTTTAGGTGATTCACCAGGATTAGAATTATCACGGATCATTCCAGGCTAATGCTTAAGAACTTATCATGCTGAGTTGCTGACAAAATGGGGGCATCTGATAATTAATTCAGGATTAACTATCAGGTGTACTGATTGGTATCAGTCACGTTTTATCACTGACCAATTGGGAATTTAAGGAGCACGTTGCAAGGCGAGTGATGCTGCTTGCAACTAGCAAATTAATCAGTTGGTTCGTGACTACCATAATGGGTAAAAAGTCCTATTACCTAAGCAGGTCGCTCACCAAATATGGTTGGTTTGCTAGGATTGAGTGGAAAACGTTAGGGACACATTTTCTGACTCTTTTCCTTTAGGCCTCAGAGATGTTTGACAAAGGAATCCTAACCAGATGGAGAAGACTAACACTGGTGAGACATCAAAGGGAAGGTAATGGCAAACACCTGCCATTTCATAGCTGAAGTACTAACTAAGGGATGTGCGTTAAATTTCCTCTATAAATTCTTCTGATAGTTCACAATAAAAAAGGCAGAAAATATCAGAATTCATCTTTTGGTTTTAGTTCTATTCATCTTCAGGAACTTATTGCTTGTGTGCTTTAATTGGGGACTTTTTTGAGGATAAAATGTAAGGACCAATGATCCTTAGAAGAAAAAGATGAACTTAGATAGAAATTTCTATAGACTCCGCAAGAACAGAGGAAAGGCCGTAGACTTAGGGATCTGAGCGTGGATCAAGCTAGGCGGATAAGGGTATAAATCCCTACTGGATACATCAAGGGTATTTTTAAGAAGAAATACAGGTTGAGAGTTGGATCATAACTGGTTATCTATTCAACTATGAATAATAGTCTTTATACTATTATCAGTTGACTATCATCTACTATCTGACAACGCAAAGCGTGCACATAACAAACTAGTGCAGTTAAACATTTTAGGTTTATCAGTTGTGAATAAAAAGCCCCTAAATGTTAACACCTTGTGATCTCTTATGAAGTCCAGCCTATGAATATTTACACCACACCTGTTTATCCATCTTTTTGAACCCTGGATGCCCAGCCAATGGGTGGTCATGCAACGCCTGCAGCACTTCCCACTGTTTTAATGGATTTAGATCCCATACCAATAAGTCATTGCACAAAAACCCGCCTTTTTCCCATTCATACAATGATGGCCATGTTGTTGGGTCTCCGCCATCTTAGCATATAACTGATGACTAAGTGTTGTCCTCCTTTGCTTCCATAAAATTTCTTTCAATGTTTATTTTCCTCTCTCACCATCATAGCAAATTGGTTTGACCAGAACATACTCACCGTGATATACTCCTCCAACTATGCCTTCTCATATGAAAAGCCCCACATCCCAGCTCAAACAATTTTCTATGGCGTTTACTGCTACTAGCTGGTACTCTATTTAGAAATCATACTGAACCAGCTCCACATGCCACCGGTCTTGGCGCTGATTCATCTTCTTGGGCTCCCAGTAATACTTCAGTGCCAGATGGTCCATCCAAACTACAAAAGGATGATGGTCATAAAACATGTGGTGCTGCCACTCCTGCAGCACTGCAACCACCACCAGTAGCTCCTTGTCATATATCAGATAGTTTGTTTCTGCCATAATCATTTTACAGCTGAAATAACACACCGGTTGCTCTAACCTGTCCTCCTCCTTTGCAAGAGTACTGCTCCCAAAGCGAAATTTTGAAAAGTCCATTTCAACTACAAAAGGTTTCTCAGAATTTATATGGACGAGAACCAACGCTGATGTGAGTCTCTATTTCAGTAGTTTACATGCTCGCTCCTCTTTAACACACATATTAATGGCACTTGTTAAATCTTGGAGTAAAGTCTTGATTCTGCCAAGTCAGTTTGCAAAGGGTATTAGCACTGGGCAACCAAATCAGATGTTATGAAGATCGTCAATTCTTAATAAAAACTAATAACCTTTTTACACGGAGCTATCGCCCCTTATTTCATCCTTTATTATTTTACTTAATAAGAAGAACTTTCTGCAAAGACCTAATTTCCAAAAGAAGTCATCCTTCAATCCTCCGTGTAACTCTTTGTATATCAATTCCTCCATCTGGATGCATCCTTGGATTAGTAATCTTCTATTCGTTTTCCCCTTTCATTTGAAACTCTCATTTATATCAAATCTCGGCATAATTCCCCCATTCTTTCCAATTGGTCAACAATTCAATCAACTATTAATCATATACCTCTTTTTGTCGGTCTTGAGACTCAGCTCAATTCCCCCTCAGATCCACTGTAGGGTAAGCATATTTTCCAGTCATATCAACTTCCCAACATTATCCCCTCCCTTTGACTGGACGATATGTTCTCACTGTTTGTATGCTCAGAGGAACTTTTCATGAACTCAGTTGATGATCTGACCCCCCACTGGTTCCTTGATGGTGTAGACTTCAATGCCAGTTTTCTCAATTATCTCAAACGGACTGACCCAGATGTTAGAGAGCTTGTTTTTCCTCCCAAAACCTTGCTAATCGTGAAATAAAACATGGTCCCCTATAGCGAACAGTGGAAGTCTGCTCTGTCTCTTCTGATCAGCTGCCTGATTGCAAATCTTCTTAGCCAAGCTGGTAAAGTAGGCTTCCATTTGTAACTTGATCAATGTATCCATTAGAGTCTTCAAGTATCGTCGGGGGTCCACCCCACCAGTATCTTCCACACACAAGTAAAGAAAGGCAGGCAGAGCCAGATGTCGACCATATAGCAGTTGGAATGGGCTCTTACCAGTGGCCAAATGATAGCTGATAATATATGCAAACACAGTTGTAGGTAGAAGAGCGCTCCATTCCGAGGGTTGACCCCTTACCAATTTATGGAGTACTTTCACTAGGGTTTCATTAGCCCTCTCCACCATTCCATTTGATTCTGGATAATATGGGGTGGTCGGAACCCCACAGATCGCCATCAACTCGTTCAACTTTAGCAGAATGTGTGAAGTGAAATTGGTTCCATTATCCGTTATAATTAATTGTGGCAGCCATGTCATCGTATAACACACTCCATAATAAACTTGGCAATGGGGACTGCGCCCAAGTCATTAATGGCCCTGGCTTCCACCCATTGAGTCAAATGATCAATTGAGACAATAATATACTTGGATTGATTGGCACTGTTTGGCAGGGGTCCCACTACATCAATGGAAATGGTGTGCCAGGCAAAACGGGGCTTAACCAGCTGGTATGAGGTTTTCTTGTGGAAAAGCTTTTCCACTTGACACTAATGGCAACAACTGATCATTTCCAATAAATCATAATGCATGCTCTCCCAGTAGTATTGGGGTTGCAAAAACTCCAGAATTTTCCGCAATTATCCATGTCCTACAGCCCAATGAGCATCCATAATAATTGAGGGTCTAGCCAAAGCTTTAGGGAAATTCAACGTCGAGCCCCAATCTGCTTATATAGTTCTCCCCGTGTAGGAAAGTATCCACCCTGAGTCCATCTAATACCTTAACCACATGCGGTGGCTCATCCTGGTATTTGTTCGCCACCATCTTTTCATACATTATGTCATCTAAATCCGCTGTGATAGTGAAAGTTGGCAACCAAGAAAGACAATTTGTGTTTTGATGTTTTGCTCCCAGCTGATGTAAAATTTCAAATTCATATGCTTGAAGCTTCAGATCCCAAAATGAGGGTTGCCCTTCTGGTTTATGCAGATTCTGCAACCAACGCAGGAAGCATGGTCCATCACTACTTGGAATTGTACCCCATACAGATATACCTGAAACTGTTTGTAAGCATAGATCACCACTAAACATTTACACTCAGTAACAGTGTAGTTCCGTTCGTGACAGTTCAAGCTTTGACTACAAAATGCAACAGGATGCTCTACGCCAGCGTCGTCCTTTTGAGATAATACTGCCCCTATAGCAAAGAGGGAAGCATCCATTTGCACTATGAACTGTTTATCAAAGGTGAGATATTGCAATATGGGTACACTTGCTAACGTGGTGCTCAACACGTCAAAAGCGTTCTGGCATCGTTCTGTCCAGTCAAAAGAAGCGTTTTTCTTCAATAACTCAAAAAGTGGGACTCAAACAACTGAAATTGGTAATGAACTGTCAGTAGTACCTGACCATCCCCAGAAACACTTGGATGTCCCATTTACTACTTGGGCGAGTCATCTTGCCTATCACTTCCACTTTAGCTGGCTGTGGTTTAAGCCTGATTGAAACCATGATGAACTCAAGGTATTCCAATTGTTCTTTGAATAAATGGCACTTTATGATGCTTAATTTCGATATTAGTGGTAGCGGGTTGCTGAAACACTTGTTCCAAGTGGGCCAGGTGCTCTGAAACGTCCATGAGAACACATTGATGTTGTCAAGATAGACTAAAACGCAGGACAATTTTAAAAAACCTAGAATCATATCCATGGCACGCTGGAACATAGCCGGAGCGTTGCACAACCATTGTGGCATGCGAGTTGGCTGGAATAACCCTCTCAAAGTGATGATAGCGCACTTTTCCCGTTCTGCTGATGGCAATTCAATCTGCCAATACCCCTAGATTAGATCCATGGCAGAGAAATAATTTGCCCCACCTTCAGCCTAATGCGTCATCAATCCATGGAAGAGGGTATGAATCCTTCTTCATTACATTATTGAGTTTAAAATAGTCAATCACCACTCAATTCAAGCTATCTTTCTGCTTCACAATGAGCACTGGTGATGCCCACTGACTGTTTGACAGCTCTAGCATCCTCTTCATGATAAGTTTATCCACCTCATCGGAGACAACCTCCTCCACCTCTTTTGATTGTCTAATAGGTTGAGTATAAATGGGAGGGTTATCACCTGTATCTATTTGATGTATCACCCATGAGCGCACCCCAAATCATGATCGTCATGTGTGAAAATATCTTGGCACTTTTCAAATAGCACCATAGCCTGTTCTTGTTGTTCCGCTGATAATTCAGTAAGCGCTTTCTGCAAACCCACAGTCAATACACCAAGCGGAGAGCTTGTCATCAGTTTAAGATCCTCCCAGGAGCCAAAATCATGAATATGGCGGACTTCCTCTATAGTAATAAAGTGTAAGTAAGCCACCACTTGGTGCCGCTGGATTGTTATTGTCTCCTTATGTAAATTCGCTGGCAGCACTTTCACTTCTCCATTCCCAGGTAGCAGAAACCCTGGAGCACATGTGGTTAAAGCTGCGAAAGCTGGTGAGGAGCTATAATTTCCCCATAAAGCCATTTAGGGACATCGATTTCAAGCCCAGTCCCTACTATGCTCTGATGTCCAGATTTTAGGCTCAAATCACTTGCTGCCTTAAGCGTGTTCCTTTGTATTCATATATTTGGTTGGGGAGGATCCTGGTCCACTGAATCAGTCACTGATAATGAACAGGAATCACAATGTCACTGTACGCTAGATTGATCTGACTAGAGCGGAACAGATCCATTGGGATTCCCCAAGAGGTAAAATAAACAGGAATCTGTTGCCCTAAAATATTGAGTGTTTTTCCCACCATGTTTATTACAACACCAAATTTCAATATAAATGCTGCGCCAATTAGCATGTCATAGTTGTTATTTGGCAGAACCACCGCTGGAGCAGAAGCCTGGACTGACCCAAATTATAAGGGCAACGCACTATATGCTCCTTCACACAGTGCTATGTATCCCTGCGGTTCCATATACTACTTAATGGTCCACATCTAGTTTGAGCATAAGCTTAGCCACCAACTAGGTAGAGATTATGTTCACAGGGGCTCCCATGTCAATGATAGCGCAGATCTTTGTGTTTTGAACGAAAAGGTCACGATAAGTATATTCTGAGTAAGAGGAACCATCAGTATTTATTACGTGCACATCCAAGGGCTTAATGTTACTTAAGAAGGAGGAAATGCTCTTGCCAACCTGAGGATACTCACTAGCGATTTTATCCACCGGAATGGCTACATTGACTCTGACTAAAGAGGCAGCAGCCATCGATGGATCCTCATTACTTGTGCCAGTCTGTTCCAGGATCTTCCACACATATGGCTTCTGTGCATCCTGGCGGAACTTGGGGCTTGTGGGTGAATTTTTCCTTTTGGAAACAGAAGCAGGGGTACCTGACGGAAGCTGTTGATATAGCAAATCATCCGATGGAGTTCCAAATTTTCCCCAATTAGAAGCTTGGGAATCGTTAGGGAAAAGTGGATTAGACATAGTGGAGTAGAGCGTCCCATCTCTACTCCGCCTGATCTTTTCCCTGCTCAGTTTCCTTGGTTGGCATCACATACACTCATGTTTTGCTATAGCAGTTTGCCGCATAATGCCCCTTCAGCTGCACTGGAAGCAAGTATTCATGAAAGGTTCACATATATAGCATGTAAGGGAAGAACCAGTGCAAAAATTAATGGTATGTCTCCAAGGGCGTGAATGAACCAGCAGATCATATCTAGGCTGAAAAGTATTTGCAGATCTGTATGATGAATAAATACATTCCAGCAGTTGATAGCTTAGTCACTGTAGTCCATACTCTGAAGAGCTTGGTGCAGTGATATCAGAGGGTTTTTGGGCTGTATTAGGAGCGCTGATTGTGGTGGAGAGTTGACGTAAGGTATTCATGATTTGAATAAGTCCTGCATCCGTCCAACATGTGAGACATAGTTTTAAAATAGTTCCTGATATGGTTTAATGGCCACCGTCATCATGATACCAACATCCTCAGTCGATAAAATGTTAGCTCAAATTAGTACATTTGCTTCTACTAAGAAACATTCACAAAATCTGACAGGATCTCTTTTTGGTGAAATCTTATAGTCAAAAATTTGTCTTTATGTTGGGCCATCTTGTTTGCACCCCCAAACAACTGGAGAACAAATTACCTTAATTTCTTTGTAAAATGCCGCGCTGTTTGGAAGGTAACAGGTAACTTGATCGGTGCTATCCACATTGAGAGCAGACAGTAACACTTTTGCTTTTTGTTGATCCAAAACTCCTTCCATGGAAAATTCAAATTGCTTGAAGTAACCGTGTAAATTACCGTCATGACTGAAAAAAGTAATTTTTTGATTCGCACAGCTTCGCCTTGATCCAGGCTTTGGCAGCAAGGTTCAGGTGAATTGGTTCTGGAGCGGCTAAAGGAACCACTCTCTTGTGAATTATGATACCACTGGCCAGATAAGCTTGAATCCGGCATAATTAACTCAAAGGAAGTAGAGTCATGTGAAGTATATATTTCAGCGCCTGAGGAATATTCATTAGCAGAGCCATAGTATTCTTCCCCCAAATTGCCACTAACTGCGCCATTCCCCCCAGCTCCGGCATACTCCACAAAATGCTCATTGACCAGCTGCTCCGCTTTAACCAAATGACATCTACACCATCCATCCTGGAATTCCCGTTGCAGTGTCACATACTGATAATACAACTCCTGATGATATTCCCGCTCTGCACGCAATTGCTGCTCCACTGCTTATAGTCATTAGAGGACATCTTCAATTATATTCTGCATATGGCCATGCTGCCAGCTTGCATTATCCGCTTGTTGATTAGCGTTGTTTATTTGGGTAAAGGGAGCGTCTTGTTCCCGTGCCAATCCCTCATTGGCCCATCAAAGGGTATCCAGTCATTCTTGTATGTCAACATACTCCCAGGTCTCATGAATTGGAAAAGGGAAACCTTGACGCCGCTCAGTCTGACTAATGGCTTCCAATTATGTAACCTGATGGACTAGCTGAAGATATTCGGGGGACATTGACCAAAGGATAAGTGCATTATCAGCCATTCACTGACCACTCCATATGATACAAAGTTGGTTCACTTCATCTGATATGAAACTGACTTGATCCACCACTTGCTGCTCCACCAGTGATACTTTTTTTTAAGCTGAGCAACTATGGCTTTGAGTGCTTCCGCCCATTTGGTTAAATACATCATAAAGTGCTCAGTATTGTTCCCCAACGTTGTGATGTCCCAAATCTACTCCATTAATAGGCCATACAGATTTAAAAGTTTGTCGAATACCCAAGATAACTCAAGATTCACTGGGGTACCAACATGTCCAATCAATGGCAGATGTTCTCAAAATGGTGGTCCATTTGGCCAAGCGCCCCTTGTACCTTCAAAAAAGAGCAATTGAGGTGGTTGAGCAAGAGGCATATATTATTTTGCTGTGCTCAAGCGAATTGCATCACATCTTTAATCTCTATATTGTGGCGATCCAACACTTTCAGTATTGGCAAATGGACAGTTGCACATACACGACTAAATTACTCCTCAATTCCGTGGGTACCAAGGCAGCAAGTCAACCCCATTGAAGTCATGTCCAGATAAGACATGAACATGGAGTAGCAATTTTCTTGATCATGTTGATTACAAAACTAACTTAAGGCGTACTCTCACACCTCATCCTCATATAATTGATATCTGCATAACAGCCACTCCATTATATTCCACAGCTGCTGAGGGGTCACATTTGTGGAGCACCCTTAATTGGTCAGCCGTCAGCTTAGGGCAGTTTTCTAGTTGCAAATTGATCATAACTTCATTATTACACAGTTCAGTCACAGTGAATAATATTGGTTCATTATTAGGTGCCTCCCATGCTTCTTCCACATGACGCGCGCAGAATCTGATAGAATGGTGATGTAACAAATGAGGGCTAATCATTGTATTACAGCGTTGAATAACTATAGTTGAACAATGGCCCCCTGTAGTGAGCGCCACTGTTAAATCTTAGCATAAAGTCTTGATTTCGCTAAGTCAGTTTGCACAGGGTATTAGCCACTGGGAAACCAAATCAGATGATATGAAGATCGTTGATTCTTAATAAAAACTAATAACCTTTTTAAACGGAGCTATCGCCCCTTATTTTGTCCTTTATTATTTTACTTAATAAGCAAAACTTTTTTCAACAACCTAATTTCTGAAAGAAGTCCTCCTTTAATCCTCCATATAGCTCTTTATATCTCAACACCTCCAGCTGGATGCATCTTTGGCATAGTAGTCTTCTATTCGTTTTTACCCTTTTAATCAAAACTCTCATTTATATTGAATCTCAATGTAATTCCCCCATTCTCGCCAATTGGTCAACATTTTAATTGACTATTAGTTGTATACCTCTTTTTGTCAGTCTCAAGACTCAGCTCAATTCCCCCTCTGATCTGCCATAGGGTAAGCGTATTTTCCAGTAATATCAACTTTCTGACAGCACACTTTGCATTAATTACATAAGCGGCAAGTCTAACTTTAGTAGATTCTTGATGAACTACCAGAGGAAATTCACCATCCTCAGAAAACTTCTTATGTCTGTATGATCCGTTGGTGGCTTCCATGCACGCACCACCTGTATCTTATCTGGGCATACCTCCAGGCCTTTCCCAGACATAATATTTTCCAGAAACGTAACTTAATCCTGGTTAAACTCACACTTCAAAGGGTTCAGCCATAATCCCACCTCAGCCAACGCTTCTAGGACCTTCTGCATGTCATGTACTTGTATCTCATTAGAATGTGAAAGCACAAGGATGTCATCCATATATGTAATGCAACACTGGACAATAATCTGATTGAGTACTTGTTTTAAGAGAGTGTCTGTAACTCTCTCGTTCCCAGCAAAGGTGGTGTGGGATGCAAACCCACACTGCTAGGAAACTAGCCATTAGGAGAATGGAAAACAATGCATTTTGAATGGTGCCTGTTCAAAAGGTACCCAAGGCAAGGGTGTAGAGCGAAATATACAGTACCAGGTAAGCGACAAACAACACAGCTTGAGTGGACCCCAGAGGGGAGTCCATAATCAAGTGTAAATCGGGGCCAGGAAGTTTGGGCGCCTTAAACTGGAGGGGACTCAGAGAAGCCCAAGGGAGCATCCAAAACTTTTGTAAATTTGGAAAGTAGGCATTGGCCAACATAGTTGGAGACCTCCTCAAAGAGGTCTGCACCCAAGTTTGCCCAAGGAACCATAAAAAATGTAAAAATGGGTAAATTTATTTGTGAAAGTTGACCAACAAGATATGTTGGTCACGAAACATATTTAAACCAAGTCAGGGCAATTATGGGTCTTCAGAAGTGTGCCCAAGCCTTGACACTCCAATAGACAAACGCTCCTATCTGATTTGGTAAAATACACCAAAAGGGCCTTCACTCAAGTGATTGATTGAAGCTGTAAGCTACCTGAGTGCATGATTTCATAACTCAAATGGGATTTGAACCCTCATTCTCCAATTAACTGAATTGAACTATCTTCATTCGTTATGTAGTTCGTTTGTTTAGGTGCCTAGGCCAAGACATGGGGTTGGGCGTTTTGCACTCCATTAGTACCAACCTGGGCATATTCTGCTCGCACCTAGCGTTGGTCTAATGTGTGTTTAAAGTCAGGGAGAGCCTGAAGTTTCACCTTCTGAGCCTCCTGTCGCTCAGCCTTATCCTTGGCGTTGGTTCCCACTATTAGGTCATCCAACTGTGACAACTTGGTTGATCATTCTTTGGAACACTGATGGGGCATTGCGCAGCCCAAACAGCATAACTCAATTTTGGAACATTTCAAGGTGGCATTTGAACGCTGTGTACTTCTGGTGCTCTGGCCTTACAATTACCTGATTTAACGCATCTTCCAGATCAAGCTTGATGAAGATGTTGCACCCTGTAAATATCAGCAGGATGTCTTTTATTATATATTATTGGGTAAGGGTCTGTCTCTGTTACCACATTCAATCATCATTAGTCCACACACAGCTATAACTCTCCACTTGCCTTGGGCACCAGCAACACCATGGACACCACAGAAGACTTTGATGGCTCAATCAATCCTCCGTTCAGCATTTAATTCACATGATTCTTTGATGCACCTTGGCTTGTTTGTTCAGCGGATAGACTGAGCATCCGTGGGGAGTTCCAACCTAACTTAAGAAAAAAATGAAAGTTCAAATGGACCCATAGGAGAGAATGATGAATCCCTTTTTGATCTAAAGACTCTCACAAATTCTCAGTATTCTGCTGGCAAATCATCTTCCTGCATGGCCCCCAGGGGTTCTATGTTTATATGACTCATAGTTTTCCCACTAATAGCATCCACCTCATTGGTGGACCCATCCTTGGGTTCATGGTTACAGTACTGGAAATCACATTAATTTGGGGTCTAGACTGATGCTACCACCATATCTCTAGCACCACAGGTGGGCTAGGTTTTGATTTCACAAAACTGCACCCAGAACCTGAATAGGTCTCACCATACCTTCATTAAAGGGCTCAGTCACCACAATGACGCCTCTGTGGTGCATTGGCAAATACCTCTCTCTGTCCCCTCCACACCTGCAACTTCAGACGCTCCTTTAATGCAAGCTCAACGTAATTATCTTCTACCCCAGTATCTATCAGGGCCATTACCCCTTCCATTCCGCTATCTGTGCACAACTTTATGGGGATAAACAAAGGCGGATAAAATGAATAAGGAGATTTATTTCTGAATGAATCTATAAATTGCAAATTGGCTAATGATGTAAATTTAGGCATATTTCCCTTCCACTGCTCATGGCTCACTGATTTAAGTGCTTTATCTCCATTTCCTTGACACCCTCCCCCTTTTAAGTTTCCAAAGTTTCTTGGGGCTGGATGCCAGCCCCCTGACTATAATGGCCACTCATTGGGGACTGTCCCTTATATGATAACATTGATCCTTCACACTGGTCCTCTGCCAGCACCAAATGCTTCTCAACTTGTACTGCAAGCCCGCTTTATCCCTCAGCGTGCCCTGGACCTTTTCTGCTGCCAAAGATGTTAGAAAACCTGCTTGAAACTTCTAGCAGAACATATGTGAAGATTGGGATCTGCAACCTGGGCTACCTTTGTCAGCATATGGAAAAACTGCACATATTCTTCCACTGAGCTTAGCCCCTG
This sequence comes from Massospora cicadina, assembly GCA_022478985.1. NCBI lineage: Eukaryota > Fungi > Entomophthoromycota > Entomophthoromycetes > Entomophthorales > Entomophthoraceae > Massospora > Massospora cicadina. The sequence goes on along the minus strand of JAKSZP010004066.1, from coordinate 19,224 downwards.
AATAGCTGTTAAAAGTGCCAACCACGCCTAATATTTTGCTTCATTTGGACATGCCACCCATTCAATCAAATCCACATACTTATCCATTGAATTTGGCAAGCTTCCTTGTTTCTCGATAAGTTTCTGCAACCATCCCACCAATTATAGAGATAACGCATCCACCACCTAAGCTAGTTGGAGCATGAGAGCGGATTCCCCCTGCTACCTGCACCAACTATGCCCAAAAGCGGACATGCATGATGACTTGATGGAGCTTGTTCAGCACCCCCTCATGGACAATGCTATATGACCCTTAAGTGCTTTGGGTTTTGCCTGGACTTCCAGGGATTGCGGGATTACTGCCCCATAATCATCCCACCTCACATAGCAAAAATGCCAATGAGAACCCTACCATAACCATGGTCAATAGATGTTGGTTTCATTCCAATCTGCTAGTAACTTCCACTTCCTCCTGGGGCCCCCAAAATATGGAGAGGAAGGTATTTGAGTTTCATTTTATTTACTATGCAGGTTTATGCCAATATGCAATGAAGGAGTTGGGCAATACAAGCCATGTCAACAACCACATGACTGACAACCCTGCAGAATACCACCCCTGAACCAGCACACCATTACCAGAATTTTTAGCATATTCATGGACCATGGTTCCAGCGATGCTGCATGCAAACAGAAGCGTCTGGCTCATGACAAGGCCACAAACAAAGCCAACCCCTAGCCCAGCTCACTGGTTAAGCACATTTGTCCTATTGATTCAAATGATATTTTCCTTTAAAAAGCTTTAAAACGGATTTTAGGCAAATGATACTGTTAATTTTTATTGTAAATTTCCAAGTAAATTAAAGTGGATTTTCAGTTATTGCTTCCCTCATTTTAAATCAATTGCAAATAGTTTAAATAATTAAATGCTAATTTAGGATTTTAAATGGCCTCCAAATCATTTTTAACAAAAGCCCCGCATCCCAGTGGATCACAATCTAAAGGATTTGTGACACCAGTCCTGCCACACGCCAGATTAGCCTCTGTTATCAAACATCCAGATCCTTACCTGCAATTCTGGACTCCATTTGTTATTCCGCCATCTCCAAATCCTCAAACTTGACCTCCAGATTTGTAGCCAAATCATAAAGTCCATTAATGAGGTTGATATGGGGATCTGGATGGGCCCAATCCATCACAACTATGCACTACCTGAAGTTATTAGAAGCTATACCCCTCAACTTGTTTTCCAAATCTGCCATGACAGAAGGCCAACCCAATCCTCCAGATTTAGTCTGCTGACCCACCATTGGTTTAATGATTTATGACCAACCAAATACTTTTATCCTATCATGTGTGAATATCATCAAAATCTACCTAACTCAACCTGAAGATTTGGAGCCAAATCTGAAATTAAATTATTAAAATTGATATGGGGATCTGGCTGGGCCCAATCCATCACAACTATGCACTACCTGAAGTTGTTAGATCTAAACCCCCAAATTAGTTTCCCAATCTGCCATGACAGAAGGCCAACTTAATCCTCCAGATTCAGTCTGCTGACCCACCACTGGTTTAACGCAATATGGCCAACCAAAACCCTACCAATCTATTGTGTGAAGATCATCAAAATCCACCTAACTCGGACTATAGACTAGTCACTGGTTAGGTGTGATCTGGACACAATGAAGCCTTTCAACCCTTCAATTCAAAGATACTGTCTGTGGGTATATAATATCTATCCTAAGAACTTGGAGAGATGCTCAGTTGCCAGATCACCTGGAGTATCAATCCATGGGCAAAAGACCTCTTTTTGCATAAGTAAACTGTTCCACTGTTACAACACCTTTTAAAAATCTGCATAGCATTTTGATGCTATCCACCAACTTGAGATGAATTTTAAGCTCATCTGGCGTTTGAATCAGACCAATCTGATTCAATTAGCAAATTTCAACCACTATTATCATGAATCAGCCCCTCCTAATGATCCCAATAATTTTTCTATATGAAGATATACCAAGGACTTTAAGACTCTTATCAAAGCCCAGCAACTGTTAATTTAGGTGGAGTGGTCATCCTTAATGCCTCCTCCACCTTTGGGAGTTGCCCTAGCAAGACTGTGGTTGCACATATTGCAGCCATTTGATTTTTTATGGGGCCTTTTTACATTACTTAAACTTTTAATACCCTTCCAGAAATCATAGGGAATCCCTAATACAAGTTATCGGGGCTGCTAAGCCACTGAAGTTCTGGGCTCTTAAAAGGGTGGTCACTCATCCAGACTGAAAGTTGGGTATTACTTTAATTATTTGAATCTATGATAGTAAAGATATGTATCCAAATTAAAAGCGTTATGAATTCCAAGTCTATTTATAGAGTTGGGCAAGATACGCTGTTAATAGAACCTTGGCTTACCTTGCAACGGAAGATAATTTTAACTTGCTTGGTGGCATAATATTAACTAAAGTGTAAAGAAAAGTACACCTGCTTAAAGAATTTATAAGTTAATCTCATACCTACCTATCTCAGCTGATGGTTTAGTTATAAACCGCTAGTGAGGCTACTAGTTTAACATCTGGGGTAGATAGATTGAACTATGTTAAGGTTGTTGTACCGTATACTATCATAAAACTTCACTTTTTTAAGCTAACGTGATATAGTGCTGCCATAAATATTTTGACTTAAAGTTTGGTGGTAAATGAATATTGTTTACGCAAATTGATAGAGTTGTACAAACATGTAGATGTTGGTAAAAGGCTTTATACTCTAATAAATACCTCTAATCTTAAACATTCATCTAGTTAAATACTTTAATATAAATCCTAATTAAATATGAACCTAAGAAACCTCTTTAAACCTGTAACATAGTATTAATATCTCACATGGTATGATCGTAGATGGTATAGATAAGTAGCTTAACTGGTGGCTCACATGTTTATAAAAATCAACTGCATATTGTATGATTAATCATCCCAAGAGTTTTGGAGGAGTTGCTTCAATAGTTTATTCAACCTTCAGCTTGAGGGCAAAACTTGGGAGATGAGCTAATGGGAATCTCACTGAAGGGGTAAATAATTTAAGTGGTAATAGGAACCATTTTTATAGCTACCTGCTAATTAAAATTACTTAAGGTGGTAATGAACAAAGTGATCACGCTTAACTATCTGATCATAATAACGTATAGCGCTTAGCTATCTATACCTATACCTAGTGACATACCCTCTTTTTAAACTATAATTGGCTTTAGTAATTTAATTTCTGAACTTTAACCACTGAGGTTACAATTATAGTTTAGGTTATATAAACCCTTAATAAATTCCAACTTTAAATCCCCATATTGAAGTGGGGGTGTTACCCAGTTAGAATTCCAACCTGCGGCCCCGATGTCAACCTAATCGACCTTAGAGCAAACGTATGGCCTCCCACGAAACCTTAAGCTCGGCCTATTAAAAAACGTTTTTGAGGTTGTTTCTGGTTCGATAATAAATTTCTGGCCAATTTAGAACCTGGATGAAGCGATACCCCCCTACCGCACCCATCCATTTTTACCTTTTAGGAAGTTGAGCCCCCTGTGACTTAAGGTGGCATTTCTTTTTGGCGAGGCGTTTGAGCTCACTTCCTTGAACTTTTTGTAGGGCCTAGGTTGCTTGCTGATAAGTGATCCAAATCATTCATTACAGGTATCGATTTAAACCACTGGTGGGCGAATTTGGATGAGTTTATTTTTAGGGTTGGATCAATAGGTTATCGAGCGTTGGGTAGGATAGAATATTATTATGGTCGGGAGGGTGGCTGGTGTTAATTTATGTGGAACAAGGTTTGTATGAATTTAATCCTCTTAAAACTATTGGTTAAGATCGAGTGAAGTTTCGTGTGGATTTTATTAACGTATTAAAGATGACGTTTAGGAAGCTTTTGACGGCTCGAACGTTAAAGGTGATCAGCGTGTGGGATTGAATTAAATTGGAGTGGATAAATCTTAGAGGCTTAAACTTTGGGATGGGTGGGGATGGATTCACCAAGGGTTAATGTTGAACAAATTTAGTGGGACTTAATGGGATCCCTACCTTAAGTAGCTTAATTGAAAAATCTAAGGTTGACGCCTTTACGTTCTGATTTGAATCCGGAAATGCGCGGCAAACCATACGTTTGGCCACCTACGCCACAAAGGGTTAATTGAACTCGAGTGCCACCATCTATTAAGCTCAATAGGTGGCGTAAGTTATATTAACAATAATAGTTAAATTATTTTTATAGATATAGATTATAAGTGGGATTTAAAATTAATCACATGCCAACCTTCCAATGTTTAAGGATAGTACCAGTCCTTCGCGAAGCGTTAGATTGGAGCCACGGGTTATAAAAGGGTACTGGGTAGGTTGGGGTGGTTAAGCATGAAGGTAAAGTACATCATTCTCGCGGCATCGGTAGCTTGTCTCGAAGAGAACCCCAACCTCTCGGACGTTGACCTTTGTAAGCTGATCTGCAACAAGGCCAACAAGGCTTGCGATAAAAAGGTGATCGAAACGTGCCACAAGGAATGCGAGTGGCCGTACGTCAAGGAACTGGAGTGTAACAAAGGCAAACTGTCCCCGTGCGAGCTGCTGCGGGCCACCTCCCCCGATGCCAAGTGCTTGAGCTCCGAATACGAGTCAAACCGCCCCTTCAACGAAACTGACCTGTGGATAAAGCTTAAGGTGAGCGATAAGGAGGAGGAGTGCGATGAGGTCGACTGCACCGACCCCCTGCACAAGGACCACAAGGAATGTTTGAATAAAACCCAAGTCATCGACTGCACCGACCCCCTCCACAAGGACCACGAGGAATGCTTAAATAAAACCCAAGTCATCGACTGCAACAAGCCCGAAAACAAAGATCACAAGGATTGCTCATCCCCAGGGATCAACTGCTCATTGGAGGCCAACAAGGGGCAGCAAGTTTGCGTCACGTTGGCGACTAAAGCGTGCGCCGGAAGCGACGAGCCCGATAGACTAACCAAACTTACGAACGAGGCAAAGGAGGTCGCGGATAATCTAGCCAAGAAGGTGATGGATTTGGAGAGGGAACTCGCAACTGCCAAAAAGGACAAGGAACTCGCCGACAAGGATTTGGACGAAAAGAGAAAGGCGTCGAGTGAAGCGGTAGAAAAGAAGAACAAGTGCATCTTGGAGCTCAAAAAGGAGGACGACGAATTCGTTAACGCGGCGAAGGAGACTTGCGAGAAGCAGAAGGAGGATGCCCAAGCAGCCATGGTAGCCGCCCAAAAGGCCCTCGAGGAGGAGAAGAAGAAGTTGGTTCCGTTGACGGATGAATACAACTACGCTCTAGATTCGGTCAACCGGTTGGAGATAAAGGCTTCAACGGCCTGTAAAACCAAGAAACCTGCCATTGAGAAGAAGCTGGCCGATGCGAAGTTGCATTTGGCGCCAATCGAGACCTCGGTCATTGACCAGAAGAATGCGATTGAAACGGCGCGCTTGAAACTAAAGCAGGCAACCCAAGACGCAAAAGTTTTCTCCGAGGTCGTTTGCGATGCTCTGGCAAGAGCCAAACTGGAAGCGTTGAAATCCCCACCCGCTCCACTCACCAATCAAATTAATGGCGGCAACTCCACCCAACCTAACGCTCCCCAACAAAATGGTGGCGTTGACAAAAACTCGGAACTTTACCCCGAAGAGTTCTTCGACCTAGCTGAAATTGATCAGCAGCCTAAAACCAAATCGGGTGACGCCTTCGCCCTCGCCACTTCTACTTTACTCGCTCTTACCCTAACCTACTTTACTATCTAATTTACTGACCCCTAACTATTAAAATATGGTTGTTTTGACCTAATTTTTCATGTGTCAATCTCATTTAAGCTTATACCCGTTTAAGCTATAATCCATAGCTACATGGTTTTAGCATATCGTATCTTTCAATTTTAGCTGTGAATTATCTTTAATTATTCCATCGAATACTTCAACTAATTTCAACCCCCTAACCCTTTAAATTTAACGAGCTAACCCATCCAACCTTTTTCAACCTCGTTCGGTTCCATTTTAAATCAAGTTGGCATGAATGAATTGTAACTATGGCGCCTAACTTATCCCGATATCTACGATAAAAAAATTTCATAGTTGGTATTATAATTATAGTTTCATCTCCCAAGCCACCCATAGAATCATCATACTATCGCATAATTCATTCGATTACCGGAATAAGTTTGAAGGATAATTTACCTCGGCAGCTAGAGTTTACGGGCCCAATTTAAAACTATATAAATTTAGTATCATAAGAACCCCCCATCTAGAGGGTTTCCATTGTATTAGTGAAACTCTCATAGAATTTATAAACCAAACTAAATCATTGGGATCACTCCCTCCTAAAGAATCGGCTGTAGCTCCCTACGTATACTATTTTTATCAGGTTAATACGAAGTGACCTAATCTTATACTAATCTAGGGTATTATCAACTTCAACCTGTATCAGCTTTATTTACCATTATATTATTTTTTTCAAAAATTAACTACCTTCAAATTTATTCCCTGTGCAGCGGTGTTTCCATCTTAAGGCTTTGCAACTGTGGTAGGACTTGATTGTTTATCTAAAGCCATGGGTTAACAATTACTTTTTAAGGGTAAAAGTTGATATGGTTGATATATCAAACTCATAGATTTACTAGCCAAGCAACCCAGTTTTGCTTGAATATATCTTACCAGATGATTCTAATCAATTGCTTAATTTTTTTATATTGGTAGATAGCCATCGGTAAGGTCATAAACTATTAACCTACTGAATTATCCAACTACCAACCACTTGGCCAAAATCAATTAAACCTATCAAATTAGCAAAATTATCGAACATTTAATCAAAACCAATTGAACTATCAAACAAATAAATCCAAGCAAAGCTTGGGGAAAACGTTTTTGAACTTCTAAATTAACCAACACCAAAAACTACCAACTGAACAAAACCAATTAGCTTATCAAATTAACTAATCACTGACCACTTGCTAAAGCTATCAAGCTTAATAACCTAAACCACCAACCGCTCGGCAAAACCATTGAAGCTATCGAATCACCCAAATATCAAACTACTCAGCCATAACAATATATCAACTACCATTGAAAATATATAGGATTTTTACTTGTTACACATAGGATCTTTTATTTTGACTATGAAATATTTAATTTATTCAATGGATTATTGTATTTTCATTGGAGATACATAAGCGTGCCAATTTTAAAAGCTCTAGCTAGTCTAGAAGGTAATTAAAATCAATCACAGGATTCCACTACAACCAGACACCACAGCAAGTAGAGAAAAAAGAATTAAAAATGGTCTAATTAACCAATAAAATTGGAAAAACGAACCTCCTTTAAAACAAGCTCTAAAAAGTATGAAATAATTGAGAAATTATGACTACTCAATAAAACCCCTTTTAAAGTTGGCGCCAATTTCCAACCTGACTTATATAATTTTGCTCACCGATACAAACTAAAGCTTATATTGGATTGGGTCCAAGTGTAAACTATAAGCAACTTAGAATATATAGTGCTGAGTATATTTATTATAAATAGCTATTATAAGCCAGTTTAAAAAATGGCGCTGACTTCAAAAGGGTTTTATTGAGTACTAGCTGTACCCGGCCACGAGTTGCTGTGGCTCAGTTTGGTTAAATAGAAAAGAAAGAGAATAGAAAGCCTACATTTCTAATAGCGGAGTTACCCAGCGTTGTTCAGATTTATTTATGAGCTCACATTAACGGTATAAAGGCTGTGCCATCACTACGCTTGAACCACTCGAACAGCTCCGCTGTTGCCCTTCCAGCCTGTTGAGCTGATGATCCTAATCTACTTAATAAGCTATAATAATCTACTTAAAACTCTAACTTTGGGTTTTATTTAGTTTCGGGTGAGCAATTTGGTGAAATCTTTAATAAAATTCACCGATTCTCACCCACTCGCCCAAATAGACTGAACCTATAAGGCTCGATTAATTTAAGGTGGGCAACAGTGAGTTATTAGATAATATTCACCAATTCTCACCCACTCGCCTATAATAGTTTGAACCCATCAGACTCGCTAGTTTCAGATTCGATAAGATTTGCCAATTCTCACCCACTCACCTAAATAAATTAAACCTATCAGACTCAAAGGTTTCAGATGTCAGTCAGTCAGTACGTCAATGAATGTGTTTTATTAGGTAAACTAGCCATTCATTCCCGTGCTTCGCTACAGTGTCTATAGAATTTTAGATATTCAAATTATTAATTTAGATTTTATATTATAGATAAACAATAACCACTCAGCCAAATCTAATCGCTCAATCGAATCAACCAAAAATCACCAACCGCTCAGTTAAACCTAACTGAACTTATCAAAACAACCAATAACTAATCACCCCTTAAACTAAACTGTGTCCGATTAATTTGACCAAAAGCCATCAACCACTCGGCCAAACAAAAGAAACCTATCGAATCAATCAAATACACCAAACTGCTACCCGAAACATCTCTTTATACTTAAAATCATTGTGTATGTGACATATTTTCCAAACTACTAAATCAACTTCTACTTAACTTGCCAAAAGTATTTTATTAATTACGTGAACCGAATTAGGCAGGTTTTTAAAATTATATACACCTAACATCCAGATCCCTGTGCTTTGCTAAGGTATTTAAAGTTTATCAGGTGATTGGGTAAAAAGCTTTAATAAATCAAACTATTTTACTTTATAGCAAGCTCATCAGCGGAGCTTGAATTGTGGAGATGATTTGATTGGGTAAAATTTGTGGTTAAGTTTTATATAACTAATTAAGTAAAATTCATGGTTAAGTTTTATATCAAGTTGATATTAGTTTTGGATGAGCAAATTGGTGTATTATTTTATTCGAGGTGGGCCGACCTGGGGACGATACCGCACCGATTAGGGAAGTGAAGAAAATGGGAAAGGAGGATAAAACCCGGAAAACCTCCGTGCGCGGCGTATGATAGGCCAGGAACTCCATGGACCGCCTTTGCTATTCGCTATCTCGGTTTGGGGCATTGGTGCACAAAACCAACAGTCAAAATCGTCCCCTACCCAAAATCCATTACCGGGATCGAACTCGGGAGGCAGTGGTAGAGGGTCCATAAAATTGGTGTATTATTCAATATATATTTGCCAACTCCTACCCACTCACCCAAATAGATTGAACTTATCATATTCAACTAGCTTAGTTTGGGAGAGCAATTTGGTGAATTATTTGATAAATTTTGCCAATTTCACCCACTTTTCCAAATTAGATTGAAACTATCAGACTCAAAGATTTCAGATATCAGTCAGTCAGTATATCAGTCAGCCAGTGAATGTGTTTTATCAAGAAGATGATCCAAAAATAAGCCAGATTCTTAATATAGGTTTATATAAGTCATAGTAGATTAAACAACTGACAATTAAAATAAAAAGTTAAGTGCTCCAATAGTCTAGCTTATTTATACTATTTAAGATTTTATAAGTCAGTAGAAGCAAAGGCGGTTGGAGATTGATATACTTACTTAAAATCAGCATCAAGCTTATTTCAGGCTCAAAATAGTTAAGCTATAGCAAAAAACACACAATATGATATCCCTATTCTATTTTAGATCTATTACCAGTGACTATCATTAACCAACAGAGATTGTATACAGCAGAAACGCAAGATTTGGTTAAATCAAAGGTGGGTCCTGGTGCTACATCTTAACATAGTTTAATTGTTTAGGTATATAAAAATTTCAACTATTTTTATTTGAGATAACCTTTTGTCTGCCTAACATCACTTTAATAAACAATATAGTTGATGTTATAGATTTAGGTACATAATTACTTGCTTGCATATAACTAAAGTTTCAATAGTTAGTTCTATACTATAAGGCAGTAAAAAACCCCCACAGCGGTGTGGCATGCTATAAATGGCAACCTTTTCAAATCAATTTGTGGATTTTTCTTATTTAAAAGCTAAGTATAACAACCATTGCTAGTCTGACACCTCAATAATCAGATGTTAATGCATTTAATGACTTCTGCCTCTCACATGGATGGTGGTGCATCAATTTCTGGCATCATTAAGCTGCTGCCAAAGCATACTCAGGCAGGCGCTGCTAGCCCCCTTAACCCAACTGATCACTTTTCCTCCTTGGGACTTAACACAATACCTTGCACACTCCAAGGTGGGGTTTCAAAGCCCCCTGGTGCTCCCCTAGAGCAACCTTTATTTTAATCTTTGGGTCAAGTATGCAATTTTTATTCCCATATGCAAGTGCAGTTATCATCAAAATAGCTCAGCAGTTTATAAACCGGCTACTTTTACTAATTCCACCATATAGGGGCTGTAAAAATTAGTTCTTAGGCTTCAGATTTCAAATTCACAGGTTACTTTGCTCAGAATTATAAAGTACTGTTAGATGACTTTACCTTATAAACTTGCAAAAATAATACTTTTTATTGATTGAAATTTTTATTAGAAAATAAAAAGAACACAATGTAAATTTAAATTTTCTGGGAGAAGGCCAACCATGGGATGGACAATTCTGATAAACACAAACTGACAATTACCAAACTCCAAGAAAAAATAAGAGGCAGCCAAAAGAAGCCAAAGCTACCTCCTGTTGCCAGCAAGGCTGCTATTGGAAGAAGAGGGGGAGATATAGAAGAGGCATGACCCAAAACTGAACATAAATGAAGGAAGAGGTCCAATGAGAGGAACCAGATGGGAAACCAGGATGATACTAACTGGCATTAGCAGGATAGCAGGTGCCCAAACAAACAAGCTTGAAAGTAATCCATGAGGTGGGAATGAAATTGACGCACAGCTTCATGGAGGGTGGGGGTAATGCCAGAAAGTGCATCAAGAACAATAGTGTGTATCATCCATAGCGCTATTGCAACAATTAAGGTGTGGAGTGATAAGTGGATAGGGGAGGTCATGGAAAAGGCAAATATGTTCTTAGACAGACTGAAAGCTTGTTCACGCTTATGGCAAAAGAGATGCATAACATCCCTAGATCAACTGTGACTGAGGGCAATCTTCCAAGCAATATACTAAAGACCCATATTGACTGTATAAAATGCATTAAGATTGAGAGGTATTGGACCTCTCAGCCATGTGGTACACTTTTCTCAGGCATCTTCAAACCTGGGCGTGAATTTGGGATTGTAAAAGAGGATGGTGTGTATACCAAAAAATTAACTTCTGGGTCTTCAAAGAGTATGGGATGTCAGCTTGTCAAGGTAGTCTACATGGGCAATGAGGTGGGAACATTTGGGTACCATGTTATTTAAAATGACTTGCCCATGGACTTCATGTTTGAAATGGGGAGTAGGGTAGCCCCTCTGGATGGTGTTTCCACTGATGATTCTTCACTTAGCACTCCACATGTAGAGAAGAATACATTTGAAGTGGGTTGGCGTCCTACGTGGGCCTGCAGCAGAGGGATGAGAGGCAATATAGTTTAACAAAGAATGGGGGTGGGTAGGTGTTAGTTTTTCAGTGTAACAGATTGATTCCACTGAGTTGGTTTAAACAGAGTGTGAGCTACTGAGCAACCAAATTGGACGATATGGAGATTGCTGACTAATAAAAACCAGATAAATAATATATGGAGCAATTGCCCCTGTTGATACTTTATTTAACTTCTAATAATTGCAGACTTATCTGCCAAAACTACTCTCAAGACACCCTCTCTCAATCTTTGACTCAACCTTTATCTCAGTCTTCTCAACCCAAATGCATCCTTTGTTTGGTATTCTCCTATTCATTCCCTTTTTAGGAGTTTCATCTATCTTGAGGTTTCAGCAGAATTACCTCAATTTTCCAAACTATTGATACTTCAATATATTCACTTTTCATCTATATAACTTTTTGGTTTAAACTCAAAACTCGTCCTGACTCTAATTTCTGATCTACCGGAATGTATATCATATTATCCAGTCATATCCACTTCTTGCCATTACCCCCCCCATTTTACTGGACAATATGCTCCTATTGCTTATATGCTCAAAGGAACTTTGTGCAAACTCAGTTGATAATCTGACCACCCATGGGTTCCTTAATGGTGTAGGCATCCATACCAGTCTTCTTGATAATCTCAAACGGGCCAGCCCTGATGTTAGAGAGCTTGTTTTTCTGCCCAAATTTTTGTTGGTCTTAGAACAAGACATGATCTCCTACAGCGAACAGCGGAAGTTCACTATGTCTCTTCTGGTCAACCGCCTGATAACAAAACTTAGCCAAGATAGTAGAATAAGCTTCCATTTGTAACTTGATTGGAGTTTATGTTAGACTTGGAAAATACCGCTGTGGTTCAAAACCACCAGTGTCCTCCACACACGAGTAAAGAAGGGCGGGCAGGGCTGGATGTCTACCATAGAGAAGTTGGAAAGGGCTCTTGCCAGTGGACAAGTGATAACTGATATTATATGCAAACACAGCTGTAGGTAAGAGGGTACTCCATTCTGAGGGGCAATCCTTTGCCAACTTACAGAGTATGTTCACTAAAGTTCTGTTGACCAATTCTACCATTCTATTTGATTATGGATGATAGGGTATAGTCAAAACTTCAGATTTCCATCAACTTGTTTAGCTTGGGCAAGATGTGTGAAGTGAAATTGGTTCCATTGTCAATTAAGATGAATTGCGGGCAACCATGTCACCTTATAATGCACTCCAAAATAAACTTGTCTGTAGTGACCGCCCCCAAATCAATAATTGCCTGGCCTCCACCCATCTCATCAAATGTTCTTTTGCTACAAGTATATACTTAGGTCAGTTCATGCCAGTTGGCAGAGGTCCCACTATATCAAGGAAAACAGTATGCCAAGCAAACTGAGGCTTAACCAGCTAGTATGTGGTCTTCTTGTGAAAAGGTTTCTCCACTTAATACTGATGGAAACATATTATTGTTTCCAGCACATCATAATGCATGCTCCTTCAATAGTAGTGGGGTCACAAAAACTCCAACGTTTTCTGCAATCCTCCATGTTCTACTGCCCGATGGGCATCCATAATAATCATAGATCTAGTGGAAGGTTTAGGGAAACTCAGCGTCAAGTCTCCAATCCACTTATATAATTCCCCAATGCATAGAAATGTATCCTGCCCAAGCCCACTTAGTACTTTAATCACTTGCAGTAGCCTATCATGTTATTTGTCCACCACTATCTTCTCATACATAATGTCAGCCAAATCCGCTGTAATAGCAACCATTGGTAGTCATGAAATACAATCCAAATTTTGATTTTTTGATCCCAGATGGTGTATAATCTCAAATTTTATATGCCTGGAGCTTCAGTGCCCAATGCGCGAGATGTCCTTCAGGTTCACAGAGATTCTGCAGCAATTGAAAGGATGCATGATCTGTCACCACTTAGAATTTTACCCATGTAGATATAACTGAAACTGTTTGTAAGCATAAATCACCGCCAAGCACTCCCACTCAGTCATAGTGTAGTTCCATTTGTGACAGTTTAAGCCTTGAATGCAAAATGTGACAGGGTACTCCACGCTGTCATCATCCTTATAGGATAATACTTCCCCTAAAGCGGAGAGCAATGTATCCATTTGTACTATGATTTATTTTTCATAGTTGGGGTATTGCAAAATGGGTGCACTCTCTAATGTGATTCGTAATGCATCAAAAGAGTTTTGGCATCATTCCATCCAGTCAAAAGTGCCATTTTTCTTTAACAACTCAAAGAGCAGTGCCCCAATACAATTGAAGTTAGGAATAAACTGCCGGTAGTAACTGACCATCCCCAAGAACACTTGAATATCTCCTTTATTACCTGGGTGGGTCATCTTGTGTATCACTTCCACCTCCACTGATTGCAGTTTAAGATCTTTTGAGTCCAATATAAACCCAAGCTATTCTAATTACTCTTAAAAAGTGACGCCTCTGAGGCTTGATTTTGATATTAGCATAAGCGAGTCAGCGAAACACTTGTTACAGATGAACAAGATGCTCTGTAAATGTTTGTAAGAATACATCAATATCATTGAGGTAAACTAAGATGCAAGACAGCTTCATTTTCACCTGAAATTGTATCCATAACATGCTGGAATGTAGCCAGGCGTTTCATAAACCATGTGTCATATGTGTAGGCTGAAATAACCCCTTCAAAGTAATGATAATGCATTTCTTCTGTTCCACTGATGGCAATTAAATCTGCCAGTACCCCGAGATCAAATCCATGGCATAAAATAATTAGCCTCTCCAAGTCGATCTAATGCATTGTCAATCTGCAGTAGGGGGTAGAAATCTTTATTCATTCCTTTATTAAGCTATCAATATTTAATAAACACCCAGTTCATGCCATCTTTTTTCTTTACAATGTGCGCCAGCAATACCCACAAACTCTTTGATGGCTCTATCATCACTTGTTCATTCAGTTTATCTACCTCACAGAGACAACCTCTTCCACCGCCTTTGAGCATCTAATAGGCTGCGATCAAATGGGAGGATGATCTCCTGTATCTATCCAATGTACCATCCTTGGGCGCACCCTGAATCATGATTGTCATATGCAAAATATCCAGGTATTTTTCAAATAAAGCTATCGCCTTATCTTGCTGTTCCACTATAAATTTAGTTAGCGCTTCCTGCATAACCACTGTCATTATGCTAAATGATGAATTTGCTGTTAGGCTGAGGTCCTCTAATGATCCAAAATCATGAATATAACGAACCTCATCAATAGGAGCCAATTGTAGATAAGCTACCACTTGATGCCGTTGGATCATTATTGTCTCCTTCTGTAGGTTCACTAGAAGTACCTTCACCTCCCCATTTCCTGTTAACAGTAACCCTGGAGCCACATGTGGTTCAAGCCATGATTGCTGGTGAGGCCCCAAAATTTACCTGTATAGCCCTTCAGGGATATCAATTTCAAGCTTAGTTCCAATCATGCACTGAGCTCAGATGGTAGGCTCAAAGCACTCTGTCACAAATCTATATAACTGGATGAAAAGCCACAATTATGACCAATGGATCATTGGAGGAACTCCACCGAAGATTCAATGGACAGAATTCTCCAAGGATGTTTCAGAGCTATAAGTATTCAATTGCCTTAGGATGAGGCGATATTGAAAAATAACAGGTTATTATTAAATCGCCTTCAAAATAAAGCAATAAGGCGTTGTTGACATTTGACAAATATAATTTGGATTGCTTTGAATCAGGGCAATTAATAATTGAAGAACAACAAGTCAAAACTAATGAGAATATGGCAGAATGAATAAACTAAGCAAAAGAGTCAGTACCAACTGAGGTCACTGGGATATCAGCGAGATGAGAGAATTGACAAGGGAGAGGTTTTATGAGTTAAGAAAAAAGGAAGTAAGAGGGAGCGGACTAGAAGAGATATGCAGAGATATTATATTAAAATAAAGAAGAGCGGTTGGGATTAATTGCTCCCTTTTTATTATAAGTTGTTTGTTTACAAGTGTTCTGAGAAACCACCAATCTTCATATCATCCGTTCTAATTGCTCAGTGGGTGTAACCCTGTGCAAAAAACCCTTTGTCAAATATATAGGGTATTGCCTAAATTACAACAGTGGTCTCACTATAAGGGCCCATTGATCAATCACAATATGATGAAAACTCAGTTGCTGGCTATGTCTCATCCAGGTTGCTTTGATACGGAATATGCATTACATGCTGGGCCATTTGCATATGAGGAGTTGAAACTTGCATTGGATACTGTGCATAAAAGACAAGATGAGCTGCTTCAGGAGGTTTGCAGTGATAAGCTGCCGCCATTTGATCGCAAAGGAAATATTTATGGGTTCTTTAAGCAATTTGAGTTTGTGACTGAAGGAACATCAGACCAGTAGAGGGCGAAAATGTTGATCTCCACTTTGGATTTCATGAGTGCTATTCAAGTCATCTGTTACTTTTCAGTCAGTCCTATTACATACCAAGAAGTCAAGAAGATGGTGCTGCAGTTGTTTGGTAGATCTGCAAAGATGTCACAGAGGAAGGCTGAGATATTGACCATTGGGTTTCAGTAAAATGAGACCCTCACCACATTTGCTGAGCGATTTACAATGAAAGCTCACGTGTTGATTGGGGCAGGGATTTTATCTGAAGTCGATGTGTGCATTGCAATGTTCTCTGCAGTGAAGCCATATCCTAAGCTTTATAATATCATGGCCCCATTGTTGGAGGATGATGTACCACGGGAGCTAGGTAAGGTAAGCTGGGGCCTTCACATGGCGCAACCAAGGAAAGCTTGTGGAAACATGAGTGAGTAGCCAACACCAGAACCCAGAGAGGCTCCCTGGAAAGGTACGGTAGTGGCCTGGATGGGGGGTGGGATGGAAGCTAATGACTGTGATTCAACCTGTTCTCGCGGGTGCTTCCACTCTCCTTTGGGGGAGAATATGGGCAGGAAGGGGGAGGCAAGAGTTGGGCATATCGTCTGTCACACTACTTTCCTATAAGGTGGGGCGCTGCAAAAAGCAGGTCTCAGCGACAAGGGTAGGGCAATCCTGATTGGCTGAGCTTCAGCTCACCTGTCTACAATAATCACCGCAGTTTTCTAGGTTGGCCTGAAATCTGGATAGCGGCCAGTAGCTTACGTGGGCTTACACTGGTGCAGTGAAAGGCGAGAGCACTCATGTACCAAAATGATGGACCGACCCAAAAGGGCTGCGATGGTTCCCACACAAAAAGGGCCTGGAGAGCAAACTTCATCACAAAACCAAACCGGAGAGACCAACTCTGTTAACAAATCAACAGTGGGGGTGGCTTCTGCTGCAGAGGGGGCTTTGGTCTCCTTTGCTGCAGCAGCTGCTAATGGATTTGGTGTCATAACCAAGATTTTCAAAGCTGGGAACTCCGGCCCATTCAAGGATCCAATTGCGAGCATGGTGGAGAGCCTCAAGAGGGCTCACGCCGTGGAAGTGAAGACTGGATGGTCTAAGGAGATGCTCATGATCAGGGTGATTGAGGTGTGTGAGTTCGCCCCACTCCATATTTCACGTTTGGCTCCTGGGTTGAAACTTATGACCTTCCAGTCTAAGCTTCAAAAGGAACTGGTTTTGCCTGCCAGTTTGAGCACAAAGAATGAGGAGGCTGTATGTCTTGACATTGGCACCGAGATTGGAAGGTTCATTATGAGAGACGTACCACCTGTGATTACTAGAGGGGCCATGATGTCTCAGCTGAAAGGCTTTGGCAGAGTGATCTCCTTTAATGAGAACAAGCTGGTAAAGAACTTGAAGAAGAAGG
This sequence comes from Massospora cicadina, assembly GCA_022478985.1. NCBI lineage: Eukaryota > Fungi > Entomophthoromycota > Entomophthoromycetes > Entomophthorales > Entomophthoraceae > Massospora > Massospora cicadina. Next base: position 2,019 of record JAKSZP010004066.1, on the reverse strand, counting down.
ATGGTAGCTTGAAAAAGCTCACCATAGGATCTGGGGACTGGATTTTGAAGGTTGAACTTTTGAAATCATACGGGGAGTTACCTCATTCAGTCACTGTGGGGGCCTGGAGTGTCTCTGTGGTACCGCTGGACAGGTGCTTCTTGTGTGGTGTGAAGGGGCACATCATAGCCAAATGTCCTCAGGTTCAACCTCCTGCGGCAGTGGCCAAGCCTAGCGGGCCTAGCGTGGGGGTTCCGGTGATGGTGCCCTCTGAGAAAGAGAAGTTGGATCTCCAGAAGGCGTAGGAGAAGCTGACTGAGATGTCAGCCAAAGCAAGGGAGGAGGCTGTATCTGGAATCACTTTGGAGGCGGTGACTGGAGTGCTGAAAAGCGCGAGGAAGGTCAACAAGGAGTCAAAACGCTCTTGGCAGGTGCGGGAAGCGATGAGACTCCAAATTGAGCTGAGTGGCGCCTTGGCACAGTCCGCAAAAGATATTATGGAGGCGGTCGCCTCCCAAATGAACGGGGTTCTCCCCATCACTCAATCGTGTAAGAGGCGGGCGACCATAAGAGATGTGGGTGTGACAGAGCGTGCGAGGCCCGTAGGGGAAGAGGCGGAGGTGAGGGAGGTGTTGCCTGCTAGCAATAGTGGGCCAATGCCTTCTAACCCAATGCCTCCAACCAAAGCAGAGGGGTCTATCGAGGACCCTGGCAATGTCAAGATTCTGGAGGATGCTGTGACTGAGCAGCCTCCACCCCTGGCTCAGTCTAGTACTAAAAAGGGGAGGAAGAAACGTGGTCCCGCTAAACCAACTGAGGTGGAAGAGGATGGGGACCCCCAGATCCTGACACTGAGGCCTCTTCGGTTTTGAACCTATGGCAATCAGGGTTGAATTTGCTAACGCGCGGGGTCTGAATAGACTCAAGCAGCAGCAGCGGGTGAAACTCCAATTGCAACAACATGGGATAGATATCAGCTTCCTCACTGAGACTAATTCCAAACCTGGGGTGGAAGAGGACTGGGCTTTCCAGTTCCCTCGGAAACAATCATTTTACTCTCATTTAGTAGATCAACCAAACTCAAACTCACCCTTAGGGGAGGGAAAGAGGGAGGGGGAGAAGCCAAGGGGGGTATCTTGGTCTGGTGGGCGGACAAGGTTAAGGTGTTGGATAAAAGGGTATTGGTTCCTGGAAGGGAAGTGGCAGTAACGTCACTGTTTGGAGAGGAATCAATTTGGTTTATCGGCATATATGCGCCCAATTCTGGATCTAAATGGAAGGCCTTCTTTCAGAAGGTCATCCTAAGGATCCAGGAGGAAGGCATTGGGGGGTCAGTAGTGCTGGGGGGAGACATGAACTGTGTTTACTTTAGGGATGACAGGGTTGGGGCTTCAGGCAACTGGAGCTCTGACACTGGAGACCACGAGTTGGCCATTTAATGATTGACCTTGGCCTACTGGATGTGTGGAGAGCTGGCCGTGGTGAGGAAGGAGAGATTGGGTGGACTCACATCCAGGGGGATCATTTCTCCCACAATGACCTTGTCACAGGCCCCTGGAACTACAGATCAGTGACCCTCGGGTTGCTTCTGCAGGGAAAGGGATCTGGAGACTGAGCCCTGAAATCTTGAAGTGGAGTACACTTCAGAGTAGCATGAGGAAGAAGGTGAGGTGGTGGAGAAGCCAGATTGTGGGGAAGCAAGATGCACCAGTGTAAAAATTTACTAGAGGAGTTGATTATTGGAGGTCAACCCTAGTAATCTTTCTAATGAACAGGTTCTTTTTTCCTCATGCACCTTGCGTTGTAAGAATATATAATCTGATAATAGTATGACAACTATTACCCAAAGTTGAGTTAGAATTATCTTCAGGCCCAACGCTTCAGCCGGTATATCTGATAATACTGAATATCGCACTCTTAGGGATTCAATCCCTAAAATCCTGTCTACTCAATCTTTGTTAAGATCCTCTGATGGCAGTCCCCTTCAGCCCAACACACAGTTGGCAGCAATCCCTTAGCCGTGGTTCCCTTCATCTCTAG
>JAKSZP010004065.1:0-185645 GCA_022478985.1 Massospora cicadina | reverse complement strand
CCTCAATTATAACAACCAGCATCCAAAAGGCTTTTTCTTCGTCCATAAAAAGTAAAAGCACTCCGACGATGTAGCTAAAAGCTTGACAGTATCCGATATTGGGTTTAAAAAGGCTGAAACAAAGTAGCACCCTTTTGAGAGCCGATAGAATTGGGCGCTTGCTATGATCAAACTTTTGGCTTTCAGGTACATCTAATTCGGTTTTAAAGTGCATATTATTGGGGAAAGTCCGATGTAAATCTTAATAAGTTAGCCAAACCTAAACCAAGCCTATATACCCTGGTTGATTTCAGCGCTAAAGTCAGTCTGCATCTTTTTTGTACTCAGTTGGGATATTAAGCTCGCGTAGGCATTCCGGTTTAAACCCCATCTAACTTCTGCTCCGCTATAATAAAACCACATCTAAAATACATGAAAAGGATTAGATTTTTTGGAAATAGAATAAACAGCTTTTGAATTCTTAGAACCTAAAATTTAAGACGAAGAAATTACCTTTCCTCTCATAGAACAAGGGATGCCTTTCCGAATATACCTCTTGACTAAACGCAGTGTATCAATAATAAATCAAACAAGAAATAGAAACCAAAAACACACCTTTTTCAGATCTCGCTGGGGTGACATTCCCGTACTCCTCTAAAAGCCTTCTCCATTGAGATTGCGGTATTCAACTTTGTTAGTATACCCAATCGAAAAATGTGTAAGCTGATCAATGTCTACTAAAGGATAAGGAAGTTGGAACCCATATTTATCTCTACTGTTAAGTATTAGTAAAAAGTAATATTAGATAAAGAAATACTCTCTTTCTTGAGGAGCCTTCAAGAGATCTGGTTTTGGAAAATAAAAAGCACTCATAAACGTTGGAGCCATTCAGGTTGGAATGTGTCGTGAAGAACCCCAGTTGTATTGCTCGTACTAGGATATATGCTGAACCATTTAACTGCAGCTGTTTATCTTACTGGTTTGAAGCTTAAACTAGATTTGGCTTTGCCAATGTCCAGCAGCGGATCATGATCTACTATGCATATTTTCATAACTGGACTTGGAATAGATTCCAGTTGTTGTTACCAAACTAATTTGAGTTTGAACCAATGTCTGTAACCCTAGATCCATAAGTTTATAAAAAATCAATTAAATCAAATGTAATTGTCAAAAGGGTGGTTAGCCTGGTAGTATAATTCCTGCTTCCACTCTAGTGCAGGTTTTGTTCAACACAAGTTCGAAACCTGTATTGGCTAGGATAAATATAATTTTCTCCAACCCCTCTCATCATTATTTGATTAATGATATGGAGTTTTAAAAATATAATCATCAATGTTAGCTTCTTAAAGCTAATGATTTCCAAGATAATATAAATGATTTAAAGCTTATCAAAAGGTAGGCATTTATTAAATTTTATTTACATTAAAAATAGATTTTATCTAGCTTTTCTCTCTTGTTGCAATCACTTTTATAACTTATTCAATTCAAGTCTGATTCTAGTTTAATAATCTCATAAAGGAGATTAGTCTGCACCCATGTCAGGGAGCAGTTGGGCAAGTAAGGTAAGAGGAACAGATGGTAGGCCCACGGCCTCAAACATTCAAAAATACCCCGGAGAAACTGGTGCAATAGAAAAAAATAAAAAACTGGCGGTCACTATTTCCCCAGAAATCCTCGCTTGGCAAGCGCAATACAACCAGTACATCAATATACCGCAGTCCCAACCACTCTCATCGGTAGAATATGGAGTCCATATATTTCTGGACATCCAACATATAGCTTTTAAATTTATTGTGGGGAAGGCCAACCATGGGATGGATACTTCCAAATATGACTCAGGACAGATAAACTTAGTACCGGGGGAGGCACCCCAGAGAAGTGATACTATCTCTTATTGCCAGCGGGAATACCACTTATGGGGAGGGGGAGGGAATGTGTGAAGGGGCCATAGCTACTATTGAGCACATGTGGAGGAAGGGGTCTGATTTGATAAACCAGACTGGGAACCAGGAGGAGACCAGCTGTCAGCAATGCGGTGGGAGGTATCCAAATATCCACACTTGAAAGTGGTCCACCAAATGAGACTAGAATCTGTGGACAGTTTCTGGGAGGGTGGGGGTGGAGCCTGCAATGGCATCTAAGATAGTTGTGTGGATAGTCCACATAGTGATTGCAACCACCAGAGTACGGAGGGAGGGTGGAAGGGAGGAGGCCATTGATAGTGCAAACATATCTCTTGACAGACTGAAGGGATGCATTTGATCCTGGCCCAGTAGACATTGAACTTCACGCCATATCACTTTAGAGGTGGGGCACTTCTCCATGTGGTGGAACAGCATTCTATACTGGCCGCACATGACACAGGATGAGTGTAAAGCGTTAGAGTGCTCAGCTGTATGATACACCTACCTCAGGCAGTGCCACATATGGGAGTGGACTTGAGGCTGCAACAGAGGGTGATGTACATATTTCCAGATTGTTTTTTGGGTCTCAATGGAATAAGGGATGTCCATCATATCCAGGTAGTCCACTCTGGATAGGACATGGGGCTGAATGGGGATCATGCTATCATTGATGGGTAGCCCCTGTACCTCTTGTGTGAACTGAGGAGAGGGGCAGCCTCTTTGGGTTGTATGTCCACTAATATGAATTCTCCATTCTGTGCTCCGCATGGAGAGTAGAGTTCATTTGTAGTAGGTTTTTGTCCCATGAGGACCTGTGGCCGATATGTGTGATGCAAGATATTTCATCAGGGAGTGGGGGTTTGATGGATTGTTGAGGCCCAAGGCTCGTCTGAAGTTGGAGCAGGCTGCGCGGGACCAGTGTTAGGATGGGAGTGTGGGAGCAGTGACAGCCATGATCCAGGTGCCCAGGATCTTGGCAGCATGGGCTTTGAAGTCAAGCAGGCCTATGCCACCATGATGATGAGGGCCAAACATGACCTCTAGCCACACTGGTGGAGGGTGGCCTGACTAAAGCCATCCTTGCAGCAAGGCATACAAGAATTTGAAGAAGCTTGGGGAGAAGGGGATGGCGTGGGCTCCAAACCAGACTTTGGATAGGAGCATAGAGTTGGCTAAATCAACCCTGCCAGTAAGGGAAGTAGGGTGGGCTCTGAGGGAGGCGATGTGCTTCATTATGTTGTCCAGAATTCAGCACTCCATTACTGCTGATGCATATCCGCCTGCCTCCATCCACACGCCCAGATGGCACACCAGTCCTATGATAGGGCGTGGTATGAAGGGGAGCACCAGTGGAGCAGTGTGTGTTGAGTTAGTAAGGCGTGGATGTGTGTGAGCAGATGGGCTGGGCTGGGCACTGGTCGCTGGGGCCCAGCAGGTTTGATACTGACCAAGGAGGATGATTTCAGTTTTGGAAGCGTTCAGTGCAGCATTACTTACCTAGGAATACTCTTGGATGAGAGCTTCAAGCGCGCGTGCATCTTTATTATTAGACACCCCAACCACACAGTCATCTGCAAATGTCATCAACTTGACTGGGGCTTGGCCTGGTACATGGACCCCAGTGAGTTGGGCATTCACATTTCGCAGTAGTGGGTCAAGGCTGAAGTTGTATAAGAGTGAGCTGAGGGGGTCCCCTTGTCGCAAGCCCCTTTGAGGGTGGACTACTTCCATTAGGAAGCCAGGGCCACGCACTGCCATTGTTGCAGATTCCGTGAGCAGCATTACCCAGTTGATGAAGTGAGGGGGTAAGCAGAATTGATGGAGGCAGGCCCTTAGGTATTCCCAGTTTACTCTATCATAGGCCTTCTGTTGGTCCAAGAATACAAGTGCCCCAGAGGCTGTGGACTGACACACATTAGCCACAGAGTGCACGTTATCCCAAATCGACCTTCTGGGGATGAAACTGAATTGTTCTGGGGAGATGGTGGCAGATGCTACAGTCCCTAATCGGTTAGCCATAATTTTTGTTAAAATTTTGGTGTCTGTGTTTGTTAGAGAAATGGGGTGCCAGTTGGCTAAGTCAGGCTTATCCCCTTTCTTGAAGAGTGTGACAGTAAATGCTTCATGTCCTCCTGGTAGGAGGCGCATTTCCAACAGGCTTTGGTTAAGTGAGGCAAGCAGAAGTGGAGATATATATTTGACATATTTTTTGTAGAACTCATATGGAATGCCATCTGGGCCTGGGCATTTTCGGTTTGGCGCACCGTGAATGGCTATCCATAATTTGTTTAGAGTAATTAAATTTATTATTTCTGGGTATTGGAAAATGGTGTGGATATGAGCTCAATTGAGAAATTCTGCCACTTCAGCCAGCTGAATTGGTTCAGCTCAGGTACAACTCAGAGTAATATTTTTGCATTTTGATCACCACTTCAGCCGGTGTATCCACAATAGAATTATCTGATCTTCACACCTGTGTGCAGGCCACACTCTGGCATGGTGCGAAAAAACTTTTAAAGAAATATGTGGTGCACTTGTCACCTTTAGTGATGCATGTGGCCCTGTATTGGACACAAACCCAATGTTTGTGTTGCCTTTCAAGTGCGTTGAGGTGGGCAGCTGTCTCCGCCCACTTCTGGCCCCATGCAGGGCTGTATCCTGTAGCTGGAATATTGGACTCCAAGTGTGCCATTCTGCCAGAGTGCGCAAGATAACTGCCAATGTGGCTCATGAGCATCTGGTGGAGAGATGACGAGAGTAGCAGATTTGTCCTCTTTGAAAGTTGCCCATGTGGAAATAGGGTCCATGCAAAATGGTGCAACAAACTTTTTTGCCAAAGTTGCCTCTTCCACCCACATGGAAAATCCTGGCAACGCGAGTTTGGGGGAGCACATTTTGCACCAATGTGGGGCCTTAGCAACTGTGACAGGCAGGTGGTAGGTTATCAAGACCAGTCAGTGGTCGGAGAATTCTATTTTCATTGTTTTGAAGTGGGAGATATGGGGTTGAATTTTGCCAGCATTAGAATAAGGTCGATGTGGGTCATGGACCTTAATTGGCCATTGTGGATGTGGGATATGTCATGTTTTCAAGCAGCAGGGCATGTCGCGGCAGCGTATCCATTAACCCAAGGGTGGCTTTTAGAACACTTAGTTCAATGTGACCCTGTGGGGCATGGGGTGAGGGAGGCCACCAGTCCATTGGTGAGGTTAGCCAACAGTTCATGTCACCGACTAGGAAAGAATCAGGGGGTAGCGGGAGGGATTTGACCAATGAGAAAAATTCCTGATGCTCATGTGCGCCGTTTGGGGCATAAATGTTGATGATTGCATACACTACATCAGCCCACGAGAAGGTGATGACAAGCACTCAGCCATTTAGGAATGTTTCTGAGGATAGAAATTTGAAAAATTATTTTTCCAAATTAGCACCCCACATTGCTTCGACCAAAAGGATAGGGATGGGAGGAGCATTGTTTTCCAAGTTTCCTCAGAACCTCATGGACAGTGGGACTCCTGGAAAGCCAGGATATCCACGGGTAAATTGTGTTGTAAAAACTCAGTTTCCTAGCCCAGGACGGGGAGGCCTTGAGTCTGACGATATTCAATGTCCCTAAAGTGAAGGTTTCTCCCATTGCACCTTAGGTGCAAGGGGTGGGCCCCCAGGCCCACCAGCCTCTTCTAGGTCCCCACGGGCTTTCACAGCAGTGTGGGTGTTAGCAGCAACGCTATCAGAGTTTTTGTTAATTTTTGCAGAAAGAGTCACATTGGCTTTGGCCTTCACTTTTTGTTTTCCCAACGTCGGACAAATTTTTTGCGGTGCGGATGAGTTTGGTGCACTGTTGAGCGGGTCAAAAAAAATCTTTCAGTTGGGATAGGTCCCAAGTCAGTTTTGACCAGAGCTTGGGTGCAACGATTGGGTGAGATTGAGTCTCCCATCAGATCCTCAGATTGAGTGGCCCGCTTGGCATAGGCTTCCCAATCTGATTGGTTGATGGATTCCTGAGTTGCTTCTGCTGTGAAGGTTTCCATGTCCTCCTGGCGTTGTGAGTGTGGGATAGCGGTGGTGGCCTTGGCCATTTCCTTAGACGTGGCCCTATAGGCCTGCTTAGCCTTCTTCCATTCTTAAGGGGAGATAGGCTTTACCAGTAGGTAGCGGCCTTGTGCTCCCCATGAGAAAGCCTCCTTGATGCTTGCGGTTGGTTCATAGTGCGCCTCTCTGTTGGCCATGGCCACTGAGGGGTGCTCTTGGAATGTGATGCCCTCCTTGATGGGGCATGCGTGCGCCTTGTGGCTGAACATGTCACAGTGGGTGCAAATGGGGGGCGTGCTGTCCACGGTCACCCAAAATGGGTGGGTGGTATGCCCTGCGATGTCAATAAAGGTGGAGTGCGGGATCTGAGTTAGGTCCTTCGCGATCTCCTCAGTTGGGGTCAGAACTGCGATGGCTTTGCCAGTGCACAGGTGTGGCATCAGCGTGAAGCGTTGCATTTTGAAAGATTGTATTTCACTGTATACAGCGAGACTATCTTTCAGGTGTTGTTCCAAAATGTCACATTTTACCGTAGTAGGCAAAAAGTCAAATGTGAGGAAAATTTGGTTTGATTTTGTCCATCTGGTGCATTTGGTTTTGATGACCCATTGCCCTTTGGGGAGGTCAACCACTACGCGCACTGCTGCAGCCTCGTCTGCTGCTTTTTTGCTCTCTAAACCTAGGTCCAGCCAACTGCATGACATGGAGTGAGGTGCAACGTACACCGCAGTCAGGAAAATTTTGTGTACATCTTCACAAAATTTTTCCCATAAAGCCGTTTTTTGGATGTCCAGATACATGCGGACTCTGAATTCCACTGACAAAAGTGGTTGGGAGTGTGGCGTGTTGATGTACTGGTTGCATCATGCTTGCCATGTGAGTATCTCTGGGGAAATCATGACCGCCAGTTTTTTAAGATTTTTGTCAATTCTGCCAGATTCTCCGGGGCGTTTTCGAACATTGGAGGCCGCGGGCCTTCCACCTGCTCCTCTTACCTTGCTTGCCCAACTGCTCCCTGACATGGGTGCAGACTAATCTCCTCTGTGAGATTATCAAACTAGATTCAGTCTTGAATTGAATAGGTTGCAATAGTGATTGCAACGAGAAAGAAAAGTTTTTCCAATATACAGCTTTATAGGAAAAATTTTGTGGGGATGTGCACATTTTTTTTTCCAACTGCAGTGTACATCGCACCTCACTCCATATCATATGGTTGGCTGGACCTCAGTTTCAAAAACATGGAGGCAGCAGATGAAGCTGCTGCGGTGTGCATAGTGATCAACCTCCCCAAAGGGCAACAGGTCATCAAAACCAAACGTACCAGATGGACAAAATCCAACCAAATTTTTCTCACATTTGACTTTTTACCTACTATGGTAAAATATGCCATTTTGGAGCAGCACCTGAAAGATGGTCTCACCATATGCGGCAAAATACAATCTTTCAAGATGCATTGCTTTATGCTTATACTACACCTGTGCACCGGCAAGGCCATTTGCAGTTCTGACCCCAACTGAGGAGATCCCAAAGGACCTAACCCAGATCCCGCACTCCATATATATTAATATTGAAGGGCATACCACCCACCCTTTCTGGGTAACCATGAATAGCGCACCCCCATCTGCACCCACTGTGATGCGTTCAGCCATAAGGCACATATATGCTCTACCAAGGAGGGTATCACATTCCAAGAGCACCCCTTGGCAGCTATAGCCAGCGGAGAGGTGCACTATGAACCAACCACAAGCACCAAAGAGGCTTTCCTGTGGGGAGCACAAGGCTGCTACCTACTGGTAAAACCTATCTCCCCTCAAGAATGGAAGAAGGCTAAACAGGCCTGCAGGGCTATAGCCAAGGAAGCAGCCAAAGTCACCTCTGCTATCCCACACTCCCAATGCCAGGAGGATATCAAAACCTTTGTGGTGGAAGCAACTCAGGAATCCATCAACCAATCAGATTGGGAAGCCTATGCCAATTGGGCTAACCAATCTGAGAATCCAATGGTTGACTCAATCTCACCTGACATTTGCAACCAAGCTCCAGTTGAAACTGACTTGGTTTCCAACCTACCTGAAAATTTTTTTAACCCAAACATTGGTGCATTGAACTCATCCGCACCACAAAAAATTTGCTCAATGTTGGGGAAACAAAAAGTGAAGGCAAAAGCTAATGCAAACCTTTATGCTAAAATTAACAAAACCACCAATAGCATTGCTGCAAACACCCATACTGCCATAAAGGCCCGTGGGGATCTAGAAAAGGCTAGTGGGCCCAGGTGCCCACCCCCTCACACCTAAGGTGTGATGGGGGAAACCTTCACTTTAGGGATTTTGAATATTGCCTGACTCAAGGCCTTGCCATCCTGGGCTAGGGAACTGAGTTTTTTACAAAAAAAGTTACCTGTGGATATCCTGGCCATCCAGGAGTCCCACTGTCCACAAGGTTCCGAGGATGCTTGGAAAACCATGCTCCTCCCTTCCCTATCTTTTTGGTCAGAGCACTGTGGGGTGCTAGTTCAGAAAAACAATTTTTTTAAATTTTTATTATCAGAATCCTTCCTTAATGGCCAAGTCCTCATTGTCACTTTCTCGTGGGCTGATGTGGCACATGCTATCATCAACATCTATGCCCCAACCTGTGCATGAGAGCGTCAGGAATTTTTCTCATTGGTCAAATACCTCCCATTACCCCCAGACCCTTTTGTAGTCAGCGACATGAACTGTTGGCTAAACACACCCATGGACCGTTGGCCTTCCTCCTCCCATGCCCCCCAGGGTCATGTAGAACTTTGCGTTCTAAAGGCCACCCTTGGGTTAATAGATGTGCTGCCATGGCAAGCCCTGCTGTTCGAAAACATGATGCGCCCCCACATCCACAAAGGCCAATTAAGGTCCATGACCCGCATCAACCTTATCCTCACGCCGGCAAAATTTCAATCTCACATTTCCCACTTCCAAACAACAAAAATTGAATTCTCTAACCACTGGCTAGTCTCAATAACCTATTACCTACCTGTCACAGTGGCTAAGGCCCCACATTGGTGCAAACTCCACCCTCCTGAACTTGCGTCACCAGGATTTTCCACTTGGGTGGAATCAGCAACTTTGGCAAAAGAGTTTGTTACACCGTTTTGTGCGGACCCAATTTCCACATGGTCAGCCTTCAAAGAGGATACCATCCGCCACTCTTGCCACCTCTCCTCCTGACACTCACGAGCCACATCAGCCATCATTTTGCACGCTCTGGAAGAGTTGGCACACCTGGAGTCCAACATCCCAGCCACAGGCTACAGCCCTGTATGGGGCTGGAAGTGGGCGGAAGCAGCCGCCCACCTCAACGCGCTCAAAAGGCAGCACAAACATCGGGTTTGTGTTCAGTACAGGGCCAAACGCATTACAGAGGGCAACAAGTGCACCGCATATTTTTTTAAAAAATTCTTTGCACCACACCAGAGTGTGGCCTGCACACAGGTGCGGAGATCAGATGATTCTGTTGTGGATACGCCAGCTGAAGTGGCAATCAAAATACAAAAGTATTACTCCAAGCTATACCAATCTGATCCAATTCAGCTGGCCAAAGTGGCGAAATTTTTCGACTGAACTTACATCTGCACCATTTTCTGATACCCGGAATTAATGAATTTGATTACTCCAAATGAACTTTGGACAGCCATCCACGTTGCACCAAATCAGAAATGCCCAGGCCCAGATAGCATTCCATATTAATTCTACATAAAGTACTTCAAATATATATCCCCACTGCTGCTTGCCTCCATTAACCAGAGCCTTCTGGAAACGCGCCTCCTACCAGGAGGACAAGAGGCCTTCACCATCACACTCTTCAAAAAAGGGGACAAGCTAGACTTAGCCAACTGGTGCCCCATTTCTTTAACTAACACGGATACAAAATTTTAACCAAAATCATGGCTAACCGTTTAGGGATTGTAGCATCTGCCACCATCTCCCCAGAACAATTAGGTTTCATCCCCAGAAGGTCGATTTGGGATAACGTGCACTCTGTGGCTAATGTGTGTCAGTCCACAGCCTCTGGGGCACTTGTATTCTTGGACCAACAGAAGGCCTATTATGGAGTAAACTGGGAATACCTCAGGGCCTGCCTCCACCAATTCCTCCTACCCCCTCACTTCATCAGTTGGGTGATGCTGCTGATGGAATCCGCTACAATGACAGTGCGTGGCCCTGGCTTCCTAATGGAAGTAGTCCGCCCTCAAAGGGGCTTGCGACAAGGGGACCCCCTCAGCCCACTCTTATACAACTTCAGCCTTGACCCACTACTTTGAAACGTGAATGCCCAACTCACTGGGGTCCATGTACCAGGCCAAGCCCCAGTCAAGTTGATGGCATTTGCAGATGACTGTGTGGTTGGGGTGTCTAATAATAAAGATGCACGCGCGCTTGAAGATCTCATCCAGGAGTATTCCTGGGTAAGTAATGCTGCACTGAACGCTTCCAAAACTGAAATCATCCTCCTTGGTCAGTATCAAACCTGCTGGGCCCCAGCGACCAGTGCCCAGCCCAGCCCATCTGCTCACACACGTGCTCGCCCTACCTGCTCACCCCACACCACTCCACTAGTGCTCCCCTTCGTGCCACGCCCTACCATAGGGCCTGTCCGCTATTTAGGCGTGTGGGTGGAGGCAGGCGGGTATGCATCAGCAGTAATGGAAAGTCGTATTCTAGATAATGTGAAAAAGCGCATCGCCTCCCTCAGAGCCCACCCTACTTCCCTTACTGGCAGGGTTGATTTAGCCAACTCTATGCTCCTCTCCAAAGTATGGTTTGGAGCCCACGCCATCCCCTTCTCCCCAGACTTTTTCAAATCCTTGTATGCCCTTCTGCAAGGATGGCTTTGGTCAGGCTGCCCACCACCAGTATGGCTAGAGGTCATGTTTGGCCCTCATCATCATGGTGGCATGGGCCTGCTTGACTTCAAAGCCCATGCTGCCAAGATCCTGGGCACCTGGATTGTGGCTGTCACTGCCCCTACGCTCCCCTCCCAACACTGGTCCCACGTGGCCCACTCCAACTTCTCCTGAGCCTTGGGCCTCAACAATCCATCAAACCCTCACTCCTTGATGAAATACCTGGCCTCCCACCCATCGGCCACAGGTCCTCATGGTACTAAAACCCACTACAAACGAATTATTCTCTCCATGCGAAGCTCTGAGTGGAGAATTTGTATTAGTGGACACACAGCCCAGAGAGGCCGCCCCTCTCCTCAGTTCACACAAGAGGTACAGGGGCTACCCATTCAAGATTGTGTGATCCCCACACGGCCCCATGTCCTATCCAGGGTGGACTACTTGGACATGATGGACATCCCTTACTCCATTGAGACTCAGAAGACTATTTGGAAATATGCACACCATCCTCTGTTGCAGCCTCAAATCCGCTCCCATGTGTGGCGCTGCCTGAAGTGGGTGTACCATACAGCTGAGCACTCTAACGCTTTACACTCATCCTGCATCATGTGTGGCCAGTATGGAATGCTGTTCCACCGCATGGAGAAGTGTCCTACCTCTAAAGTGATATGGCGCGAAGTTCAACGTCTGCTTGGCCAGGATCAAACACATCCTTTCAGTCTGTCAAGAGATATGTTTGCACTATCAATGGCCTCCTCCCTTCCACCCTCCCTCCGTGCTCTGGTGGTTGCAATCACCATGTGGATCATCCACACGATTGTCTTGGATGCCATTGCAGGCTCCACCCCCACCCTCCCAGAAGCTGTCCACAGATTCCAGTCTCATTTGGTGAACCACTTTTAGGTGTGGATGCTTGGATACCTCCCACCACGTTGGTGACACTGGTTTCCTCCTGGTTCCCAGTTTGGTTCATCAAATTGGACACTTTCCTCCACACATATTTAATTGTGGCTACTGCCCCTTAACACGTTCCCTCTCCCTCCCCATAGTGGTGTTCCCGCTGGCATGGTTGGCCTATATATATATATAAATTTAAAATTTAACAATAGTGTCAAAATGGTATGCTTTATAATATATATATATATATAGCATTATTGGATACCATGACAACTAATATATATATATATATATATATATATATAATATATATATATATATATATATATATATATATATATATATATATATATATATATATATATATATATATATATATATATATATATATATATATTGGACAAGAGATAGCATCGCTACTCTGGGTTGCCTTCCCTGTTACTAAGTTTTGTTTGTTTCTTTTGGGTCAAATTTAAAAGTCTCCATCTATCAGGATTTTGACTGGTCTTCCCATCAATGAAACCTCTTCTGAATTATCAGCGATGATCTCCAATGAATCTGTAAGTGATAAAAATCATATCAAATCTATTCCATCTGATCAAGTCTATCTTGACTCTAATATCAAAAGAGATTCAGTTTCTCATTGGATGAAACAATCTAAATGAAAAAGGAAAACTATGAATCCTACAAATATTAAGACTTTTTAATAATAAATCAATCCTTTTTTCTTATGAGCTGATATTCACGTTATTGTTTTATCCTTTTAAGACTCCAAATAAGTAACTTTGAGTTAAAGCCTGAGTCTCCAGTGTATAACAAAGATTGCTGATAAGTGGTGCTCACTACAGGGGCCCTCTGAGTTACGCTACTGTGAAAACGTCTATCACAAAAATGGAGTCTCCCTATATGCCTGAAGATTCTCAAGATAATGAGATTAGCAGTATTATTCAATGGGTCCGTACTACCCAGACTGAAATTCCAGTGACCCCAGCTATGTTGGAATTCTGAGCTCATCTGGAACTAAATGTCCCTAATTTAAGTTTTATTTTGAATTTTCAAATGCAACCTGATGCCTTACAGGAAACTATTCAACAACTCCTAGATGTAGTATATTTCCCTGGAAGTCGTTCTAGTCAAATTTGGGCCAGTGCTGTACCCTCTACTATGAGGGACTTATATCAAACATCTCAGTTTCCTGCTAATGAGGTTGAAATAAGTACTGAATAATATTTAAGGCATTTTGTGTATCCTGCTATGTACCATCTATTACAAATATTGGGAGTACATCATCAAGGGGTATTTAATTTATTGGAAGGATTACAATCCCTTCATAATTATGTCTCTGAATTTTACAATTCTGCTTCCGAGTTTAGTCGAGATAACCGTGAAGCTATTATAGGTAATTGTAAACTTATTAACGAAGTACAACAGCAGGTTACTCAGTTAGATTATGGGATATTCAGCTTTTTTAATGCTCAGTTAATGTAACAATTTCAAGAAAATAACGCAGACTGGAAAGATAAACTTAACCTTGTAACTGCTCAAATCCAGTCAATCAAAGATGAAATTAAGAATCAACTCTCAAAATTAGAACAAATCCATTTTGAATTCCAAATATGAATTAGTAGAGTTGAGCAAACCCCGGGAATTATGGGTCCTCCTGGACCTAAAGGCCCCCAAGGACCTCCAGGACCACCTGGTCCCCCAAACTCATTGGGATCTAATTATCCTATTGAAGATAACTCTAAATCAAGATTTTGATTGCTTACTGAAATGATTGAACATCTAAGGGCTCAGTTCTATAATGTGGCTAGAGAATGTAATTTGTTACCTGATGGAAGTCTTATCAACCCACTTTTGTCTTTATATTCTTTATCTGAAGAATTGAATAATTTGGGAAAATGGGCTAAAGATATCGATTCTCTGATACAGACGCTTGAATCTCAAGGTACAGTCCTTCAGGCTAAACTCAAGTCTTTGGAGCTTCAATATCAAACCCAACAAGAACAAATCATTGAGTTAACTCAAAAATTGGAAACTAAAATTGATTGCATTGAAATGAACAATCAGATCACTGAAGTATGCTCTAACTTTGTCAAAATGCAAAGACAATTTTCATCATCCCAAAGTTCAGGGACAAGTTCTTATATTTCTACTCAACTGGAACAACCCGGCATACATGTGTTATCATCTAATGCTCAGATGAGTTTTAAACCTGTATTCAAGGACAAGTACTCCCCTGGAGAAGGGAGCATAATTTCCTTCCTTTATTTATATGAGAAAGCTCTCAGTGAAGCCTCAGATGTTCAAAAAATGAATTATTTACCCAATTGCCTTAATTGCTTGGCCCAAGATATAATGGTACCACATCTGATGACATGTTCTACTTGGATCCAAGTTAAAGAAGCCTTATTAAAAGAATTTGGGAGTGAACAAACTCTGTCTACCCAAAAACAGGCTTTCATTGGAATCCAACCGTTGAGAAATGAGATCATTAAAGAGTTTGCCCATCGATTTTATTGGGAAGCACAAACTTTAGTGGCCTGTGGTAGGTTAAACTTGGATGACGCAATTACAGCCATTGTATCTGCATTCTCTTCAAGAATTCAAATACAGGTATATCTTATTAGTGTGAAGAAGAATTTTTGAAGCATTTTGGACATCAAAGAAGCCTTGCTGGAACTACCCTCGCAACTATCTGAAAGGGTTCAAATTTCTGAAATCCCAAAGCCAGTCCAACCTAAAGTATACGCAGTCTCTGAAAATGCTAAGCCCATGCAATGTAACTATTGTCATCAGTACTTTCACTCTGAGGATTGTTGTTTAAAGAAAAAAGCTGATGAGAAAAAGAAAACCAAAATTTATCATCTTGGTAATGACTCTGGTATAAATCAAATGGAACAATTTGCTTTGCCTGAAGAATCTATTAAAGATGAACAATCCTCTTATGTTATGTCCTCCTTATTGACATTACCTTCTCAGTTTGGAAGTTTGATCACTCGGATTGAGCTTTGAGTAAATCAAATCAAAGTTAAGGCCATTATTGACACTGGATCCCCAGTGAATGTGGTCTCATCTAAACTTGCGAAATGAATCAAACTCACCCTGGACTTATTGCATCATGAAGAATATGGTACCGCAGGGCCTCAAAGCACTTGATCTATTGGGGCCTTCTCATCACTACCATTGAAAATTGGGAAGTTAACTTTTACAGTACCTGCCATTGTTTTAGACAATTTAAATTGTGATATATTGTTGGGAACCCAGTTTTTAAAAGAATTCGATGGGATCGTCAATTTTCCTGAATCAAGTTTATCTCTTTTAGGATATAGAGTGCCTTTACTGTTGTCTGAAAAATATATGATCCAAAATACTAAGCGTCACATTTGTCTGCTGGAAGGAGAAAAGAGGTCTTATACTATCCAATACTATGTTGAAGGACCTTGAATTAATTTACCACCAAAGACAGCTGATATTGATGAAGGTATGCCCATTTTTTCTCCAAATTCAGTTGTCATACCTCCAAAATCCCAGATTATTATCGACACTTTTCTACATTTCTCCATTCCAAAAGGTCATCTATTGCAGATTAAGGGTGTTTCAAACCCTTCAGTTGAGAAAATTTTACCATGTCCCGGGGTATTAGATTATGCTTATTTGGGAGCTTTACCTGTTTTACTTGCGAATCTTACTGATAAGCCAAAGACTGTGGATCGAAAAATTCCTATTGCTTATATTAAACTGTTGCCTCTAACCCAAATATATGATATTAAGACGTTTGGGAACCTGCAAGAATTCGGTTTAGAGCCTAATGCCAATGTTCTTACTTTGTAATCAAAAATTGGAAATCACTTAACCAAAGATCAAGAAGAATTGGTTCATCAACTATTAGAAGAGTATTCAGATATATTTGCAAAGCATACATATGGTTTTGGTAAGATGAGTGGAATAACCCATACCGTCAAAACTGGAAATCATCCTCCAATATGAGCTAAACCCTATTGTAAATCAAAGGTCAAAGAGGCCCAAGTTACCAAAGAGTTAAATCAACTGTTTGAAGCAGGGCTTTTAAAACCATCAAATAGTCATTGGGCTTCACCTCTGCTTCTGGTGAAGAAGAAAGATGGATCCCATCGAGTTGTAATGGATTATAGAAGATTAAATGCTGTAACTTGTCACAACAGTTATCCCCTTCCCAGAATTGATGACTCTCTTCGGTTGCTTGCAGGTTCCACATATTTTTCTGCTATGGATTTAGCTAGCAGTTATTGGTAAATTGAGTTGGCTCCAGAAGACTGAGCTAAATGTGTGCTGATCTCAAGCAAAGGGTTATATGAGCTAACCCGAATGCCCCAAGGGTTAAGTAATGCTCCCGCAACTTTCCAGAGGGCAATGGATGGAATAATTCACGATTTAAAAATGACTTGCATTCTGATATATTTAGATGATATTACAGTGTTCTCGAGAACTTTTTCGGAGCATTTAAATCATTTATGAGAGGTTTTTAAATGGATTCGAAATTCCTCGCTTAAACTTAAACCTTCAAAATGTTCATTTTTCCAGAACAAAATGGATTTTTTAGGTCATAAGGTTTCCTCAAAAGGGATTCAACCTCTTCCTGATAAAATTGAGGCCATCAAAAACATGTCTCCTCCAAAGTCTTTACAAGATATTCAAGTTTTTCTAGGAATGGTGGGTTACTACCGGCAATTTATACCTAAATTTGCAAATTTGGCTAAACCATTATTTTATTTATTACAAAAAGGAGTACCTTTTGAGTGGGGTTCTGCTCAAGATCAATCTTTCAACTCTCTCCAAAAAGCTTTAACTAATTTGCCTGTCTTGATACATCCTCAATTTGATAAACCTTTTGTATTACATACTGATGCTAGTAACATTGCCATAGGTGCAATCTTATCACAATATGATAAAGATCAAATCAATCACCCTGTGGCATTTTATAGAAGAACCCTCTCAAAAGCTGAACGGAATTACAGTGTAACAGAATGGGAGTGTCTGGCTGTAATATTAGCCATAAAGCATTTTCAGCCATTTCTGTATGGGAATCATTTTTTGGTTTCACTGACCATTCCTCATTGCGATGGTTACAAAATATGAAGGATCCCGATGGTAGGCTAGCTCGATGGGCTCTCCAATTACAAAATTATGATTTTTTAATTATACATCAATCTGGTTCCAAACATCAAAATGCCGAAGGGTTATCTCGGTTACCTGTGCTAACTTTAGATACAAAGAAAGAAGGAAGAGTTTATGAACTAATTGGTCGACCTGAATTATAGGAAAAAGAGCCTGAAGAAGACCAAAAGTACCTCAAATTAATTACTAAAGATACTATGATCAATGATGGATTATTATATAAAAAAGTAAATTCAAAATGGTTACCATTTCTTCACCCCAAATCTCGATCTGATACTGCTATGGAAGGACATATTCAAATTGGCCATGGGGGTGTAAAGAAAACTCAAGAGTGGTTAAAATCTCGTTACTATTGGAATAATATGACCAATACAATCAAAGAAACTTTAGACTCCTGTCTCATTTGTAAAAGTCATAGTCCATCTAATCCTACTTATCAACACCAAGTAATTTCACCTACTAAGGCTTTTGAGGTCATAAGTATTGATGTTGTTGGACCGTTACCAGAGGGGCAGCATGGGAATCAATATATTATTATGGCTATTGACCATTTAACTAAATGGGTCAAAGCCATTTCCGTTGTCTCTCCTACAGCTAAAATCACTGCTATGTTCCTCTATCGTTAAATTATCACCCAACATGGGTGTCCCAAAATCCTTATGTCAGATAATGGGACAAACTTTACTTCTCAACTCGTACAGGAATTATCTAAATTGTTTAACACCACCCAAAAGTTTGTAGTTCCCTACAATCCTTCAACTAATGGAGCCATTGAGCAAGTTAATGGAACCTTAGTAGCAATTTTGAGAAAAATGGCTTCAACTGACCCTTCAAGGTGGAATATCTATTTGCCTAGTGCATTAATGGCCTATCATATTAGCTACCATAGAATTATAAAAATGTCTCCATTTAAGTGTATCTATGGAAGAGATCCATTTGTTCCTGTTAGTGTACAAGCCATTCTTGATAATATTCCTGAAAATGCTGATTTAGTCATGCATAATTTAGCCGATGAAATTATACATTTTCAAGCCCAGGCTATGGAATCCATCGAAGATACTACAAAAATAGAAACCTTTAAGAGCAATCAAAATAAGCCAATTCTACCTGAGTATCGGATTGGTGATTATGTTTTATATTATCATTCCCATCCTGGCAGAAGAATTGAAAAATTAGAAACTAATTGGTCTGGACCTTATAGGGTAATATTTAGAAAAGGTCTAGAGTACTCTATAGTTCATAATGACACTGGTATAGTTCTAAATCATATTCATCCCAGATATTTATGATCTCATCCTTCCCCACAACCGAATCTTGGGGGGGGGAAGTGTCAGGATTTTGACTGGTCTTCCCATCAATGAAACCTCTTCTGAATTATCAGCGATGATCTCCGATGAATCTGTAAGTGATAAAAATCATTTCAAAGCTATTCCATCTGATCAAGTCTATCTTGACTAATATCATAAGAGATTCAGTCCCCTGTCGGATAAAACAATCTAAACAAAAAAGGAAAACTATGAATCCTATAAATATTAAGACTTTTTAATAATAAATTGATCCTTTTTTCTTGCTAGCCAATATTCACTTTATTGTTTTATCCTTTTAAGACTCCAAATAAGTAACTTCGAGTCAAAGCCTGAGTCTCTGGTGTATAACAAAGATCGCCGATACCATCCCATGGTCAGCCTTCCTCACAATAAATTTAAAATTTAAAAAATAGATTTATCTATGATTGTCATTTAAAACAGTATCCTTGATCTTTGCTAACATAATCTATATATATAAGGGGGAGGATACCCCAGTGGTAGAATAGGGACCTCTACCGCTGTCTCCCCAAGTTCAATTCTGGTAGAGGAACTTTGGGTAGGGGATGGCTATAACTGTGTTGGCATTATGCACCAATGCCCCAAACTGAGATAGCGAATAGCAAAGGCGGTCCATGGAGTTCCTGGCCTATCATATGCGCGCATGGAGGTTTTCCAGATTTTATCCTCCTTTCCCATTCATTCAATTTTCCCTCAATCAGTGCAGTATCATCCTCAGGTTGGCCCACCTCGAATAAAATAAAATAATATATATATATAAAGTATAAAGCCAGTTTGATTGACCAAGATGAAGATTTTTATTTCTGCACCAGGGTTTGTGTACCCTTTTCTAATAGAGTATTTTATGGAAGATATTACTGTATAGTTTGCAAGGTAAAATAGCATATAAAATTTTTATAATAAAGTTTAAAAAGGTAATCTGACCTGGGGATAGATACTACTAATTACTCAAAGAGCAAAAAATTAAAAAGCCCTAACAAACAAAATACCAAATTGAGTATTTTAAAATAATAATAAAAATATAACCAACCAGTTGGGAAAGTGGAGAACCACTTATCTGCCTATGATAGAAGGAGAGGGGGATCAGGAGGCTCATCCTCAGTGGTATCTCCTTATCCTAAAGAAAGGTAAGACCAAGGTGGAGAGCAAGGGCTTCTTCACTTGGATGAAGGCATTGGGGAACTTGATGAAGGTGGTAATATTGATGCAGTTAATTTTAGATTCTGTGCTAACACTGCAATATTCTGGATTACATTGTTGGCTATTTTTATAAAATTCAAAGGCCATACTTACCCAGAGGGTGTAAGTCCCAATAACCAGCCCTTTCAGTTGGATTATGAGCAATACCCTTACAGGAGTAAAAAATATCCAAGCTCCTAGTAAAGCCTCTTTCTCAGATCAGTGAAAATAGCTAACATAGTAAAAGAGTGATAGGTGACTGATCTGCCCTCAAAGATCCCCCTCTTTATTCTATTACCTCTGCAACCTTGATAAAAAATGATTCAGGGGGTGTTCAGAAATTTATTTCAGCCTAGAGTCCTCTTTCAGGATGCTAAGGCTCATCCCAGCCAAGGCTTGACTTTTGGCAATTTACAAGTATTTACCCAACCCTATACTACACCCCATATAATCCCCAATATGTCTAAAAAGTCAGATTCAGTAATTTTTGATAGTCCATATTGAAGATTAAAATAGAAGATCATTCCCTTTAACTCCAATATTCATTCATTAAATTCTTTGATAAAAAAGAGGCTCACAGAACTGGTGATAATAGCTTACCTGTAAGTCTTGTTGTGCAGCCCCTCCATATAGACGAGGAGCATTTTCTTTCTGGTATAGAAAAGACCTCTAGTCCCCAGTGGCCCCTTTGGTGCACCCTAATGACTTGTCACACACAGTTGAAGTGAGGTGGGTATCTGCCCTGCCCCCACAGATCCTCTCTCCTTTCCCTCCCTTACCCCTTCTACTCTGTTAAAAAAGATAGAAGGGGTTTTCAGGGAGATAGTTGAGGTCAGCGGCCTCTGTCAGTACTCTTTCATTTCACTTCAAAGCCAGTTGCCTAGTCACAAAGAGAAATGACCTAATGTTCCCCAAAGTCTTCCCTATCATCAGACAAGGCCGATCCAGCCATAAAATGTGTCACAGATCTCAAATAAGACCCCTAGATTGTTTGTTTTGGTGCAAATTTAGTTAAATTACAAGTTGGAGCAAAAGTTAAATGACCAACTATGGTGAGATCCTAATCCAGATAAATCCATGCAAAGTCAGATTGATCAGACTGGATTATACTCCAAGACATCATCAAAACTTCTATGATCTGGTTCAAAATTACGCCTCCACTATTATACCTCACCATATACCCAATCTCCTAGTGTGTAGGGCCTAGATCTTGAACTGTGATGTGTCATCCCCTCTACCCCTTATGCCAAATACACTATATAGGCAACTGCCCTCCTTAGGGTAGATGGCCAGTTTATTTATTCCCTTTAGGTTCTTCATAATAAAACAAAGTTTTTTATGCTATTTGCCACAGAATCTTCCACCCATGACGCCTTGTTGTTTTCCCCAAAAGTTATCCAATGATGCATGCTGTCATCCATGAGATAAGTCTGGAGTTTCAAAAATGACTTAAATTGATTGTGGCTTTTTGTTTTCATAAATACAATGTTAGTTCTTGGCATCTAGTCTCAATTCTGCCCATTTAGTTTGCACAGGGTATAAGCCTCTGAGAAAACAAATTGGATGATATGAGGATCTCTGACTTATTAATAAAATTCAATAAACTATGTATGAAGCTATCGCCCCTTATTTTGACCTTTATTTCAATATAAATTGCAGACTTATCTGTGCTCACTTATCACCCTGGAAAAGACCTTCTCTTTTAATCTTCCATGTGACTCTTTATACCTCAGTTCCCCCAAGCCAGATGCATCATCAGCTTGGTAATCTTATATTCTTCTTCCCTTTTTGAATTACTCTCATTTGTATCAAATCTCAGCATATATCCTCTCAATTTGCCAAATGGTCATCACTTTGCTTGATTATAATTTGTATACCCCTTTTTCATAAATATCAAGACTCATCTCAATTCCTCTCCAATCTGCCAATAGGGATAGCATATCATCCAGCCATATCAAATCCCCAAAATTACCCACCTTTGACTGGACAATATGCTCTTATTATTTTATATGCTTGGAGGAACTTTGTGTGAACTCAGTTGATAATCTGACCCCCCACAGGTTTCTTTATTGTGTAGATAACCAGCCAGTCTTCTTGATAATCTCGAATGGGCTGACCCAAATGTTAGAAAGCTTGTTTTTCCACCCAAATCCGTGCTGATCATGAATTAAAGCGTGATCCCCCACAGCAAACAGTGGAAGTCTGCTCTGTCTCTTCTGATCGGCTGCCTGATCACGAATCTTTTTGGCCAAACTGGTTGAGTAGGCTTCCATTTGCAGCTTGATCAATGTATCCAAAAGAGCCTTCAAATATTGCTGGGGATCCACACCACCAGTGTCCTCTACACACTAATAAAGCAAGGCGGGCAGAGCCAGATGTCGACCATACAGCAGCTGAAATGGGCTCTTATCAGTGGATGAATGATAGCTGATATTATATGCAAAGACAGCGGTAGGTAGAAGGGAACTTTATTCTGAGGGCTAATTCTTTATCAATTTGTGGAATATGTTCACTAGGGTTCCATTGACATGCTCCACCATCCCATTTGATTCTGGGTGATAGGGAGTGGTCAAAACCCCGCAGATCGCCATCAACTCGTTCAATTTTGGCAAAATATGTGACGTGAAGTTGGTTCCATTATCCATCAAAATGAACTGTGGGCAGCGATGTTGCTATATCACACATTCCATAATAAACTTACCAGTGATGACCGCGCCCAAGTCACTAATAGCCCTGGCCTCCACCCATCGGGTCAAATGATTAATGCCAACAATTATATACTTAGATCAATTGGCGCTAGTTGACAGAGGTCTCACTACATCAATGGAGATGGTGTGCCATGAAAACTGGGATTTAACTAGCTGGTATGTGGTTTTCTTGTGGAAAGGCTTTTCCACTTGACACTGATGGCAACAGCTAACCATTTCCACTACATCTTAATGCATGCTTTCCCAGTAATATTGGGGTCACAAACACTCCAGTGTTTTCTGAAATATAATATGTCTTACAGCCCAATGAGCATCCATAATAATTGAGGTTCTAGCTGAAAGTTTAGGAAAATTCAGCGTCAAGTCTTTGATCCACTTATATAGATCCCCCTCATATAGAAAAGTATCTTTCCTGATCCCATATAATACCTTGATCACCTGAGGCGGCTCATCCTGACATTTGTTTACCACCATCTTCTCATACATTATGTCAGCTAAATCTGTCGTGATAGTGACCGTTGGCAGCTGATAAAGACAATCCACATTTTGATGTTTTGCTTCCAGGTGATGTAAAATCTCGAAATCATATGCTTGAAGCTTCAGAGCCCAACGCGTGAGCCATCCTTCTGGTTCATGAAGATTCTGTAGCTAGCGCAAGGAAGCATTATCTGTCACTAATTGGAATCTTACCCCATGAAAATATACCCAAAACTGTTTGTAAGTGTAGATCACCACTAAAAACTCCCACTCGGTTATGGTGTAGTTTTGTTTGTGACAGTTCAAGCTTCGACTACAGAATGTGACAGGATGCTCCACGCCATCATCGTCCTTCTGGGATAATACTGCCCCTATAGTGGCAAGGGATGCATCCATTTGTACTGTGAACTTTTTGTTAAAGTTGGGGTATTACAAAATGGGTGCACTTGCTAATGCAGTTCACAACGCATTGAAAGCGTTCTGGCATCGTTCCATCCAATTGAAGGGAGCGTTTTTCTTTAGCAACTCAAAAAGTGGGGCCCTGATGCAACTGAAATTGTAGATTAACCGTCAATAATACTTGAACATCCTTAGAAACGCCTGAAATCCCCTTATTCCCTAGGCGAGTCATCTTGCCTATTGCTTCCACTTTAGCCAGCTGTGGTTTAAGCCTATTTGAATCCATGACAAACCTGAGGTATTACAATTGTTCCTTAAAGAAACGGCACTTCTGAGGCTTAATTTTGAGATTAGCACCAATTGAAAGCACTAAAATCACTCGCTCCAAGTGGGCCAGGTGCTCTGTAAATGTCCGTGAAAACACATTGATGTCATCAAGGTAAACTAGGATGAAGGACAGCTTTAAATCACCTAAAATCATATCCATGGCACGCTGGAACATAGCTGAGGCATTACATAACCCTTGCAGCATGTGAGTCATTTAGAACAACCCTCTTGAGGTGATGATCGCACATTTCTCCCATTCCGCTAATGGCAATTTGATCTGCCAGTACCCCAAGATCCGATCATGGCAGAAAAATAGTTCGCCCCACCCAATAAGTCTAACGCATTGTCAATCTGTGGAAGAGGGTAGTAATCCTTCTTTGTTACATTATTAAGTTTGTGATAGTCAATAACCACTCAATTAAAGCCATCCTTTTTCTTTATAATGAGCACAGGTGATGCCCATGGACTGTTTGATGGCTCTAGCATTCCTTGCTCAATAAATTTATCCACCTCATTGGAGACAACCTCTTCTGCCGCTCTTGAACATCCAATAGGTCTTGATTGAATGGGAGGGTGATCCCCCATATTCATCTGATGTATCACCCCTTGAGCGCACCCCAAGTCATGATTGTAATTTGAAAAAATATCCCAATACTTTTCAAATAACGACATAGCCTTATCTTGCTGTTCCACTGATAATCCCGTGAGCGCTTCCCATGGAACCACGGTCAGTATGACGAACAATGATCGAGCCAGTAGTCCAAGGTCCTCCTATGAGCCAAAATCATGAATATGGCAAACTTCCCCTATAGGGACTAAGTGTAGGCAAGCCACCACTTGGTGCCACCAGATCATTATTGCCTTATTATGTAGGTTTGCTAGCAGCACTTTCACCTCCCCATTACCAGGTAGCAGTAACCCTGGAGCCACATGTGGTTTGAGCCATGAGTGCTGGTGAGGCGCCATAATTTCTCCATAAAGCCCCTTAGGGACATCAATTTCAGCTCAGTCCCTACTATGCTCTGGTGTCCTGACAGTAGGCTCAAAGCGCTTGCTGCCCAAAGCAGGATCCCTTTGTACTCATAAATCTGGTTGGGGAGGGTTCTGGTCTATCAACTCAGTCACCAATATTGAACAGGAATCACTCCATCGCTGTACACTAGATTGATCTGACCAGAGTGGACTGGATCCGTTGGCATTCCACAAGAGGATAAATATATGGGAATTTGCTGGCCTAACATAGTAATAGTTTCCTCTGCCATATTTATCACCACGCCAAATTTCCTCATAAAAGCTGTGCTGATTAACATATCATAGTTGTTATTTGGCAAAACCACCACCGGAGCGGACACCTGGACTGACCTGAATTGTAAAGGCAACGCGCTGTATGCTCCTTCAGACACAGTGCTGTGCATTCCAGTGGTCCCATATACTACTTGATGGTCCACATCCAGTTTCAACATAAGTTTGGCCACCAACTGGGTGGATACTATGTTCACAGGTGCTCCCATGTCTATGATAGTGCGGATTTTTGTGTTTTTAACAAAAATGTCGCAGTAAGTACATCCCAAGTAAGAGGAACCATCAGTGTTTATTACTTGTACATTTAAGGGCTTTGTGTTGCTCAAAAAGGAGGAAATTCCTTTGCCAACCTGAGGATATTCACTAGTGATTTTCTTAGCTGGAATGGCTACATTAACCCTACTAAAGGTGCAATGTTCAGCGAAGGATCCAAGTTGCTAATGCCAGTCTGTTCCAGAATCTGCCACACATATGGCTTCTGCCCGTCTTGGTGGAACTTGGGCCAATGGGATGAACTTTTACTCTCAGAAGTAGAAGCAGGGGTATCTAATAAAAGCTGCTGATATAACAAATCATCCGATTGAGGTTTGAATTCTACCCTAAAATATGTTTGGGAATTGTTAGGGACAAGTGAGTTGGACTCAGTGGAGATAGAGCGTCCCATCTCTACTCCACTTGAGCTTTTCCCTGCTCAACTATCTCAGTTGGTATTGCATACACTTGTGGTTTGCTAGGGCAATTTCCCGCATAATGCCCTCTTCATCCGCACTGGAAGCAAGTGTTCATAAAAGGTCTGTGTACATAGTTTGGGGTGGAAGGACCAGGAAAAAAGTAGCCGGTATGGCTCCAAGGTTGCAGATGAACAGGTGAAGCGTACATGGGCTGAAAAAGGTCCACTGACTTCTATGAGGGACAAATATGTTCCAGCGGTTGATAACTCAGTTGCTGCGGCCTATATCCTGAAAGGGTTGGAGCGGGGGCAGCAGAGATTTTTCAGGCTATGTTGGGGGCGCTGATCGTGGTGAAGAGTCAATGTAAGGTGTTCATGATTTGCATAAGTCCAGTATCTCCGTTTAACACATGAGACATAGCGTTAGATAGTTTCTGATGTGGTTTGACAGCTGCCGTCATCACTATACCAACATTCTCAGTGGATAAAATGTTAGATCCAAGTAGGACGTGTGCTTCCACTGAAAACCGTTCAGAAAATTCTAACAGGGTCTCGTTTTGGTAAAACTGTATAGTCATTAAATCAGCTTTTTGTTGGGCCATCTTGGTAGCGCCCCCAAACAGCTGTATAACAATTGCTTTAACTTGTTGGTAGGACACCAAGCTATTTGGAAGATAGCAGGTAACTTGATCAGCACTTTCCACATCTAAAGTGGACAGCAACAATTTCGCTTTTTGCCACTTGGTAGCCCCATCCACAGCGAATTCAAAACGCTAAAAGTAACCATGTAGGTTTCCGTCACAACTGAAAGGAGGTAATTTTTCAATATGAACAAATTCGCTTTGCTCTAGGTTCTGGTTGCAAGGAGCAGGCGAATTGGGTTCAAAGCGACTACAGGAACCATCCCTTTGTGCGTTATCATACAGCCATCCAGATGGACTTGAATTTGTCAAAAAGGACTTGGAAGAAGTGGTGTCGCATGGGGGGTCCATCATAACACCTGAGGGATATTTGTTTGCTGGTCCATAGCATTCTTCCCCTGAATCACCACTAACTGCCCATTCCCCTCAGCTCCAGCACGCCCCAAAAACTGTTCGTTGATCAGCTGCTCCGCTTTCACTGAATAGCATTTACACCGTCCATCCTGTCTTTCCATGTTGCAGCGTTACATACTGATGTTGCAATTCCTGGCAGAATACCCTCTCTCTGTTTAGTTTTTGATCCACGGCTTGTAATCATGAAAGAACTTCTTTGATTATATTCTGCAGGTGGGTTTGCTGCCAACTAGGGCTTTCCACTTGTTGATTGGCATCTTCTATTTGGTTAACAAGGGAGTATTGTTTCAATAACAATTCCTCATTGGCCCATCAAAGGGTATCAAGGCGCCCTTGCATGTCCGCATACTCTCTTGTCTCACCAATTGGAAGAGGAAAGGCTCGTTGGCACTCAGCCTGACTAACAACTTCCAGTTGTGTAACCCAACGAGTAATCCGGAGATATTCGGGAGATATTGACTGAAGGATAAGCGCATTATCTGTTGTTTGCTGGGTATTCCATTTGATACTAAGTTGGGTTAATTCTGTCAATAGAGAGCTGACTTGGGCCGACACTCGTTGTTCCATCAGGGACATTTTTTCCTTAAGCTGGGCAATCATGGCTTTGAGAGCTTCCACTCATTCAGCTAGCTCCATCATAAAGCACTTTGTATTATTCCCCAATATTGTTACATCCTGAATCCACTCCGCCAATAGGCCATGCTGATCTAGCAATTCTCTTATTACTCAAGGTAATTCTAAATTTAACTGTGGTACCAGAATGTCCAATTGACAGCGGACATCCCCAACACAATGATCCATCTGTGCCAGCGCCCCTTGTATTTCCAAAAGTGAATGATTGAGGCAGTCAAGCAGGAGGCGAGTATTGTGCTGCTGTGCTCGCTCAAACTGTAATACATCTCCAATTTCAATATTATGGTGAGCCAGCACACGCAGTAGCTGGCAAATCAAAGGTTGCACATAAGTGACTAAATATTCCTCGATTCTGTGGGTACTGAGGCAGCGAGCTAACCTTGTGGTAGTTGCGTCCAAATAAGACATGTACAGCGCGTATCAATTTTCTTGGTCGCGTTGGTTATAGAATAAACTCAGGGCATTTCCCCAGTCCTATCCTCATATAGGCGATACCCATGCAACAACCATTCCATAATGTTTCTCAGTTGTTGGGGAGTCATATTTGTGGAGCATCCGTTTTTGTTGGTCATCAGCTCAGGGTAATTCTCAAATTGCAAATCAATCATAACTTTATCATCCCCTGGTTCAGTAACAGTATATAATGTTGGTTTGTGGTTAGGTGCCTCCTGGGCTTGTTCACCATACCGCACCTGGAATCTGATTAAATTATGTGAGAACAAATGAGGACTCATCATTGTATTTTAATTGTTCTTTTAACAAAACTACATTTGCTTAGTGGCCCCCTGTAGTGAGCACCACTGTTAGTTCTTGGCATCTAGGATCGATTCTGCCAAGTCAGTTTTACAGGGTATAAGCCTCTGAGCAACCAAATTGGATGATATGAGAATCGCTGACTTCTTAATAAAAATCAATAAACTATGTATGGAACTATCGCCCCTTATTTCGACCTTTATTTAAATATAAATTACAGACTTATCTGTCTCACTTTACACCCAGGAAAGACCTTCTCTTCTAATCTTCCATGTAACTCTTTATAACTCGGTTCCCCCAAGCCAGATGCATCCTCAGCTTGGTAATCTTCTATTCTTCTCCCCTTTCAAATTACTCTCTTTCATATCAAATCTCAGCATAAATCCTCTCAATTCACCGAATGGTCATCACCTTGCTCAATTATAATTTGTATACCCCTTTTTCATAAATCTCAAGACTCATTCCAATTCTTCTCTGATCCACCGATAGGGGTAGTGTATCATCCAGTTGTATCAACTCCCCTGACATACAATTTGTGCTCAGAAGTCTATCTTTTCAGAGCTTGGTGTAGATCTCTATTTGATGTGTGATGCTAGATTCCTCAATTGTATGTCAGCAAGTTCATCAAGATCAAAAAAGAGTTTAATTTTGACAGCACAGCGGAATTTCAATGAACTCTTTGTTGTGTTTTCCTAATCTTTCCTGTGTAACTCCCCAATGTTTGGTATATAAATGACCTTATATATAAAAAGAACCCATTTTGAATATCTAAGTCAGCTTTTGGGCTCACCTCATGCAAGAGCTTTTTACTTATATAAAACTATTCAGTACTAACTTAGAGTTTCTTGTGCCTTGGCGCCTCTTCCAGACCCTGTTAGTTAGTGTTATTAGAACAGACAACCTTCTGCCACGCTTGAGCATATTGGTGGATGGTGGTTTGTGACTGTCAGACATTCTTCTTTCCAATCTAAGGAAAAGAATGTTGGAGGTATTAGTGTTCCTGAATCTGCTCTTATGATTGGCCCATCACCTGCCCAATTTTTAAATAATATGGGGATTACAACAATATGAGTTCCCACAACAAAAAAACCCTAGTGGATTCTTGGTGGAATCCTAACAACTGGAGGAATACGATTTATCATAAAAACAGGCTTAAAATGGTAAATACTAATAATAGAAATACTCTGACGCCTTGGTCAAATATGAGGAGAATAATATTGCACAGATTGGAACCTCCGCGAGGCAAGAGGATGTTACCCATCGATGATTGGGTGTGAGTTAACCAATCATTATCATCTAAGTCTAACCACTGCTGAGGTGCAAAGATTTTACTCAAGGATGATAGGGTAAACATTAGCCAATCATTACCATCTGAGTCTGACTACCACCAAAATACCCAATCATTACTATCCAAGTCAGACCACCGCTGAGGTATAAAAGTTTTTACTCGCAGGTGATTGGATATAATTCATCAAATTGTTACCGCATGGGTCAGTTTTACCTCTAAAAAATTTTATCTTCGATCTGATAGGCCAAAAGCCTATATTCCCTAATATTGAAGACTTAGCTTTGCATTATTTTGCCTCAAATATTGATGGTCTTAAAATTTGAACTAGTTTAAATAGGAAAGGCTAGTATTGATAAAAGGACCTTTCATGGTTTTGCCCTGCCTTTTTAATAAAAAACATAAAAAACCAAAATAAGTATTATTTTATACTTTTAATAAAAAGTAAGATATTTCGTTTTAAAATACTATTTGTGGACTCCATTAGTGGATCCCACAGTGATATTATTTCAAGATCAAATTGTTTTTGTACCCCACTGAGTACAACGTTCAAATTTCCCAACTACCAAAATTCCTCCATGATCTCACCTTCCATACTGCCCTCCGTCAGGCCACACACCCCATAATGCCATTCCCCCTTTGACGCCCCACAACATTTGCTTTCTAGTTGTGCCTCTTGTTCCTTTTTCCAGGCTAAAGCCTGTAATGCCAGTAACCCATGCCCTTCTGAGGGCGCTGTGCCAAGTTCCCAGGACCATCTTGAGACTGCAGTGGTTCTTAATGACTGTGCTTACAGTGCTTGCTGCTCTCCTCTCCCCATGTCTGAAAGTTTGAATTACACTTACAATGGGGCAGGTTTAATCTTGAAGTTACACTGAGGGGATTCTCCAAAGATGTGTTAAAATTAAATGAAATTACAGGTTATAAATTGACCTAACTTTTATTTTGAAAAGAGGGAATATTTATAGGCTTTTTAATGGCTCATAATCTATTCAGAGCGAATTAATCTCTGCGCAATTGAATCTTTAATCAGTTGATCGGGATGAGATTGATTGTCAACCTTAATAGATTGAGATATATTACTAACTCCTTCTGATGATGCTGGGAGAATTGATAAGGTGCAATTTTTGGAAATAAGAGAATTTGGCAAAATCCTGACACTTCCACCTTAAGATTTGATCACGGTGGAGGGTGACTTCTTAAAAACCTAGTATGAATACAATTTATCACTATACCAGTATCAACATGAACAATCAAATACTTTAGTCCTTTTCAAAATATAACTCAATAGGGACCAGACCTTTTAGTTCCTAACTTTTCAGTTCGCCCACCAGGCTGAGAATGATAGTACATAGCGTAATCCCCAATCTGGTATTCAGGTAAGGCAGGCTTGTGTTGATTACTCCTTTGAGTCTCTCTTCAAGTGGTTGTTTCAATAGATTTCATTGCTTGAGCTTGAAGATGGATAATCTCATCAGCCAGATTCTTCATAATCAAATCAGAATTCTTTGGAAAGCTTTTCTCAAGGATTTTCTGAACACTAGAAGGGACTGAAGGATCCTGCCCATAAATGCATTTAAAAGAAGACATCTTGATAATGCAATGATTATAGTATGGACCCTCTACCACTGCCTCCCAAGTTCGATCCCAGTAATGGACTTTGGATAGGGGACAATTTTGACTGTGTTGGTTTTGCGCACCAATGCCCCAAACTGAGATAGCGAATAGCAAAGGTGGTCCATGGAGTTCCTGGCATATCATACGCTGTGCATGGAGGTTTTCTGGGTTTTATCCTCCTTTCCCATTTTCTTCACTTCCCTAATTGGTGCAGTATCATCCCCAGGTCAGCCCACCTCGAATAAAATTTAAATTTAAATCTTAATAATGCGATGATAGCTTATCCAATAAGCAAACAAGGCACTAGGCAAATAAAAATTCCACCAAGTTGGGTCAGTGGGTTCCATCTTCCTTAGAATTGAGACTAGGGTTCCATTAACTCATTCAATGGCCCCATTTGTAGATGGAATATAGATTACAACAAATTGCTGAGAAGTGTTAAATAATTTAAAATAACTCCTGTATAAGTTGCGAGGTGAAGTTAGTCCCATTAACTGACATAAGGACCTTGGGACACCCATGTTGGGAAATGATATGTCAGTATAGGAATAGCGTTGTAGTTTTAGCCGAGGGAGTAGCAATGGAAATGGCCTCAACCCATTTAGTTAAAAGGTCAACAGCCATAATGATATACTGATGTCCATGTAATCCCCAAGGAAAAGGACCTACAACGTCAATGATAACCACCTCAAATGCTTTAGTCAGAGGCATAACATGATGTTGAAATTAGGGTTAGTAGTTCCATGGCGTTTACAAATAAGGCATGAGTCAAGGTTCTCTCAGATAAATTCAGTCATGTTGTTCCAATAGTATTGAGTCTTCAACCATTCTTGAGTCTTCTTTAAGCTGCTATGACCAACTTTTCATGACCTTCCATTACAGCGTAAAATCTAGAGTTGGGATGCAGAAAGGGCAACCACTTGGATCTGACTTCCTTATATAAAGCTCCATCCCAAATCATAGTATCTTTGGTAATTGATTTTAGCAAGGCTCAATCTTCTTCAGTTTCTCAGTCCCACAACTCAGGTCGTCCAATAAGTTTATATAAGCGTTCTTCCTTATCTAGTTCCAAAGTCATAACAGGCAATTGGGACAGCTCATAAGCTTTTTGATGTTGAGCACCTGAATGATGAACAATGGAGAAATCGTAATTTTGCAATCTCAAAGCCCAACGGGCCAATCTCCCATCAGGATCCTTAATGTTCTGCAACAATCTTAAGGATGAATGGTCGGTAATTACAGTGAAATGGTTGCCATATAAGAAGGGACGGAAGTGCTTGATTTCTTATATTACATCCAAACACTCCCGCTCTGTGACACTGTAATTCCGTTCAGCCTTTGACAAAGTTTTGCTATAGAAAGCAACGGGATGATCATTCTTCTTTTCATCACACTGGGATAAGATAGCTCCAATAGCGACATTGTAGCATCAGTATGTAAAAAGAAAGGATTGTCAAATTGGGGATGAATTAGAACAGGTGCCTTGGTTAAAGCAGTACGTAGAGAATTGAATGACTGTTCCTGAGCTGATCCCCACTCGAAAGGCACTCCTTTTTGCAATAGGTGGAATAGGGGTTCAGCCATATCAGCAAAGTTGGGTATAAATTGCCGGTAATACACAACCATGCCTAGAAAGACTTGAATATCCCATAGAGATGTTGGAGGAGGCATTCGTTGTATGGCTTAAATTTTGTCCAAGAGGGGTCAGATCCCTTTAGCTGAGACGTGATGTCCTAAAAAGTCCATTTTGTTTTGAAATAATGACATTTGGAGGGTTTGAGTTTCAAGAAAGAGCTACAAATTTGTCTGAAAACTTTTTAGATGGTCTAAATTCTCAGTAAAAGTTTTGGAAAACATGGTAATATCATCAAGATATACCAGAACACAAGTAAGCTTTAGATCCCATAACATACTGTCCATAGCCCTTTAGAAAGTTGCTGGGGCATTGCTTAGTCCTTGAGGCTTATGAGTTGGTTCAAACAACCCTTCACTCAATATCAGGGCACACTTAGCACAATCTTCTGGCAATAACTCAATTTGCCAGTAGCCACTGGCTAAGTCCATGGCCGAAAAATAGGTGAATCTAGCCAACAACCTAAGGGAGACATTGATCTGAGGTAAGGGATAACAATCTCATTGAGTAATAGCATTCAGTCGGTGATAATCCATAACAACTTGATGGGAACCATCTTTCTTCTTAACCAATAATAATGGAGATGCCCAAGGACTATTGGAGGGTTTCAACAATCCAGCCTCCAACAATTGATGTAGCTCCTTAGTAACCTGGGATTCTTCTACCTTAGACTTATGATAAGGCTTTGCACGAATAGGAAGGTGATCGCCAGTTTCAACAGAGTGCATTACTCCTTTCATCTTCCCATAATCATAAGTATGCTTAGCAAAAATGTCAGAATATTCATATAACAATTGAAGCACTTGTTTCTCCTTTTCCTTAGAGAGGTGTTTCCCAATAGCTGGACCCACAGTAAGGATTTCCTGATCACTTTTCAACCCAAAATCTTGTAGATTTCCAAAAGGTTTAACATCTTAAATCTGAGATAAGGGCAGTAACTTGACATAAGCAATTAGATGCTCTCGATCTACCAGTTTCATCTCATAGGTAAGGTTCTCCAGTAAGATGGATAATGATCCTGAATAAGTATAATCCAATAATCCAGGACAAGGCAAGAGTTTTATTGCAGATGGGTTGAAAACGCCTTGAATTTGTAACAAATGTCCTTTGGGAATCGAAAAAGGCAAATAAATGTTATTAATTACTTGTGATTTTGGCGGAATAACATTTATTTTTGGGTGAGAAAATAGGCATCCCCTCCTCAATATCAGCCGATGTAGGGGGTAATTTTACATGAGAATCTCCAACATATATTGAAAAAGATAAGACCTTTTGTTTCATTCTAGCAAACATAACTGACGTTGGATAGAAGCATGATTGGATAAAAGTAAGGGAACTCTATACCCCAAGAGAGACAATGATGAGTCAGGATAATTGGTTATTCCATCGAATTCTCATAAAAATTGAGTTCCCAAAAGTAGGTCATAACTCAAGTTATCGAGTATAATGGCAGGAATTATAAAAGTTACTTTCCCAATTTTAAGGGCAAGAGACGAAAAAGCTCCAATTGACCGAGTACTCTGAGGTCCAGCTGTGCCATATTTTTCAAAGTGGGGAATATCAGGAGTAAATTTGATTCACTTGATGAATTTTGATGAGACAACATTCACTGGAGATTCCATATCAATGATAGCCTTGGCATTTTTTGATTCACTTGGAAATCAATATGGGTAATGGTGCTTCTGAACTGAGAGGATAAAGCGAAAAAAGAGGGCATGGAATAAGAAGAATGTTCATCTCTATTATACTCAATTGGGCTCTGATGCTCTTGCTGCGCACTCATCTCATTATTGAGGTGGAGAATCTTATTGGGCTTATCTCTTTTCTTCTTTTCATAAGCTTCCTTATTGAAACAATGATCCTCAGTATGAAAATATCAATGACAGTAGTTACACTGGATTGCCCTAGCATTCTCAGGCATAGCATAGACTTTGGGTCGACTAGGTTTGGGAGACTCATAAACTTGGGGTTTTTCAAAGAATTGAGGAGGCAATTCCAATAAGGCCTCCTTAATGTCCAAAATACTTTGGAAATTCTTTTTTACACTGATTAGGTAAACTTGCATTTGCGTTCTTGTAGAATAAGCTGACATAATTGCTGTAATTGCATCATCCAAATTTAACTGACCACAAGCCACTAGAGTCTGAGCTTCCATATAGAACTGATGAGTAAAGTCTTTGATAGATTCGTTTCAGTGGGGCTGTATACCCCATAAAAGCTCTTTTGAGAGGACAGAGTTTGCTTAATCCCAAATTCTTTGATAAGCGCTTCCTTCACCTGAGATCAGGTAGAACAAGTCATCAAGTGGGGTACCATGATATCCTGAGTCAAATGAGTAGAGCAATTTGGCAAATAATTTATCTTCTGGTGATCCGTAGCCTCACTTAGTTCCTACTATAAAGATAAAGGAAGGAAATAATGCTGCCTTCTTCTGGTGATTATTTATCCTTGAATACCGGTTTGAAACTTATGGTGGCATTAGAGGTCAAAACATGTACACCAGGTTGTTTGGATTGAGCGGAAACATATGAATTGGAGTCTGACGCTTGAGAAGAAAATTGAGGATAAGGACCAGCAGCTTTGGTACAAATTTCACCCATCCAACGGTTCAGCTCAACAAGCCCCACTTTCACATCTAATCAGAAAAATAGCTCAAAAATCTGTTCCTGTTGGGCATTATACTTGAGTTCCAGCGTCTCAATCTTTGCTTGGAGCATTTCTCCTTTAGATTCACAAGCGTGGAGCAGAATATTGGTGTCCTTTGCCCATTTAACCAAATTGACCAACTCATCAGATAAAGACTGAAGTGACAAGAGGGGATCAATTGGTGCCCCATCGGGGGTTAAGTTACATTCCTAGGCCAATTATAAACTTTTTCACGCAAGCGATCCATTATACTCAAGAGGGAGTCAATTTGTTGAAGGGATCCAGAATGCCCATCAGCACCTGGAGGCCCTCAAGGTCCTTCCATACCTGGTGGTCCCTGAGGCCCTATGTTCCCAGGAGGTCCTTGAGGTCCATCAGCACCAGGTGGTCCAAGTGGTCCTACACCCCCAGGTGGCCCATGAGGTCCTTCAACCCCCGGGGACCCATAGATCATGAGGTTTTCTCTACCTCATTGACCCATAATTGAATTCTTGAGTACAGCTGCTCCAATTGAACAAGACAGGTTCTAACTCCCACCTCCATTGATTAGTTATGCTCAAAGAGTTGGGAAAGACCTTCTCTCCATTCTCTCTGAATCTCCTGAACTCGCTTTTTGAACTGATCATCAACAAAACCAGACGTCTCAATATTGAGCTGAATAAACTGTTGAATTTTATTGAGAAGGGTCTTATTACTAATAATGACCTCACAATTATCTTGGCTATTTGGAGGCATACTTGAAAAATTTGGAAACATGCTTATTTAAGGATTATAGTCCTTCTAGTAAATGGAGCATCCCTTGATGGTGCATTCCTACTATGGGTAATAAATGGTATAAGGTGGGGTGAACGAGCAGGTGCAAGTATTGCTTGGGGCCAATTACAGGCATTTTGGAGGATAGTAACACTTCCAGCGAGATAGAGGGTACATCACTAGATTGATATTGGGTAGCACGGATTCCAGGGAATGAAGCACCTTCAAGCAGTTGATTAATAATATCTTGTAAAACCTCAGGTGTTATTTTAATCTGAGTTAAAGCTTAAATTAGGACCATAAAATTCCAAGTTGGTACTAAGTTCCAATCTGGAGGGTAATCTTTGGATTTGAGTTTTGGATAAACAAACCCACCATAATATGCGGCCTTACTCATGGTCTTGAGCTTCTTCAGGAAAAATTGAGAATTCATAATGTGACAGATGTGTTTACTGGTGCATAAATTAGAGAGCCCCTGTAGTGAGCACCAGTCTGGAAGTTTTGAATTACACTTCCAATGGGGCAGGTTTAATCTCGAAGTTACACTGAGGGGATTCTCCTGAAGATGTGTTAAAATAAAACAAAATTACAGGCTATAAATCGACCTAATTTTATTTTGAAAAAAAGGGAATATTTATAGGCTTTTTAATGGCTTGTAATCTATCAGAGCAAATTAATCTCTGCACAATCGAATCTTCAATAAGTTGGTCAGGATGAGATTGATTGTCAACCTTGATAGATCGAGATATATTGCTCACTCCTTCCATTGATGCTGGGGGAATTGATGGGATGGAATTTTCAGAAATAAGAGAATTTGGCGAAATCCTTACACCATGCCTCTACTTTTGTCAGACAATTGCAAGTAAGATATTGTCAAAAGAGTGTTTTGGATAAAAACGACAATTAAAATAAGCCTAAAAACCATGGTCAATTCCTGGTGGAACCTCTCAAATTGGGTTAACACTACTAATATCAAATAGGCAAACAAAATGAGTTCAGGCAGTCAGATTACGCTGAATCATTGGCCAAATTTGGGGAGTTTATTGGAGGCTTCTCCCCAGGCCTCTTCTATTTTAGCACAGCCTACTCCATGGAAAACAGCCCCTTTTATAGGGTTGGAAGGGGTCCAACCAAGTGCAAAATTTTCCAGCCCACTTATTGGGTCAAATTTATAAAAACATCACCTAATGGACAAGTCCTTCCTTCTCCCAATCCTTAATTAGCCATTCCACCCAAATGAGGTGAGATTGAGAGATCAATAGGTTGATGACTCATATTTTCTAATTTGGATTTTACTAAGCAATCAGAATTTTGAACCTTGACATTTTAAGTATTCTATTGACTTATCAAGAGGGTTGACTTTTTTGCCCTCTAATTGCAACTAAAAAATCTACAAAATCAATCATTTATATTAGTTAAGGTTTTTATATTTATATTAAATAAAGGGTGGTTAGCATGGCAGGTAAAACTGCTTCCACCCTAGTTCAGGTTTCAAGTTTGAATCCTGTACTGGCTAGAAAAATTTTTGGTGTGGTATTAGTCCCAAGGTCGACTCACCTCAATTTTTATATATTTTTTATTAAATAAGTGTTGATCCCCCCTAATTTTTATCCAGTTGTTGATAAACATCCTATTCTGCTATTGATTGTTGGTTTTAGGTGAAAATGCACCTGAAATTTTATGAAAACCCTAAAAACCAACAAGTGGTGCTCACTACTGGGGGCCTGTACTCCACACAATAAATACCTAAAAAATGACAGCTGGTTGAGGGATTAACCCTCACAACCTTCCCGCTTCTGCTGCGTCTCAGTTAGTTAAATTAGAACAACAGCTAGCCAGTGCTTTGTTTTTCCTTAAACGCTTGAGCAGCGCCCTTCTCAAGGCCCTCATGGGGCCTCTACCATTATAAAAAAACCCTCTCTGAGACAAGTTCAACCTGGTGAGGGCAATATTGCCTCCTTCCTTTACGTTTATGAATCTACAATGGAAGGAGCATATGGCCGTCAAAAAATCCAGCTCATACTTCCCTGCTTGAGTTGGATAGCACAAGTAATAATGGTCCCCTACATGGTCAATCTCAACACTTGGGAGGAGGTTAAGCAAGAGCTTCTGGAATAATTTGGTTCTAAGCAGAGTTTACAACGGCAAAAACAAGCCTTTATGTGCCTTAGCCTACACGAGGGAGAATCAATCCCCTCTTTTGTTGAGCGATTTTATAATAAAGATCAACCTCTATTGCTGGCCAAACTGCTTCCTATAGATGATGCTATTGCTGCTATCATGGCTGGCTTGGCGTCTTATCCCTATTTAGATTGCATCTATCCACCGTCAAGCAAACCTTCCAAACTGTATGGTATATCAAAGATGCTCTTCTAGAAGTGACTGACTTCCATGAACCTGAACTTCTGCAAAGAGCTCCAAAGCGAGAGTCAACTCTGACCCCTCCTGCCTCTTCTATGGATTTATCCCTCTGGAATCCAGCTTCTGCAGAGCTGCAGCAATAAATTACTCCTCCATCATGTGAGGATAGCCAGAAATTATTGGCAGTTATGGGGAAGCGCTCCCCTTCAGCTTCCGGTTCAAAAGCTCAGCTGTTGATGTCAGTTATTACTTTATATTGTTCTCCTCTTTCTGAGCAGTCTACTAAGGTGGATAAAAAACCACGTCCTTCCAAGCCACTGTCTCGATCCTCCTCAGCCTCCCTTTAGGCTGCAACTAATTCAAAACCTGCAGTCATGAGGCAGCCCAAGCCTTTCACGTCTAAGGCATAAGGAAAAGACATTACACTTCCAATACCTCCCCCAAAAGTTGGTGCAGGTATGTTACTCTTTTCAAAAGTCAAAGGGGTAAATGATTGAAAAAAAGTCCTCCACTGTGAGGAGATCAACCTGGTTTCTCAGCCCCCTCTTAGTAACTCGTTGAGGTGCATTGACAATCCCTCTGATGACGAGTATTAAGGGGGTGGTGAAGACGCAGGCTATAATGTCTTGGGATCTCCAATGGAAGTTCAGGTTCCCAATAGGTTGAGGCCTGAAAGAATTGATATAGCCATGATACCACGACAAACCTATATTCAGCAGTTGTTAAGGTTTTCAGAGGTGAATGATACCGCTAGTGATGCTGACAAGCTTATTGATACTGTGATCTAATCTACCAAGCAGGTTCATACCCTCCAATCTATTAAAGATAAATACCCTGCAATAGCTCAATGGCTTGCCACCACTTTCCAATTGAAGAAGGTTTTAACCTCCCCTACCTTTAGTAATACAATAACCAAGGTAGAGGTGGTCATCAATAAAGGTGCAAGTCCTAGCCATCCTTGATACGGGTGCTCCAGTGAATGTAGTTTCTTAGATGCTGTAAAAATTTATAGGTCTTGATTATTATTAGCCAATAACCCCTATAAACTTATTGCTTGCACAGGTTCAGATTTTGTGCAATTTGTCCATGTTGTATAGTTGTTGATATAATCAGTTGATAATAGCATGACGACTATTATCCATAGTTGAATGGAAGTCATAAATCTTGACCCAACGCTCGGCCAGTATTTTCACTCAAAATACTTGTGATGTCTTGAAATAGGGATTCATTCCCTTGTACCATATAACCCAATCTTCTCTTAGGTTCCTGTTGACGGTTTCTCCAGTTTGACACACAGTCAGCAGAAATCCCTGATTTGTTTCTGCTTCTTCTCTGGATCTCCACTCAGATCCTTACTCTTTTCCTTAAAGAGTCTCCTAATTATTGCACACAGCAATAATATCCCTAAAAAAGAATAGAACAAATGGATACTGATAAAGTTACTAAGCTGTTATATCTACCGTATACTCTGTATTACTTAAAACTATATTCTGGATAAAAACTACTTCAGTATATCTACCGTATACTGGATAGAAGCTATCTTAGTATATCTACTGTATACTGAATAAAAATTATATATTTATTGGTGAATTCTAGGGAATTTATAGTTGGGGATTTAGCGCCCAAACTTTGGTTGACACCTCTTCGATGAAACAGCAGCTGTTGCCACTGAATCACCCATCCTCATCTCAGCAGCGATGGTCTTCCGCATCCTGGCTAGGATCCCATCATTGCACATCCTCAAAACCTAAAATGGAAAAGGCAGAAAACGTGTACCTAACGTTTTTCCTCTCAATCAAAAGTTAACCAACCATATTTGGCAAGCGACCTGCTTAGGTAATGGGACTTGTTACCCATTAAGGCAGGTCATGAACCAACTGATAGATTTGCTAGTTCCAGGCTGCATCACTCGCCTCACAACTTACTCCTTACATTCCCAATCAGTTAGTGATGAAACCTGAATGATCCCAATCAGTACACCTGATAGTTAATCACTATCAGATGCCCCTATTTTGTTGGCAACTCTGCCCAATGAGATCTTAAGCATTTTTCCAGATTGATCCCTGATGGATCCAACCAGCTGAATATCCTAAAATCTCCCGAACATAGTTACCCCAAAATCAGGGTCAACCAATTTCCAATTCACCTCGCATTAGGGAATTATCCCCTAGCAATTCCTGGTAATCTAGCCAGCTGGGAATATGGTCAAAAATCCCAACAAAAGCCTATCAAGAACATTAAGCTGGCGCCTGACCTGAACTATTCATAAGAGTTCAGAACTGTAGGGCCTAACAATATGAGAGCTATTGGAACCTACTCTTCTCTACCAATACAAATTGGAAAACTCCTACTGGCTGCCCCCGCTGTAGCATTAAACAATAACACATATGACCTACTCATTGGCACTCAATTCATGATTGAGTATGATGGAATTACTATTATGAAACAGGGATTTCTCTCCCTTTTAAATTACAAAGTTCCCCTAGTCTTCACCAACGATGAGAATATGAAAATAGAATACACCTGCGTCGTTGAGTACCCTTCCTCGCCCTCACTCTAACTTATATCACGTCAGTAAGAAACATAAAAAAGCTGCCTGACTCCGTGGATGCTGCAGGGGGCATTCCATTATAAGAATCAGAAGATGTAGTAGTCAAAGCGGGTGAACAAAAGGTGATAGACATCAAGATTACGGTGCAAATCCCTGCAACTACCTTCTGTACCTCACAAGCATCGATGGAATAAGTCCTTTGGAACCTTAGGTATTTCCAGGCATCCTAGACCCCACCTACTAGCGACCTAATAATCATCTGCTGTGGAATCTTACAAACAAGACATGGTCATAAAGAAGCATCAGGAGATTGGAAAAGCCATGCTGATTCCAATTGAGGACATTCACCAAGTCCATTATATTAGGTCTATGCTAGATATGGGAATACATACTGACCAAATGATATGCGCGTTGCCCAACGTTTAAATTTCTGATGATTTAACTCCCTCTGAGCTTGATAAAGTTTATTCTTTACTGGAGACTTATAGCGACATCTTCTCCAAATCCAATACTGACCTTGGGTATATAAAGGATTGGACTCATACCATTGATGTTGGTGATGCAAATCCTATTCAATCCAAACACCATCAGAAAATCAAAATTGAGGAGCTCCAGATGAGGACAAAGCTTAGACAATTGCAGAACGTGGGGCTGCTGGTGCCTTCTCAAAGTCCTTGGTCGTCCCCTCTCCTCCTTATAAAAAAGAAAATGGAGTTCGCCATGTAGTTATTGACTACTGCAAATTGAACAACCTTACAAAGAAGGATAGCTATCCTATCCCCCGCATTTTGTGACGCCCTAGATCAATCTCCAGCTCTAATTACTTTTCCTCCATGGACTTGGCTAGTAGCTATTGGCAAATGGATCTTTTCCATCAAGATCAGGAGAAATGTGCTCTTAAGTGTAGTGAGGGGCTCTTTCAACCTACCTGACTACCACAAGGATTGTGCAGCGCGCCCACCACTTTCCAGTGAGCCATGGACAATATCTTTCAGGACCTTAAATTAAGCTGCGTCATCATCTATCTTGATGATATCATGGTGTTTTCCAAGACTTTTAATGATTATCTTACCCACTTGAAAGAAGTGTTCCAACGCCTGCGAACTTCTAATATTAAATTGAAGCTATCTAAATGTACGACTTCAATAAAAGCCAGATTTCCTTGGACACGCCATCTCTAAAGATGGGATTCACCTCTACAAAATAAGTTTGCCGCTATATCAAAGATGCCGGAGCCTAAAACCCTCCACAACATCCAGGTATTCTTGGGCATGATGGGGTTTATATCAATCCATCCCCAAGTTCGCCAAGCTCAGTGAGCCCCTTATCCGCCTCTTGACTTAGAACACTCCA
Organism: Massospora cicadina; assembly: GCA_022478985.1. Taxonomy (NCBI): domain Eukaryota; kingdom Fungi; phylum Entomophthoromycota; class Entomophthoromycetes; order Entomophthorales; family Entomophthoraceae; genus Massospora; species Massospora cicadina. The sequence goes on along the minus strand of JAKSZP010004065.1, from coordinate 143,767 downwards.
TTTCATTGGGGTGCGGAACAAAAAGTTTCATTTGAGACCTTGAAGGAGTTATTGCAAAAAGGCTTATCCTCCTACACTCTGACTATAGCAAGCCCTTTAAGCTATTCACAAATGCCTCCAATTATGCTGTTGAAGCTAACTTGGCTCAGTTGGATGAGCATGGGGTCGATCAATCTGTTTCCTATTACAGCAAGATGCTCTCAAAAACTGAACGCAATTATAGCGTCACTGATAAGGAGTGCCTGGCTGTCCTTATTGCTGCTAAAAATTATCATTCCTTCTTATATGGGACTTCCTTCAAAGTGATTACTGAACATGAATCCTTAATGTGGTTGCAGAATATGAAGGACCCCACAGGACAGTTGACTCACTGGGCTTTGAAGCTCCAGCATTATGTCACGAAAATTGAGCATCAGGTGGGAATGAGACATATGAACGTTAATGGGTTGATGCGACTGCCTGCCCTTCATTTAGATAATAGTGAAGCAGAGAGGTTACTTGACCTCATAATGACCCCTGATGCTTGAAAGGATGAGGATGAATTTATCCAGAGTATGCTATCTCAACACTCCCGCAACACAAAGGTGGACAATGGAAAGTTCTATAAGAAAATAGAGGTAAACTGGTTGCCCTATCTATGGCCATCTGAGCGAGGGCCAGTTATTTTGGAGTCCCATTCTATGCTAGGGTATAGTGAGGTACAGAAACCATATGAGTAGGTTAAAGAACGCTATTACTGGGAGGGCATCATGGAGACCATAATTGAGGTCCTGGATGCCTGTCTGACCTGCAAAGAACAATCCAGCTTCAAAACCCAATATTAATACCAACCCACTACGCCTCAACAACCATTCCATAACATAAGTTTAGACGTGGTTGGACCTCTACCCCAGAAAACTGGGGGAAATCGATATCTCTTAGTTAGAATTGACCATGTTATCATGTGGGTTGAAGCCATGGCTCTCCCTGCTCAAATGGCCAAGGCTACGGCCACTTTCCTCCATCAGAATATTTTTGCTTAACATGGTTGCCCCCAGGTTCTTCTCTGTGATAATGGGAAAAACTTTACCTCCAGAGTGGTAAAGATCCTCGCTATCACCATGGGCACGCAACAACTCTTTTTGGACCCCTATAACCCCTCAACCATTAGTACCATGAAGAGAGTTAATGGGACCCTGTTTTATATACTACAAAAAATGGCAACTTCAGACCCCTTCCCTGGGATCAGTACTTACTTAGTGCCCTCATGGCCTACCATATCAGTTATAATAGAATCCTTAAGATGTATCCTTTCTGGGTGTTGTATGGACGAGAACCTGAAGTTCCAGCTTATTAGCCAAAGACATTTCTACTGATAGGACTGACCAACAGCGAGCCATGAAGAAGTTAGCCCAGCACAGCATTCAGTTATAATCAGATGCTATGACTAATTTGGCTAAAACGTTTACAAAAGAGGGTCAAGCAACTAATAAACTCTGGCCCCTTATTCCTTCCATCCAAGTATCTGACTTGGTACTGTACTACCACAATTGTATCACCTCAGAAGGGAGAAACTTGGGTCTATTTGGAAAGGACCTTTTGTAGTCAAGTATAATTGAGGGGAGGAGCATTCCATCAAATCCCTTGCTACAGGAGTTACTATCAACTAATTTCATGGTCAATTCTTGTGGCCTTATTATCCCCCAAACACTCATAAGGGGGTGATGTTGGACAATTGAAAGTCTGATATTGTCAAAAGAGTGTTTTGGATGAAAACGACAATAAAATAAGCCTAAAGACCTTGGTCAATTCACGGTGGAAACCCTCAAATAAGGGTAACACTTCTATTAACAATCAGAAAAACAAAATGAGTTCAGGCAGTCAGATTACGCTGAATCATTGGCCAAATTTGGGGAGCTTATTAGAGGCTTCTCCCCAGGCCTCTTCTATTTTAGCACAGCCTACTCCATGGAAACCTGCCCCTTTTATAGGGTCAGAAGGGGTCTAACCAAGTGCAAAATTTTTTCCAGATCGTTGATTGGGTCAAATTTATAAAAACATCACCTAATGGACAAGTCCTTCCTTCTCCCAATCTCCATCAGCCATTCCACCCAAACGAGGCAAGTTTGAGAGATCTGATAGATTAACAGCTCATATTTCCTAATTCAGATTTTACTAAGCAATCCGAATTTTGAGCCTCAACATTTTAAATATTCTATCAACTTATTAAGAGGGTTGACTTTTTTGCCTTCTAATCACAACTAACAAAAACCTACAAAAGCAATCTTATAAGTTAGTTAAGGCTTTATATTTATATTAAATAAGTGTCAATTCCCCATAATTTTTATCCAGCAGTTGAGAACTATCTTCTCCTGCTATTAATTGTTGGTTTTAGGCAAAAAGCACCTGTGAGCTTAAACAAACCCTGAAATCCAACAACTGTTTCCTGTCAAAGCCTTCATATTAATAGGGTGATGTCATGAGCTGGCTTAAGTCAACCGTAACAGATTGTAGATTTTCTATATAATTTGTACAATAAAACTTACCTTTTGGAGCTTGGTGTAACTTCCTTTTGATGTGCGATGACAGATTACTCAGTTGTGCATTGACAAGTTCATCAAGCGCAAAAATCTTTTTAATTTTAACAGCACAGAAGAATTAAACTGAACTCTTTATTGTGTTTTTTCTCCTCTTTCCTGTGCTAATTCCCTGAAGTTTGGTATAAAAGCGACCTTTAATTTCAAGTAAAACCACTTGAAATTCTATGTTAATTTTTAGCTCACCTCATGTTGAAAAATTCACCATTTTTCAATGGTTCAGAAACTTAGATAATATGACAGGATCAATAGTATGAGGACTATTGACCTCTTGCTATGCTACCTTTATTGGTGTCAGGGGGAGTGGTAGTGCCAACTACTCCCTAGATGGTTGACCCAGCATCTAATACTTGGTGATCTCTTGCTATCCAGGATTGCCAGTAACGAATCACTTAAAAAAAGAATAGGCAAAGGTAGCTTTTTTATTTATATAAAAAGGTGGGGCTTTTATAGCTGATCAGTATATATAACTAACTTTCATATGATCTGGGGTTATATTGGATTCTGGGTAGCACAAGGCATAATACATTGGTAAGGCTCCAAACTTAACTATCTTTGGCGTAACTCGCCAGAAAATCATATAATATCATCTGTGTAGCCCACTGGCAACTTAAAATCCACCACAGAAATCCTCAGCATCGTCTGCAAGTATCCCTAGCATGAAAATACTCAGAAATGTTGGCTGGCAAGCAGAAAATATAAAATCATGGCATTGTCCACTGAAATTCTTCATAAAATATTAGTTGTATATTGATCCTCAGCATTAGTCACTGGTAATCCTATTAAATCAAAAACATTTGTAGATTATCCTTGGCATCAATCGCTGGTAAATCTCTTGAATATGAATGTTTTGAAATAGATCAACCCAATTAGTTGTGGAGCACAACTTGAAGCTTTACCATTAAATCATTAAAAATCTATTTGGCAATTCATCCAGAAGCTTTGAAAGGTCAGACATTGAAAGGACACATTTCAATGAGTTAATTATGTCTGAAACAACCAAAAGTAAGAGCAGGTTCAATTGAGTAAATCAGGTGATTTGATCGCCTGTCATAATTAATCGCTGATTTTAACTGAAAACTTAAAGGTCAAACCAGCTGATCTAGTCAGCAAGGGTGCCCAACATAAGGTGATCCATTGAATTCATTAAATTAAGTAAAGTCAAAACCCTTAAATTAGATAAATTAATTGCCATCAATGCCTGATTAATTGTAATTTATTCAAGGTACGCCAACCAGGGGATGGACAGTACCGATCACAACACTCAAAACGGAAAAACAAACTACTAACCAGGTGGGAAGCAGAAACTGCTTAACCCACCATGGCAGAGGGTGAGGAGGGATCGGGGTGTTGGTTTTCAGAAAGACCCACCTCAATCAAGGGATGTTGGTTACAGTATAGGATCAGAGCAGAGAGCCAGGGCGTTGGGGCATCTGCATAGTGGGGGCTGAGGTCAGCGTAGTAGGAGTTTTCCACTTCTGCATCAAGATAATGATGGGAAAGTGTTTCAACAAAAGCTGCGAGGAGAACTTCAGCTTCTTTGCGGGCTTCAGGAAGTTGGGTGAAAAGGGAGATACTGTGGCAGGTGATTTTGGCTGAGGGGTTGATTGAAGCAAGCGGTGCGACATTCATAACAGCGATTTCAGCATCATCAAATAGTTTTGAGATGTCACTGCAGGGAGATTCAGGGAAGTCGGGGGGGAATAAGATAGTGGGCAGGCCATGCTGGAGCTGAGCCACTGACTGGGCCACCGCGGTGCGTAATTTTGGGCAATGAGGAGAGGCCACCGCAGCTAAGGAGAGATGGTGGTCACTTTGGAAGGGGGCTGTATTAGGTAGAGGAGCAAAATGGCGAGGGGTAGGGGTTTCATCGAGGTCAGGAAGGAAAAATTCTGCCCAACCATAATCGCCATGGCAGAGAGGTTGACCTGTATGCTTACTAATGAGGACATTACCTGATTCGTCAGTTTAAGCCAATAGATCCCATGGATTTTGGTTCACTGGAATAGTGGCGTTTAAATTTGAGTGGGTAGGATTGGGCGAATGGGCAGCTGCTTGGGTGCAAATGTTGGTCCAAGCATTGCTCTGATTGGCTGGCGAAGATTTAGGTGGGAGAGTGAGGATGGAGGTTTTGGTTGGGGCTGATTTTCCATGTGGGCCCACTGAACGAGATTGGAGGGTGAGAGGGGGCAGCAAAGCGCCCCATACTGAACCTCCAGAGGGGGGCTCAGAAGCTGCAGCAGCGGATTTGGCCTTAGGCCACGCTCTTTTTGCATGGTTGAGGCCAAAGCAGAGGGAACAAATCTGCCTACCATTATTGACCCGAGCCCAAAAGAAATGATCAGGCGCTGCAGCCACACTAGCGTGGGGTGGGATTTGTTGGGCTATGGTAGGGTGGTGTGGTATGATGGTGGCTGTTGCACGAGGAGCAGCAAGGCGTTCTGCACCAGATGGAATGGCAAAAATGAGATTGACCTGAGTGCCATAAGCCATGAGCCCCACGACCAACTGGTCATACAAAACCTGGGGTGGAAGGTGGGATGGGAGATTTGCAAAGGATACCACTAGCGTGGTGTCTGAAGGGAGGCGAGTACGGGTTGTGGGAATGGGGTTTTTTTATAAATTAGAGGAGTTTGTGCTGCCACTTCAGCATCCTCCTCAGATTGGAACCCAACGTCAAAGTAGCCCTTAAAAGGGCGGAAGTCTATAAAGCCAGCTGGCGCAAAGGGTGTAGTGGCTAGGTCAATAATTGCCTTATTGGCATATGGGAACAAACGCCCATAGTCCACTCTGAGGCAATAGCGAATAGCAGAGCGAGGGAGTGCGAGAGGATGGGGGCGAGAAGGGTGGACGCGCGCCAGGTGGAGCACTAAGTCCCGTGGGGGGACAAAACGGTTGGAAGCAGTGAGCGGGCTGTTTGAGCCTGTACGAATGCGCTTGCCTGCAGGGCGGAAAACGCTAGGTGGGGGTGCACTGCTGCCCCACACTGGGGTGGCAGGCGGAAGAGCCAAGGACATCAAAGAATAGGTTTGGGCAGATGGCTGTGGATAAAATAAACTTAAATTTAAAATCGCTCAAAAGTGACTTTGAGCGGTTAAAGAGAGTTAGTTATCAATGCCTGATTAATAAATCATGAAAGCTGATATCAAAAAGAACCATAATCTGGTTAAAAGATCAACACCTCACATGAGAGCTTATAACTTAAATAAAGCTCTTCAGTTCTAATTTTAGGTTCCTTGTGCCTTAGTATTTCCACCATGCCCTGTTAGTTAGGATTATTGTAACAGGTGACCTTCTGAAGTGCTTAGACAAAGCGGCAGAAGGTGCTGTGACATGGAGATCATCTAGCAGATATTCTGATCCATAGATCAAACGTCACTCCTCACCTTCCACAAACTTTTATGATATTATCTTTGCAATTATGGCTGCTGATCTGTTTTGCACACTAGAAAAGCCATCAACCGCCCCATTTCCAACTGATTATCCCATCTTGGCTGCAATCATACCTTGTTTTTTAAAATGATACAATTACATTAAAAGTATAATTTTCAGCCAAGAACCTCAGAGGAATTGTCACCCTCCCTGCCTTTCCCACCCTTGGGATTGCCCCAGTAAGACCTGCGGTTGCCCCTACTGCAGCCTTCTGGCTTGTTGTATAGGCCTTTGTTATGTTATTTATGTAAATTATTCCTCAGAAAATCCAAAGGACGTCCCTTTTATGATTTATCAGTGCAGCTAAGCCCCTGAAATTCAGTACTATCCACTGGGAATTGGCAACACCTACCATGATGGGTAGTCTTCTTCAAAATATCTAATACCGTAAAATTACCCATCCAAATGAATTTGTTAAAGATCAGTTGTATTTCTCTGGACTTCTCTGTGATATGAGGTTTGCGCTATTAAAATTTTAATTATTTAATCTGAGATTTTTGAAGCCTCTCCCCAAACTCAGAGGACTATTCCCAACCTGCCAAATCAGGGTTCTTCAAAGAACCTTAGCTGCGGAGCAATATCCAAGCTCCCTCTTAAATCTCATAACTAACTATAAAATTTAATTACCCTCCTTAAAACAGGTTGTCTGTTAATTTCTTTAGTTTATTCCCACTTAATTTAAATAAAACTTTTCTAGTTGTTTGCTGTGGAATCTTCCTTCCACATTGGCCCTTTTGTTTTATATCAGTATCAGGTGATGCATACCAATAATCACAAATTAGACCAAATGTTCTTGGAGTGGGTTTTACAATCAGCGCTTAGGCGCCATATTTCAGATACATGGGTCAAAATATCTACCAAACCAAATCAGATAATGTTTGAGGACTGCAATCTGGAGAAAACTAACAAAATGAAACATTAGTTTTGGGGATATGGTTTTTTATTAGCAAACAGAGAGTACACTGTAGTATCTAACAAAACCAGTAACTATGTGGCTCATTATACTAAACTTAGTAGTAGACTAAAAACTAGCTATTTAGTAAAGATGACACCTTTACAGATCTCAAACTCACAAAGATATGCTCTAGTTACCAGCATTCTCATTGGTGCCTTTCTCAGTAACTAAGCAGCACTTAAGATTGGTAAACTACTGGCGTAATATCCATATTGATCTAGAATAATGAGTGAATAGGATCCAGGGCAGCTTCAACATAAGATCAATAGGCTATTTGTAATCAAAATTAACCAAATGCAATTGAATATCTGGTAGCTATCCATAATAATTATAAGGGATCCTATCAATGATATTTTATGCTAACATGGGGCAAAAAGTAGATTAATGCTATATTAAAATAGGAGGTGATTTGAGTAAAGCCACTGCGCCAGTAGTTTCTAATGTAAGGGAATGAGAAATTCGATGGTGGGGATAGGGATTCAATTAATAGTATAAAAATTGAGCAAACTTCATATAAAAATATGGGCCTCGCACTATACCATTTACAAAGATTAGATCAAATCCTTTATCTAAAGATTAGTTGAATATTAAGTTAAATAAAAATATAAATTGGTGATTGGTCAAAATAATTACAGCATTTCCTCCACTTGAACAAACATAAGGTAACAAAGATGAGTGGGGGTCAGGTGAGCTATTGAGAGCTCAGGACTGCAAGGCCAGAAGGTGGATGGTACATTATAAGGAACTTTGTGTGGCGGTAGAATTTCCCTCAACATCACAATGCCCTGATCTTTGATAACACAGGACAAGCTGGTGTGAAAGAAGGATGGGGTGAGAGAGCATTAGTCTTGGCTAGACCACAGGTTGGGACTGAGACTGGGGCAGGACGGCGGTTAAAAACTTTAGTCAGGCCTGGGGTCAAACCATATGTTTAGAAGTAGGTGGGTTCTAGGTTAAAGTTGGATTTGAATCAGAATTAGATTGGGTCCTGGGTGTAGTGGCTCCTCCACCACGGAATTCAATCCATCCTAGAACAATGGGAGTTTGCTTATGGCATATTTAAAAATAATTAGTGTCAGGAACGATGGTTGAACGTGATCTTTGCTTGCAGCAGAGAGCTATAAGAAAAAAATTTGGAAACTGGAGGTTCTTTAGTTTTGTTTCAATCATCTTGCCTATATATATCCTATAAAGCCATTTTTGAGCCTTATTTATTTTTATTACAGTCTTAAGAGGTTTATGTTGGTATATTTAGTCTAACAGCGGCCATTTTTGGCCTATAAAAACAGTCTTGGACCTTGAGAGAGAGTTTGGGAAGGCTATTGCCTCCCTATATACCTTGTTTTGGAGTCATGGAAGGTTGCTTGAAGTAAGCATACTCGAAACTGTCCTCTAAGGGGTGTTCATCCATAACGCCTGTAGCACATGCACAAGAAGAATGGCCTCAGGAGCCTTGTCCGCCCTTTGATCATTAATTTGGATCCTGTTTCCCAATTCATTCGTGGCTCATTGGAAGGAGCCAGTGCGTTAAATTAAACGGAACTCATTTACTTTCCTGTTGCCATGGCAAGAAACATAGGAGACAGGAGCTTTTGTGTTCCTGTGTGGTATCACCATATTGCGACACTTTTAATGGTGATATTTTCAGTAGGGTTTTTGCTTTGTGAGTTATACTGGGTGCTGGAGTGTGTGTCCTGGAGTGGTGGGAAAGTGGCAGGACCAGTAAAGACTGGGGATAGGATTCCATCGATGCTGAGTTCAAAAGAGTTGGAGCTGATCCATCAGACGTCTGGCCAGTTTCAGTACAAGGGTGGAGAACAGAGGCGTCAGGGGTAAAGATTCATTCTCCTTACAGTTGAGCCAATTTTTGATGACCTTGACAGTGAAGCTGTCAAACTGGCTAAGGGAGCTTTTGGAGGAGCAGGCGGGGTTTCTAGGATCAGCAGAGGAGTGTTTGGACTTGATTGACCGGGTGGCATAGCCAGATGAGGCGAAAGATTCAGCTTGGTTAACGTTGCTGCAGTGCAGTCATGGGAGATATTGTGTGGAAGAATATGGTCAGATGTTACATGCACTGGCCAAAGAAGCCAAGCCGCCAGAGTCCCAGCTTCCTCGCATGTTCCATAAAAATTTGCAGGCTGATTTGTTGTTGACAATGGTGGCAGTGTGGCCTGCAGAGACGTTGGAGGAAGAGGTGGCCTTGGCCTTGCAGGTGAAGCGGCAGGTGGCCTTGGCCCAGGCTTGCCAGGAGTTAATGCGGTTCCAAGATGGTTTTCATGGGCAGGAGAAAATGTGACTAGCAGGTTTGGAGCCAGTGCAAAGCTCAAAGGAGTTCAGTAAGGTGGAGGAGGAAGGAAAGGGTCAGGGGGAGCTGGAGAGGGTGACAAATTGACAGAGGCGGCGTTGGCTAAGGCCCCACATTCAGGTTCTTGAGACCCAGAAAAAGAAGAAGAATACTCCTTATTATTTTCGCAAGAAGCCAATGAAGCTGGTGTCCCAGAATAAACCGCTTTCTTCGCTTTATTCATATTTATTTTTATCAGTAGAGGTGCAGGAAGGTCCTAGGAAGAAGGAGTATGGGAAGGTCCTGTCCCTAATGGACTCTGGGGCTGATAAGAATTATGTGGATGAGGAGTGGGCAAGAAGATGTGGATTGCCATTGTAGGAGAATGAATTTGTGTTGTTGGCGGATTTGACCAAGAAGACTGCGGTCTGGAAAGTGCATGCTAGGATCCTGTTGTGATAAAGTCTGTATGAGTTGAAGAAAAATTCATGCTGTGGCACATCTGCCTTACCAAGTGGCGCTGGGATGAGGTGGTGGCACCAGTTCCATCTGCAATTTAATATGATGAAGGGGAAAGTGCTATTGTCTCCTGAGGGCTCAGATATGTGGGAGTGGGAGTTCCAGTCCCAGGGGTCAGCAGTGAAGCGTATGGGGAATATCTTCAGTCGCGCCATTGGAGGGTTTTCCAGAGGAGTACCAGGATTTTTCATTGGTGTTTGAACCCAAGTGTGAGGCACCTTCTTACCTACAGGGACTTGGCATTTATTTTTTTGGTTCAAAGAGGGCTCTGAGTTGCCAAGGGGATGTCCAGTTTATCTATTGAATCCTTGGTCTTGGGAGGCTCTTGATGAATATGTCCATAAGATGCTAGGTCTGGGTTTGATTGTGCCATCTAAATCGTCTATGGTTTTGCCAGTGCTGCTGGCATCAAAGGCGAGTGAGGAGCTACGTTCTTGTGTGGACCTCTGGCGGCTCAATGCGGTGACAGAGCTTGACGCTTATTTGATGCCACTCATGAAAGACATTCTACCCATGATTTTGGGGTGTGTGGTGTTCACCAAATTGGATCTGGTGGACGCGTTCAATCTAGTTCTTGTGCAGCCAGAGAACCAGATTTATACTGCGTTCAAGTGCCATTTGGGGAATTTTGAGTATTAGGTTATGTCATTTGGGCTTTGTAATGCCCCTGCAGTCTTCCAACGCATAGTTGACTGTGTGTTGGGGGAATTGGTGGGTAGGTGTTGAGTTGCCTATATGGATGATATTCTGGTATTTTCCAGGTCAATGAAAGATCACGTGAAGGATGTAAGGAGTGTGCTGGAGGTGTTAAGCTGGGTGTGCTTGAAGTTAAAGCCATCAAAGTGTGAGTTTAATAAGGACTTTGTGTCCTTTCTGGGGAATGTGGTTTTCCAGGGGTAAGCAATATGTCCTGATAAGCTGAGAGCAGTGAAATAGTGGAAGGCCCCCAGGAATTGGACTGAGGTGCGGAGTTTTTTGAAAATAATGAACTTTATAAGGAGGTTACCCAAAATATAGCTGAGTGGGCTGTGCTGATGACAAGGCTAACTGGGGATGTACCCTTTGTTTGAAGGAAGGCTGAGGAAAGGGCTTTCCAGTGGGTGAAGATGAGTCTGCTGACAGCCCCAGTTCTGGCCCATCCTGACCCCAACAGGCCATTTGTAGTGGAGACCGATGCTTGAAACTTTGCATTTGGAGGTTGCTATTGCAGGAGGGTAAAGATGGGGTTGAGCACAATTATAAATTTGGCGATATCTCAGAGATACGCCAAAGGGGTTTTGCGCAGGGTTCAGCCCACTAAGCAATAGGACCAATGTTATGATCATCGTCCTCAGAACAAGGTAATAAACTTAGTAAAAATAGAGCAATTGCTCCAATGACACTCTTTTATTTAATTTAATCAATAAAGTGGATCCTTGCTATTCTGCTCTCTCTAAACTATCAACAAACCTCCACTTCCAATCTACTCATCTCGCTGATATCTCAGCAACTTTGGTCAATACTGACCATTCTGCTTAGTGATTTGTTCCATCACATCTCGTTGGTTCCAACAGAGTCCATCGTTTATTAATTTACAATTGCCTTTTTTAGTACTAGTGGTGCTAAACCCAAAAGGGGAGCCGCCACGCATCTTTATTTGCAAATGGGACAAACAAAGGGATTATCATAAATTAAAAAAATTCCTAATATAGCCCCTAGGTTATCACCCTAGGAAGCCATATCAGATGGCGAGGAGGCTTTGGGGAAACTTTTGTCCAGCGCCCGCCTTAACTGGTGGACCATGGCAGACAGCATTGGAGTGGGAGCATCAGCGACATGAGGAAATAAGGAGGTATAGTTGGGGGTTTTCTTCATTAATGAGGCCGGCGGTGTCCATCGCCTCAACATATTGAGCAAGTTAATGATCAGCAAAAATAGAGAGCTGACACACAAGTGACTTGATGCGCCGGCAGGTTTTGGTAATAATTGAGGTCAAAAAGAGAAGTTTCAGCTGCATTGATGCAAGCGCGGTTCACACCAAAAGCAAGCTCCTCAATTTCATACTTTGCATCTTCCTTGAAATCATGAGGAAAATTGGGTATAGGAATACCCTTGACAAGAGGCTCCATTGGCCTATGGAGTTGCTGGCGGAGGAGGGTGTTGGCTGGGGCAGCTGCAGCCGCAACTGCCATTGTGTTAATATTTTTATAAATGAGAAACCCATTTTTTGGATGAAAATGGTGGAAACGTGATTTGGGAGGGTCAACAAAGAACTCCTCCAAAGCAAAATCCGGTTTCATGTGGCATGGCTGTCTTTCCTCCTCAATTCATTCGAGAGCCTTGAATGGATTGGATTTGGCCAGAGCTGGGACAGCCACCATAATTGGGGCTGTGGCCATAGCTGATTGGCCACATGCTGTTGACCATGGCGGCTCAGCTGAAATTGGTTCAGCCATCAACTCAGGATTCCATAATCCAGTTGAATTTTAAAATTTTTTAAATTGCCATAAATTTTCATTGGCTGCCGCTTTGGAAGAAGCGCCTGAATTCCCCAACATTAGGGGCGGGAGGATTGAGCCCCATTCAAAAAATTGGGGCGAGGCAGCTGCTGGGGTGGCACCTGAGCCCTGAGTGGCAGAAGTGGCTGAAACGGCAACTGTGGGGCACTTGCACTTTGAGTGGTCAAGCTTGAAGCACAATGGGCAGATGGCGCAGCCATTTTCAACATGCACCCAAAAAGATGATCAGGGGCAGACCTGATCACGGTGCGGGGGGAATCACAAGATGGGTGTCATGATTAAATGTGCAGATTGTCGTGAAGGTGCAAGGGCCTGCCAGATGATCTTCCCCATGAGGCACCACAAACTGCAACATGGGTCTGCGCTGTAAATGGCCAAACACTCTGTGAGCTCATGGCGGAGGCGTTTGGGGGAAAGGTAGGAGGGCAACCTGGCAAACTGGACCACCAAAGTGGCCTCATACAGGAGCCAGGTGCAAACGGTGGGGAGCAGAATTTTTTTATAAATCAATTGCAGCTTGGCTGCTGCTGCTGCATCAGCTTCTGAGTGGAAGCCGAGGTCAAAGTACCCCTTAAAGGGATGGAAGTTGATAAAGCTGGCAGGTTTGAAAACTGCTGTGGCCATCTTGATGATGGCCGCACTTGCATATGGGAAAAGATTCGCATATTTGACCTGAAGGCCAAAACGCAAAGTTGCTCCATGGGAGCACCAAAGGGCTCTGGAGCACTGCCTGAGAGCTTGCAAGGTGGTGGGCCAAGTCCTGAAGGGGACATAACGCCCGGTAGCATTAGGAGGGCTAGCAGAGCAAGCCCAAGCGCTTTGGCGGTGGCTGAAAGATGCCAGATGGCGGCGCACCACCTCCCCAAGCTAAGGCATCAGGCATCAATTGCATCAACATTGGTAAATTTGGTCTCAATTGAGCGTTCATGTTTTGTATTTTTTAAAAAAATCCAAATTTGGCTTCAATTTAGGTATTTAAGTGAAAGAAAGTTTGAGGCGAGATAGGATTTGTTTAAATTCACAATTGCCTTAATTTGAGACGATCCAATCAATATCCGTCATATGTTGAAATCTCATTATTTATTGTTTTCCAACCTTACCTTATTGCCATAATCAGAGGTAATCCAATACTATCATTCACCCAATATCGCCTCATCATAAGGTACTCTAATAATCATACTCATATCTGACTCAGCGGATTCTACTCCATTCCGCCATAACAATTTAGGGCTTATTGTCCAGTAATATCAGAATTGCAACATTACCCCCACCTTGACTGGATGATAAGGATCCTATTGCTTATATGCCCAGAGGAACTTCGTGTGCACTCAGTTGATGATCTGACTGCTTGCAGGTCCTTGATAGTATATGCATCCACACCTGTCTTCTCAATGACTTTAAATGCCCACTCCAGATACTGGCCAACTTGGTCTTACAGCTGAAACTGTGTTAGTCATGGAATAGAAACATGTCCCCATCCTCAAACTAGCCAACCTTCTATGTTATACTTTATTGGCAGCTTGTGTATTAATCTTCTTGGCTAAACTAAATAATTCGCTTCAGTTTGAAATTTTATTAATGTGTTGGCTAAATTTTTCAAATATTGTTGAGGGGTTCATTTCGCTGATACCTTCTACACAGGAATATAGCAGCGCCATAGGAGCAGGGTGTCATCCATACAGTAATTGGAAGGGGCTCTTCCCGTTGCAGAATGATAACTAATATTATTGGCAAAGTCAGCGGTGAACAGAATGGAACTCCAATCTGAGGGTTGATTTGCTACTAATTTATAGAGTATGTTCACTAAAGTCCCATTGACCTGCTCGACCATTCCGTTGGACTTGGGGTGGTATGGGGTTGTCAGAACACCATGGATGGCCATCAGCTCGTTAAGCCTTGGGAGGATGAGGTAAGTGAAGTTGGTTCCATTGTCAGTAAGGAGGAGCTGATGGCATCCATGCCGCTAGATAATACATTCCACTATGAACTTGGCCACTGTGACTGTCCCCAAATCTTATATTGCCCTTGCTTCAAACTACCTGGTCAAGTGGCTAATCACCACCAGAATGTACTTTGACCAGTTAGCTCCCGCTGGCAGAGGGCAAATGACATCAATGGAAACTGTATGCTGAGCAAAGTGCGGCTTCACTAACCAGTAGGAGGTCTTCTGTCAGAACGCCTTTTCCACTTGGCACTAATGGCAGGAGGAGATAGTGTCAAGCACATCAAAATTCAAGCTTTCCCAGTAATACTGATGCTGCAACAATTTCATTGTCTTGCGCACACCACCACGTCTGATGGCCCTATGTGTTCTAATGATAATGTTAGGCTGCTAAGGGTTGTGGGAAGTTCACTGTCAATTTGCTGATCCACTTATACAAACCACCATTCTGCTGGAAGGTATTGGATCACATTTCATTGAACTCCTTTAAAACTTGTGGCGGCTCACTATTGTACTTACCGCTGATCATCTTATCATACTTGATGTCACTTAAATTCGCCGTAAATATAATTATTGGTAATCTCAATAAGCAGTCTGAATTATGGTGTTTGGCTCCCGGTCAGTGAAGAATCTCAAAAAATTGTAAGCCCAGAGTTTAAGGGCCCATTGGGCTAGACGCCCATCAGGTTCTTTTAAGGTTCTGCAACCAGCATAACGAGGCATGATTTGTTATGACTTTGAACTTTATGCCATGCAAGTATACTCTAGATTCTTATAAACATAATTCACCACTACCTATTCCTTCCCAGTCATGGTATATTTTATGTTTGTGGTAATTAAGACTTTGACTGCAGTACGCTATTGGGTGCTCCTCCCCTTTGTCACTAGTTTAAAACAGAACTGCCCCAACAGCAGAAAGGTATGCATTCATCTGTATAATATATTCTTTTTGATTATTTGGGTAGCATAGCACTGGTTCATTAATCACCGCCATCTAAAGTGTATTGAAGGAGTGTTGCAACGTTCTGTCCATTCAAATGCAGCATCATTTTTCAATAACTCAAACAGCGGACCTCCAAAACAATTAATGTTGGTTATAAAGCAGCAGTTTTAGCCAACCATCCCTAAAAATACTTGTATCTCACGCTTACCGTTTGGAATAGTCATCTTCCAGTTAGCTTTCACCTTGTCTGGTTGGCGCCGCAGCCCTGAAACATCTACCACATACCCAAGGTACTCCAGCTGATCCTTGAAAAAGTGGCATTTCCAGGGCTTGATCTTGATATTGGCCTCAGCCAACCGGCGGAATACTCTTCCAAATGGGTAAGGTTCTCAGAAAAGGTACTGGAGAATAAATTGATATTATCAAGTTATACAAGGACGCATGGCAGCGTCAAGTTGGAAAGGATAGTATCCATCACCCGTTGGAATGTAGATGGGGCATTGCATAGCCCTTGTGGCATATGGGTTGGTTGAAAAAGCCCTTTTGACGTGATAATGGCGTATTTCTACTGTTCCGCTGCAGGTAACTCAATCTGCCAATAGCCAGATACCAAATCCATTGAAAGAAGTAACAAGCTCCTCTCAACCGGCCCAAAGCATCATCAATGCACAGCAAGGGGTATGAGTCCTTTTTCATAATGCTGTTGAGCTTGCAGTAGTCTATTACTACCCTGTTGGTACCATACTTCTTTTTGACAATTAGGACAGGTGAAGCCCACAGATTCACCGACAGTTTGAGAATTCCTTGCTCCAGCAGCTTATTGATTTCCTCATTTACAACTTCTTCTGCTGCTCAAGATTGGCGGATCAGATGGGACCTGATGGGGTGATGATCACCCATGTCCGGTCAAATTAAAATCCCCTGCGCACACCTAAATCATGGTCATCAATGGTAAAAATCTCTTATATTTTGAAATAAAGCAAATACAATAATCTTTCTGGTCTCTCAATAACCTCATTAAGTTTTCATGTGGTACAACTGCCATTACACCAAGCTGCGGTTCAATGGGCGTTCAGATTCATCCAGCGACCTGAATGTATGAACCTGGAGGACCTCCTCAACTGGGATCAAATGTAAATATGCCACTATTTGGTGCTGGAAGATTTGCATAGGTCCATTCTAGAGATTAGCTACCAAGACCTTGATCTCTCCATGTCCTGGGAGTATAATTCCTGAGGCCACTTGGGGTTCAAGCCACAATTTCTGATGGCCCAATGACCTCCCCATAGAGCCCATCTGGCGCTTCTATCACCAATTTGGTGTTCACTATTGCTTGGTGTCCAGAGGGGATGGATATAGGCCCAGCATCTCAGAGAGGTAGCCCCTAATATTCATATATTTGATGGGAAGGGCCCAGGTCTTACTCTTTAGTCAATGGTAATGAACGAGAATTACCCCATCACCATATGCAATGTTAATATGACCCATATGCACTGGATCCTTTGGCATACCGCTAAAAGTAAAGTAAATTGGGATCCGCTGTCCCAGGATTTTGAAGGTCTCTGCCATCATATCAACAACAGCCCAAAAGTGGCGCATAAAGGAGGTTTTGATTAACCGGTCATAGTTATTGTTTGTAACACTATGGCTGGGGCTACAATGAGTAATTAACCCAAACCGCATGGGTAGCACGCTGTACGCTCCTTTAGAAACTGTGCTTTCTGCATCTGCAGTACCATACACCATATGATGTTCCACGTCAGGCTTTAGTGACAACTTCGCCACCAAATTTGCGGACACTATGTTGATTGTGGCACTCATATTGATTATAGAGCAAACTTGGGTTTTTGATATGACATTGTCACGTAAATACACTCAGAGTAAGATGCATTCTGATTGTTTAAAACGTGGAAATTTAACGGATCTTGTTTCCCAGTAAAGCTCATAATACCCTCCCCAACTTTAGGGTATTCTTTGACAATAGTGTCCACAGAGATAGAGGCGTTTCCCCTTTTAAAAGAGGCGAATCAGAGGACAGATTTAGTTCATCTGTAGAATGTTGATTAAACATTTGACAGGCATAAGGCTTTGGTTGCTCCTGGGGCTCATCTTCCACCATGTCCTTGGGTTGCGCTTGTGTCATTATATTCACCTCTCCAACCAGCTGCTGATATAGAAATGCGTCATCATACTGGGGACTACCACTAAATGTATGCGGATAGGTTCAGGTGGGACGTTTTGATTCAGAATAGCGGAGGTAGAGAGTCCCATCTCAACTCTGCTCTGACTTTTCCCTGCTTGTACTGATCCTGAAGTAAGTAATATACCTAACGATTGGGGTAACTTCTTGCCAGATGCCCAGAGCGACCACACGAAAAACAATTGACCCCTAGGACCTGCGTCCTTGATTGTTGTATGATGGGCCACCCCAAATGTTGGACTGGGGTTGAATGGTGTAAACAGACCCCACCTAATAGTTGAACTGCTGATAGCAACTCAGGTGGAAGTGAGGCGTGTAGTGATAATAAGGCTGGGGTTACTAAACGGACGCTGAGCTGGGGTGAATAATTCCCCCAAATATTAAAGTCATGCAGCAGAGGCGGTAGGTTTCCACTTAATATTGGGCGGAGGGAAGGTAGCAGATAGACGGCATAAAATTTAAATTAGTTTAAGCAAGGGTACGTCATTTTCTAAATATGGAGCCATGGAATTAAAAAGGTCATGGTATGGTTTCACAGCGGAGGTCATTGTTATGCATACGTCAGATTTAGTTGAGTCCCTGCCCCAATTAACACATGGTCTTCAGCTGTAAAATCAATCAGCAAACACAGTGAGGGTCTCATTATGCTGAAACTAAATGGTTAAGGACTTGGCCTTCCACTGCACCATCTTTGCAGTTCTTCTGAACAACCACAGCACAGTTTCCTTCATTTCTTAATAGGTACCGGAGCTGTTGGGAAGATAGCAAGAAACTTGGTCAGCGCTTCAAACATCTGAGGAGGATATTCATAATTTTTCTTTACGCTGATCTGAAGCTCCTTCTACTGTAAACTCAAATCGCTTAACAAATCCATGGATGTTCCCATAACGATCAAATGGAAGCAGCATATCAATACAAACCTCCTTCAGAAGTTCCTTCTTCCATTGGAGCACAGCGTCCAAGGCCAGCTTGAGTTATGCATATTCAACTGGTACAGCGTGTAAGAAATAACCCTTTTCAGAGCAAGCCTGATGTGACATGGCTGGCGATTGAGGGATTTTTATTGTTTTTTTCGTGATTGATCAATGGGCCCCATGAAGTGAGCACCACTGTTATAAATTTGGTGGTATATCAGAGATACACCGAAGGTGTTTTGAACAGGGTTTAGCCCACTGAGCAATAGGACTAATGATATGATGATTGTCATCCTCAGAACAAGGTAATAAACTTAATAAAAATAGAACATTTTCTCTTAAAACACTATTTTATCTAATTCAACTAATACAGCAGATTCTTGCTGTTCCACTCGCTCTAAGCTATCAACAATCCTACCCTTCAAATCTACTCAACTCGCTGATATCTCAGCAACTTTAGTCAATACTGACCATTCTGCTTAGTAATTCATTCCACCACATCTCATTAGTTCTGGAAGAGTTCATCTATTAAATTCATGATTGCCTTAATTTGAGGCGATCCACTCACAATTACTCATATGTTGACATCTCATTATTCGTTTTTTGTCAACATTACCTTATTTCCTGATTCTGAGGTGATCCAATATTATCATTCACCCAATATTGTCTCATCATAAGGCACTCGAATAATTGTACTCATATCTGATTCAGTGGATTCACCCCATTCCGCAATAACAATTTAGGGTTTTTCATCCAGTAATATTAGAATCGCAACAAGCACTCTATCAGTTTTTTCAGCCAGGAAGATGGTGCCCACTGAGATGAATTATGAGTCTATAACAAGGAACTTTTAGCGATAGTGGCAGCATTAGGGGAGTGGCAACAACACTTGTTGTACGCCAGGCATCCAGTTGTGACCTGAACTGATTATTGAGCCTTGGAGTATTTTAAGTACCACGTCTGATGAATCAGAGAAAGGCCCAGTGGCACTTAGATTTGGTTCAATATGACTGGCAGATTGAGTATAAGCTAGGGAAACATAATATTTTGCCAGATTTTATGAGTCATGATTCAGGGTTGGTGTTTTCTAAGTAGGAGTTAAGGAGGTTTAACATAGCTACAATGTTGCCATTGTGTCTGTTTGCGATGATCTGGGGTTTGGAGAGAAGAAATCCTGTGGAGAATTCAGACTGCGCAGCATAGGTGTGAGTTAGGCCAGCAGATTATTGATGATACAAGAGAAGGGGAGGTGAGAAAGAGACATGTGGGGGGTTCAGTCCAGGAAAGTCTTAATTGGCATGAAGGAAGGATCTGTGTTCCGTTGATGAGTCTGCAGCAGGAGGTGTTGGTAGCTAACCACGATCATCCTTTGACAGGACATTCAGGCGGGGAGAAGACGCTGGGCTTGGTTTGTCATCAGTATTCATGGAGGGGAGTGGGTTTGGCAGTATGGAAGTATGTTGAGCAATGTATGGTGTGTGCCAGGTTGAAATCCTACCATATGGCACCAGGATGGAAATTGAAGCCGCTTCAGATTCCATCCAGGCCATAGCCACTGTAAATGTGGAGTTTATCAAAGTTTGCCCAAGTCCCAGGGGATGGACGTCATGATGGTTGTGGTGGATTTCCTGACAAAGTATTCATAGTTTTGCCCTTGTTGGTCAACCATCTCTGAAAAGGTAGCGGGTCAGGTCTTTTATGAATGAGGTCTTTTCCTGACATGGGATACCAGAGGAGATTGTTTCAGACTGGGGTCCGCAGTTCACATCTTAGTTCTGGTTGCTTCTTTTAGAAAACTCAAGTATAAAAGCTTTATTCGTCAGCTTATCATCCCCAATTGGATGGCCAAACCAAGAGTTTAAATCAAATATTAGAACAGTAATAAAGCGCTACATCTTGGAGCGGCAGGATGATTGGGTGAGTTGGGTGAAGTTGGCGTAATTTGCATATAACAACCACAAGCATGCATCAATGGGGATGACCCCATTTTTGAAAATTATGGTCAGCACCTGGAGGTTATGGGGCCTCAGGAAGCAGGGTCAGAATCCAGCAGCAGATAAGCTGTCACGTCTGAATTAGGATACCTTGAGGCTCCTGAGAAAAATCTGGTGGCGGCAGTCAAGGCTGAGAAAAGGAAAGCAGATAGGCTTTGGTCAGAAAGGAGCATTTTGAGAAGGGCGATTAGGTCTTGGTAAACACTTGGAACTATGCCATACCTGTGAGGAGCCAGAAGTTTGGGCTGGTGGCGTTGGGCCCATAACTGTTAGCGAGGGCAGTGAACGAGGTGGCGTTTGAGCTGAAGTTGCCAGAGGGGTCACAGGCTTATCCAGTGTTGAATGTATCGCAGCTAAAACCGTTCTTGGGGCAGCCACCTATGAGGGACTTTCCTTTGTTTCCAGCTGAAAGGGGGCTAAGGAGTACAAGATGGAGGAGATCCTGGACGCAAAGGAGGTGTGGAGTTTTCAGTCATTTTTGGTTCAGTGGTGGGGTCATCAGGTGAGGAGGCCATGTGGCAGATGTCCAGATTTTGCACCCGGCGTCCTAGGAAAATTCAAGAGCTCTTCTTGTCTATAATGTGATGTGACGGTTGAGGTTTTCCCTAAACATCACATTTCCCTGATCTTTGATAAGTCAGGACAAGCTGGTGTGGAAGAAGGAGGGGGTGAGGGAGCATTAGTTTTGGCTAAACCCCAGGCTATGAATGAGACTGGGGAAGGACGGCAGTTAGAACTACATCAACCTAATGTCAAACCAGATGGTTTTGAAGTGGGTGGGTTCTAAGGTTGTCAAGATTCCAATATGACTGGACGATAAGCTATAGTTCCAGCGTATTGTGATTTAGATTTGAAGCAAGCCTCAAGATTGAGCAATAGATTATGTTGATGCAAAGTGAATTGATCAAAGCAATTATGGTTTGGCGAAATATGGGAATACTGCCAAAGCCTTAATGGTTAAATGAAACCCTTATATCATAGAAAATAGGGAATTACTAAGAGAAATTCTGAAATCACCAAAGAAATCTGAGGATTAAGAGTTGATTGTGTGAGTGAGAAGGAGGAGGTTTTTACAAAGAAAGAGAAGAGTGGAAAGAGTAACGGAAGTAGCTGTTATTTTTATTATTAAATAAATTGGTATTGAAGGGCCAAAATCACCCTATTAAACACTTTATTATTCTTATATACCAAGGGCCAGCAATCCTCATATAGCTCATCCATTGCTCAGTGGGTTTTACCCTGTGTGTTGGACATTTGCCCTCCAGGATTCAGGATAAGAATGTTTTGGAGCAGTATCATCCAGAAAGGGAAAATGCCAGACACATATAAGTCCGCAATACTGAAGATATCATTTTTAGTAACGATATTATTGGACAAAAGACCCTGGCCAATTTTAGGTGGAACCCCACAAATTGGGGCAAAACTTTTATACATACTAATTGAGCAAATAGACCCAAGTTGGGGAAATCAGATTCCTCTGACTACGCGGCCTATTCTGGGGCACCCATCAAAGGTTTCGCCCCCAGCCCCATCTGGTCCCATTATGTAAGAAGAGTGTCTATAGCTCTCCTATTCCCATAGTGGTACTGCACGGTGCACAAGGACAACGCCAGGGAACCAGCCGTTAGTTCAAAAGTTACTAGAACCCAGCAGAGGGTGCTGAAGCAATAATAACTTAAGAAGAGAAGTGCGATCATGATAATAAACAACCAAAAGTGATGCGGTGTACAAAGGGAAAAGGGGTAAACGTCCCAGGTTGGAGGGAACCTGGGCGACCAAATGGTGCACTAGTTGAAAATTTAATTGCACTTAAAATAGATTGATTAATGTAGTATGAGACCTCCTCAAAGAGGTCCGCGCACAGGATCACTAGAGATAACATAAGAAAAAATGGGAAAGAATATTAGGAAAGTCGACCAATAAGGAATGTTAGTTACAGAAAACAGATTTAAACTTCATTGGAGAAATTTGGGATTTGAAAAGTGGGCCCAAGCACCAATTCACCAATAGGCAAACACTATCATCCAAATTGGCAGTATACACCAAAACTGACTTCACTTAAGTAATTGATTGAAGTTAGATCTGACCCAAAATCATAGTTTTGTAAATGGAACAGGTTTCGAACCCCCATTCCTCAATCAACTGAATAGTACCATCGTTGTCAATTGAATAAACCATTTTTTTATGCCTGGGCTGACAAAAGGGGCTGGGCGTTCTGCACTTCACTCATACCAACCTGGTCATATTTGGCTTGTACCCAGCGTTGGTCTAGTGTGTGCCTGAGGTCAGGGAGGGCCTGAAGCTTGACCTTCTGGGCCTCCTGTCGCTCAGCCTTATCCTTAGGGTAGGTACCACTATCATGTCATTTAACCATGACACAATCAAGCACCTACGCGGGGAACACCCCTCAGACAAGCTTAACAGGGGTCCCCTCAATGTGCAATATTTTTAGCAAAAGGAAATTGCTAGAATAAATTAAGTCATTACCCTATGGGTACGTTTTGCCTCAAAATAATCCCCCATTTGTTGTTCAGCTTAAGTGAAGTGAGTTTTTGGAGCTTTGATAGGCTAGAATCACATATTACTAAATTTGGAAATTCCCAAGCTGTATGAACGTCGAACCTCAACATTTAAATACATTTATTGATTTATTAAGATATAATCTCTTTTACCCCTGAGTGGTGCCTATTAAAACTATAAATCTAAACTTTTTAATATTAACTTCTTTTTATTATTTTACTATCAGTGGTGAGAAAAGCCCCTGATTTACATTGTTGGATTCAAGACTGAAAGCACCAATGAGCCAATTTTCAAGCCAAAAATCCAACAAGTGGTGCTCACTACAGGGGCACCTGTACACACAAAAATGATGGGAAAAAATCCTCAGCTTGTATCCATTAAACTCCAGCTTGCTAGTGCTTTTTCTCGCCTTAAATGGCTCGAGCAGCACACACTACAATGCCCTGTTATAATAAAAACCCCTCTGTGAGACAAGTTTATAACTGGTGAGGGCAGTATTACCTACTTCCTTTATGTTTATAAATCTGCGATGGAAGGAGCAACTGACCGGAGAAAATCCAGTACATTCTTCCTTGCTTAAACCACATAGCTCAAGAAAGAATGATCCCCACCATGGTCAACCTCAGAACTTGGGCAGAGGTTAGACAAGAGCTGTTAGACGAATTTGGTTCCAAAAAAGTTTGCAGCGACAAAATATGACCTTTATGTGCCTTAGTTTGCAAGAGTTGAGTCAATCACCTATTTTTGTTGAGCGCAACTATCATAAATTCCAACCTTTGTTGCTTGCCCAAATGTTCCATCATGAAATGCAATTGTGGCTATTTTGTCTGGATTGGCATCTCATCCCCCTTGGCGATGCACCTCTCTTCTGTAAAGCGCACGTTTAAAATTTTACGGGATATCAAGGAGGCTTTATTAGCAGTTGCAGATATTTATGAGCTTGACCATACACAAGGAGCTATGAGACAAGCTTCTACGCCACCCAAATTAGCATCTACTACAACTGTTTCATTCTGGAAACTGACTCCTATGGAGTTGCCATCACTCACTGATTTCTCTTCCCATAATAATCACTTGGTAATGGCTGTGATGAGGCAGTGCTCCCCTTCGTCTTCAGTTCAAGAGACTCAGCTGGTGAAAGCTGACGCCCATTTTCCCTGCACATCTTCTTTTTCAGAGCGGCTTTCCCAAGTGGCCCTAGAAACTGGCTCCTAAACCAAACCCCCTTTCTCAGGTCACACAAGCTACACCGCCTATTTTACAAAAATCTACAGATACCTAACAGCCCATAGCTGTTGAAGTTAAAACATCCACCTCTACGGTGCCTTCCCCCTCAACCTCTCAATCAGCAACTCAAGTATGAAACCTGTCTCCATGAGGCAACAAAAACCCTACCTCGAAGGTTGAAACTTAAACTGTGATAAATCCAACGCCTCTCCCAAAAGTTAAAAGGTCGAGGAGCAACCCCAGGACCTATCATCCCATAAGGGAAGTCCTGAACATACCCCACCTCCTATGGACTCCCTAACCTGCATTGATAGCCCCTCTGATGACGAGTCTGAGGGGGTGATAATAAATGTTGGTCATTACGTTTTAGAAGCCTCAGGTGAAGTGGAGGTACCTGATTGATTGAACCCAGAGAGATTGAATTGGGATAAGATCCCTCGTCGCACTTATTGTTGGCAAGTGATAAGGGGTCTTGAGATTATTGACACTGCCAGTGAAGCTGACCAGCTCATTGCAAAATTTCTCCGACCTACTCAATGTGTTCATACCCTGCAGACTATTTAGTAGAAATACCCTGAAACTGCCAAACTACTTGCATCCATTTTCCATTTATAAGAGGTCCATGCTCTTCCCCTCAACTTGGGTGTTACTTTAATTAAAGTGAAGGTCATCATAAATGGAGTGCAGGTTAAAGCTATCGGTGACACTGGGTCCCCAGTGAACGTTGTGCCAATCAATCTCATTAAGGAAATTTAGCTGGCCCCTGACCTCGACTACAGCCAAGAGTTTGGAACTGTGGGCCTAAACAACACCCGCGCCATTGGATCTTACTCTTCTCTGCCCAATTGTTTTGGGAAGCTTCTCTTGTCAGCTCCAGCAGTGGCTTTAATCAATAACACATATGTTTTCTCATTGGACCCAATTTATACTCGAATATGAAGGAGTTATTAATTTAAAAACTGGGCTATCTCTCCCTGATTAACTATGAGGTTCCTCTGATTCTGTCTAATGATGAGCTTAATAAGAAGTATTATTTTTGCACAGTTAAGTATGCCTCCTCCACTTTATCTCTGTATTACACCACAGCAGGCAGTCATACCAAACTGTTGCCTCCCTCAGTGGACGCACTGGAGGATACCCCTTTCTATGCTTCTGAAGAGGTGGTCTTTAAGGCTGGGGAACAAAGAGTAGTTGACACGAAGATTACCATGCATATCCACCACAACTGCCTATTGCACCTCATTAGCATAGATTAAATTATTACTACTGAGCCCAAAGTTTTTCCAGGCTGTTAGATCCCGCTTATCTTTGACCTATTAACATTATAATGGGGAATCTCAACAAGGAAGATATGGTGGTGAAAAACATCAGGAGATTGGTTGAGGCCTGTTGATACCCATTGAGGACATCAAGCAAGTCCACTCTATTGGGTCTATGGCAGATATGGGCTTACCCGCCAATCAATCCATATGTACCCTTCATTATGTTCATATTTCTGATGAACTGACCCCAGTTGAGCTGGAGAATGTTGAAACCTTACTCTAGACCTACAGTGACGTCTTCTCCAGATCTGACAATGACTATGGGCACATGAAAGGGTGGATGCATACTATTGACGTTGGGGATGCTAAACCCAATCACTACAAGCCATATTGAAAACAAAAAGTTGAGGAGCTACAGATGCGGATGGAGCTCAAACAGCTGCTGATGCTGAATTGCTGGTGCCATCACAAAGCCCTTAGTCACCCCCACTTTTATTAATAAAGAAGAAAATGTAGTTCATTGGGTAGTGATGGACTACTGCAAAATTGAAAAAAAAAACACATAAGAAGGATAGTTACCCTATCCCTTGCATTAATGATGCTCTGGCCCAACTCTCTGAGTCTAAATAAATCTCTGCAATGGACATGGCTATCAGTAATTGGAAAATGTCCTTTTTTCCATAAGACCAGGATAAATGTGCTCTTTTTTGCAGTGAGGATCTCTTAAAACCTACCTGACTACCGCAAAGGTTGTGCAACGCTCCCACTAATTTCCAGTGAGCAATGGATCATATTATACAGGATTTAAAATTTAAGCTGGCCATCGTCTACCTCAATAGTATTACAGTCTTCTCTAAGAATTTCAATGAACACCTCACATATCTAAAGGATGTTTTTCAATGCTTGCGGGCTTCTAATATCAAACTAAAGCCCTCTAAATGCACTTTTTTCCAGAGAAAGCTGGATTTTCTTGGGCACGCCATCTCACATGACAGAATTAACTATCTACAAGGTAAAGTAGAAGTAATATCTAGGATGCCTGCACCAAAAACCCTTTGCATCATCTAAGTATTCTTGAGTATGATGGGGTATTGCCATCAATTTATCCAGAAGTTTGCTCAGCTTCGTGAGCCCCTCATCCGCCTCTTAACTAAGAATATCCCCTTCCATTGGGTGCTGAACAAAAAACCGCCTTTGAGACCCTGAAGGCGCTATTTTAAAAAAGACCAATACTCCGCCATCCTGACTACAGCAAAGTTTTCATATTGTTCACGAATGCCTCTGACTATGCTGTTGGAGCTATCTTGGCTCTATTGGATGAGAATGGAGTCGATCATCCAGTGTCTTACCTAGCAATATGCTTTATAAAACTTAGCGTAATTACAACGTCACGGAGAAATAGTGTTTGGATGTCCTGCTAGCTGTTAAACACTACCGCCATTCCTATATGTGACTCCCTTTAAAATAATCACAGACCACGCCTCTCTAAAGTGGTTGCAGAATATGAAGGACCCCAAGGAGTGGTTGGATCGCTAGGCTCTGAAGCTCCAGCATTATGATATAACTATTGAGCATCAGACAGAAACGCGCCACATGAATGTAGATGGGTTAACACGGCTGCCTGTTCTTCACTTAGACAATAGTGAAGGTGAGAGTTTACACGATCTCCTTATTACTCCAGATGCATGGGCTGATGAAGATGAACCAATACAAAAATGCTCACTTGACACTCCCACAACACCAAGGTGGAAAATGGGAAGCTTTATAAAATGTAGGAGTAAAGT
Organism: Massospora cicadina; assembly: GCA_022478985.1. Lineage (NCBI taxonomy): Eukaryota > Fungi > Entomophthoromycota > Entomophthoromycetes > Entomophthorales > Entomophthoraceae > Massospora > Massospora cicadina. The sequence continues at coordinate 116,717 of JAKSZP010004065.1, read as the reverse complement.
GGTTGCCCTATCTTCGGCCGTCATAGCGAACTCATGTCATCTTGGATTCCCACACTATCATGGAGCATGGTGGAGTATTCAAAACATATGAGTGGGTAAAAGATCAATACTACTGGGAGGACATCTTGTAAACCATAACTGAAGTCTTGGATGCATACCTGACTTATAAAAACAATACCGTTTTAAGAACCACTATCAGTATCAACCTACAACGCCGCACCAACCCTTCCACACCATAAGTTACGATGTGGTAGGTCCTTTTCCTCAGACCACAGGTGAATCGCTATATCTTAGTTGGTATTGATCATTTCACCAAATGAGATGAAGAGGTAGCTCTCCCCGCTCAAACTGCTAAAGCCATGGCCAACTTCTTTTACCAATACAAATTCACCCGACTAGATGTCCCCAAGTCCTCTTATGTAGAAAATGGAAAAAATTTACTTCCCAAGTGGTGAAGCTTCTTGCCACCTCCATGGGAGCACAACAAATCTTCTTGCCCAATATAACCCATAAAAATTGGTGCTGTAGAAAGAGTTAACGGAACGTTGGTTCCATGCTTTGCAAAATGGCTAATTCAGACCCTCTCCACTAGGATCTTTATTTACCCAGTGCCCTCATGGACTATCAAATTAGGTATCATCACATCTTAAAAATGTCCCCTTTCTGTGATTTGTATGGCTGAGAATCTGGGGTACCAGACCTAATAGCAAACGATATTTTTACTGATCTAACTGACCAGAGAAAGCCATGAAGAAGTTGGCAACACATCATCCAACTACAAGCGGAAGCCATGCCTAAAATGGCTAAGACTGTTACAAAAGAAGCTGAAGCAGCATTTTGAGCTCCGTATCCCTCTCCCTTCCTTCCAAGAAGCTGATTTGGTATTATATTATCACAACTGCAGCACTCAAAGAAGTAAGAAGCTTGGACCAAACTGGGAAAGGCCATTTTCAATTACATACAAGCGAGGGGATGAGTACTTGATCAAATTTCCTCACTTCCAGAATCATCATTAATTAAATGCATGGCTGCTTCCTACAGCCTTATTCTTCCTCCTAAATTCTTGAGGGGGGCGATGTCAGACATTTACCCTCCAGGCTTCAGGATAAGAATGGCTTGGGGAAAAATAGGCAAACAAGGGGAAATGTCAGACATTTAAAAATCTCTGATAAGAATGAGATCAAATTTAGTAGATGAAGATTTTGTAAGCCAAAAGACCATGGCCAATTTTAGTGGAACCCTACAAATTGGGGTAACGCCATTTTGAATTCTTCATGGGCACTAATTATAAAATTGAGCTGTCAGATTACTCTGACCACGTGACAGACCCTGGATGTGACCATAAGCAGATACGATCTCAGCTGCAACCAGGTCCTTCAAAGCACCTACTTGGGGACCACCCCCTTTTATAGGCTTGCAGGGGTTCCCCAAGGTCCAATAATTTCTCAAATAGGGTTTTGGCTGAAGTTTATAAATTGTTACATCATGAGTACGTTTTGGCTAAAAATGATTCCCCATCCCTTGTTATTTTAAAGATATGCGAGTTTGGCGAGCCTCAATAATCTAAAATCACATATTACCAAATTTGGAAATTCCCAAGTCATACAAACGCCGAGCCTTAACGTTATAAATACCTTTATCAATTTATTAGATAGATACTCTCTTTTACTCCTGTGTGGCACCCAATAAAAACTATAAATTTAAACTCTTTAGTATTTTCCAGTTTTCTATTATTTCCCTATCGGTGGTAAGAAAAGCCCCTGATTTACATTATTGGATTCAAGGCTGAAAGCACCAGCGATCTATTTTCCAAGCTAAGATACAACACTAACGATTTACTATATAAACACCTTGAGTCGGCTGGACCACTCCGTCATAAAAACTTCAACTGAAGTGGCAGTTGAAGTTCAAAATTATTACTCCAAATGATATCACTCTGATCAAGTCAAACTGGCTGAAGTTGACAAATTTCTCCATAGTGCTCATATCTGCACCATTTCCCATTATCTGGAGTAGATGAATTTAATTACTCAGGATGAACTCTGGCATGCTGTTTGCAGTGTACCACACAGGAAATGCCAAGGTCCAGATGAGATTCCTTATGAGTTCTATATGAGTTATTTTAATTATTTCTCCTCTTTGCTGCTTGCTTCAATGAATCAGTGTTTGTTAGAAACCCTCCTCCTTCCTGGGGGCCAGGAGGCTTTCAAATAACGCTGTCTAAGAAAGGGGATAAGCTGGACTTGGCCAACTGGCGCCCCATATAACTTACTAACACAGATACTAAATTATTTAATAAAACTATGGCCAACCTCCTAGGGGAAAGAGCTTTGATCGCATTTCCTCTGAGCAATTTGCTTTCATTCCCAAGCGGTCTATTTGGGACAACATACACACAGTAACCAAAGTCTGCCAATCCACGGCTACTGAAGCACTCGTTTTTTTAGACCAACAAAAGGCTTAAGATAGAGTCAACTGGGATTAACTCAAAGCCTGCCTCCACAAGTTCCACCTCCCCCATTGGTTCATTAATTGGGTGATGCTTACGGAATCCGCCACAATGGCTGTGCGTGTCCCTGGCTTCCTCACTGATGTAGTGCACACTCAAAGGGCCTCCACCAAGGGGACCCTTTGAGCCCACTTTTGTATAACTTCAGCCACAAACCACTTTTATGCAACGTGAATGCCCACCTTACTGGTGTTTTTGTGTAAGTCCAAGCACTGGTTAAGATGTTGGCGTTTGGTAATTATTGTGTGGTTGGAATGCAAAAACCAAGATGCACATGCTATTGAGGCTAATATCCAGGTTTACTCCCAGGTAAGTAATGATGCACTTAACGCCTCCAAAATCCAAAATCTCTCCTTGGTCAGTTCCAAGCCCGCTGGTCACCAGCACCCCATTTCCTACCTGCTAGCAGCTAGCTCATGGGCTCGCTTGCCCTGCCTACTCCATACCACCCCACTTGTGCTCCCTTTCATGCCAAGACCCACTGCTAGTCCGATATGCCATTTGGTTGTGTGGCTGGAAGCAGGGGGGTACGCCTCATCAGTGATGGAGCACCATACCATGGACAATGTCACAAAATGCATTGCTCCCCTCAGAGCCCACCAAACTACCCTCACAGACGGGGTTGTGCTGGCCAAATCTGTGCTCCTATCTAAAGTTTGGTTTGTGGCGCATGGTATCACCTTTTCCTCAGCTTTCTTCACCTCGTTATATGCCCTCCTGCAAGGGCACAGGTAATGCCGCCCACTGCCAGTGCGCCTTATGTCTTGTTTGGCCCTCGCCATAGTGGTGGTATGGGCCTGCTCAACTTCGAGGCCCATGCTACAAAATACTTGGTACCTGGATCGCTGCATTCACCAACCCCACACTCTAAGCCCAACACTGGTCACGCGCAGCCCACTCAAATTTTCCTGCGCCCTGGGCCTCAGAGAAAATCTACCCACCTCCCATTCTCTGTTAAAATATCTTGCCTCACATCCCTCTGCTGCAGGATCACATGGGATGTTGCCACACTTCCAAAAAAATTCTCCTCTCCATGCGGAGCGCTGAGAGAACTTGCATCAGTGGGCACACCACCCAGAGGGGTCACCCTATTCCTCGCTTCACAAAGGAAGTACAAGGTCAATTATTTCTGAACAGTTTGATGCCATGGAAGTCCCCTATCATGGCCAGGGTTGATTATATGGACATGTTGGACATTCCCTACTCCCTAAAAACCCAGAAAGCCATCTGGAAGTACGCCCATCACCCTCTTTTGCAGCCGCATGTTTGTTCTCATGTGTGACGCTGCATGAAATGAGTATACCATACTTCCAAGCAATACAACGCATCACACTTATCATGTGTGTGTGTGACCAATATGGGACTTTGGTCCACCGCCTGGAAGAGTGCCCTCCGTCAAAAGTGATCTGGCATGAGGTTCAACGTCTCTTTTGCCTGGTTTAAACACAGCCCTTCATCCTATATAGGGACATCTTCGTCTTGTCCTTGATTTCCCCTATACAACCTTCCCTCTGCGCCTTGGTTGTTGCAATCTCTATGTGGACTATCAACACGGTTGTCTTGGACGCCATTTCAGGCTCTACTCCCACCCTCCAAGAAGCTTTAAGCTGATTCCAGTCAAGCCTTATGGACCATTTTCAAGCCTGGTTGTTCGCTACCTACCATCCCATCAACGTCATTTGGTCTCATCCTGGTTTCCAGTTTGGCTCATCACTTCAGACCCCTTCCTTCATATGTATTCAATAGTGGCGCAAGCCTCTACTCATGATACCCCTCTTCCTTTATTTGGCATTCCTGCTGGCAACAGGAGACAGCTTTAGCTTCTCTGGGGTGCCTCTAGCTTTTTTGTGCTTCTTTAGTTTACATATTTGAAGTGCCTATCTCAATGTCGACCTTCCCCAAATAAAATTAATAAATTTAAATATAAATTTAAAAATATTAATATTACTATATATTGAGGGCCAGCGATCTTCATATTGCTTGTTCGTTGCTCAGTGGGCTTTACACTGTGCAATCATTTCAGCGGAATCATCCAAATTTGCCAAAAGTTAACATGTTTAACGTTGGATATGGCTCAGAATCAGTTCAGGTCCTGGGTTTGATGGCTCAGCCACCACGGATTTAATCCAGTTTAGAATGATGGGAGTTTTCTTATGGCATTTTTAAATGAATAGTTTCAGAAACGATGGATAAACCTTATCTACGCTTGCATCAGAGATCTATAAGGTAAGGAACTTGAGAATGGGAGGTCTTTAGCTTTTTTTTTCTATCAAATTGCCTATTATATATTAATAAAGCCATTATTGAGCCTTATATATTTTTATTACTGTCTTACGAGGTGTTATTGGTATATTTAGTCTAACAGCGGCCATGTTTTGCCTCTACAAACAAGAGGTTGACTTTGAGAGAGAGTTTAAGAAGGCTATTGTCTCCCTATGTACCTTTTCTTGGAGTCAAGGTATGTTGCTTGGGGTAAGCATACTCACAACTGTCTTCTAAGGGGTGTTGATCCATGGAGCCTGTAGCACATTCACTAGAAGAATGGTCTCATGGACCTTGTCCGCCCTTTGTCCGTTGACTTGGGTCCTGCTTCCCAATTCATTCGTGGCTCATTGAAAGGAGCCAGTGTGTTACACTTAGCATGCACGTGAATGATAAGGTGACCTTTACTGGGACCATTAAGAGATTAACCATCCGTTGGGATCTTCTCTATGATTTTGAAGCGAACTTTTTAAATTTACTAGAGCTTGCTAAAACTTCCAAAGGCATGGTTATCATTATACCAGACCAATTTACTACACCAATAGTTGGTAAGTTCTGGAGGGCTTTGTTATCTCCTGCTTTAGAATTAACTTTTTGAGCCAGAAGATTAGTGTAGGCAGAGCTCTGTAGATGACTTAGAGTTTAGGTAAGATTATCAAGGTATTGGCTAGGAATCATGATCTCCTTTTTAATGCAAGAGTACAAAAGCGAGGGAAGCGCAGGCCGCTTCCCATGAACTAAATCAAATGAGGAGTGCCCCATGGCTAAGTGTATGTGCAATGTTGTATGCAAATTTGGCAGAAGGCATGAAAAGATTCCAACTGGATTCTTTTCCTGTGACCAACTTACATAAAATCTCAACCAATGTACCATTCACTCATTATATAATGCGGTGGTCTCAGGATGGTAGGACGTAGATAGTACCCCTCTGAAGCCATTTAAGTCATTAAGCTTATTGATCATCTAATACTTAAAATTATACCATTATCTGTTAGAATAAACTGTGGGCGACCAAGCTGATAATTTATATTTTTATAAATTGAGCTTGGTAAAGGTCGGTCACCCAGGTCCTTAACTGCTTTAACCTCTACCCATTTGGTGAGGTGATTAATAGCTATGATGGTGTATTGAAATTGGCCAGGGGGTGTTGGCATAGTGGGATGGGCGTCCTGCTATAGCCCCTCATGATTTGGGTTCAAATCCTGTCATGGCAGAAAATTGTATTTCTGTGCCAAGAGGATAGAAATATATTTGACTTGCGCACCATGCCTCAGTCCAACCAAGCGAATTAGTTAAGTTAGATTATATAATCCCAGCCTAGCAGAACATGCGGAGGAAGGATTTACCACTAGTACTTGGGTTTTTATCCTCCACTCCTATATTTTCGCTCCCTACTTCCTATCCATCCTATTCATGTGGAAATTATAATCAAATTGGCCAGATGTAGTGGCTAAAGGGCCCATGACGTTATTGATATGGTGTGCCAAGCAAAATTAGGTTTAACCAATTAATAAGTAGTAACCTTTCAGTAGGTTGCTTCCGCTTGATAATCCTGACAGCAGCTGAGAGCCTCATGAATATCAAAAGACATAGAAACCAATTAATAGTAAGATTGTTATTGTTCAAAAAGTTCTTATTAATGCCATGCCCTGTCATCTTATGCATGGTGATAATCAATTCATCCATTCAGTGGGATTAGGGATCAGAAAGAACTGTTCATTAATGATCTTAACCAGTTTTATTATCTAAAAATTATTATGCATCATTTAATCTAGCATGTATTGACCCTTCTCAGGTTCATAACCATACCAATGAATCACCATCTTCTCAAACAATTACTTGGTGTAATCAGCCAGTGAGGCAAGTGAGCAGGTGAGAGTCTGGTTGCATTTTAGTGCTTAACACCAGGCTGGTGTTGATTTAGTTATACGCATTTAAATTCAAGGCTAATGTGCCAACCATATTTTAGGCTCCTTAATATTTTGTAGCCAGCGCAGAGAGGCATGATCTGTTCCCATAGTGAAATGACGCCATGGATATAAGCCCAAAATAGTTTGCAAAAAGCATAAATAATAGCTAGAAATTCTTTTTTGGTAACAGTTTAATTTTACTTATGTATACCAGCGTTCTGATGCAATAAGCGATGGGGTGTTCTGCTATTTCCTCATCAAACGGGGTAACACTACCCTTACAACAGTGAGAGATGCATCCATCTGTATAAATGAACGATTTATCATAGTTTGGGCACATAAGTATTGGTATTTTATTGAGACGAAGCCTTAGCTGATCAAAGGCCAACTAGCAGCTTTCCGTCCATTTGAATGGTACTCCAGTCTTGAGAGGGTGAAACAGCGTTTTCCTATTTTATAAAATTCTATACAAACGGGTGTATAAGTTGACCATCTAAGAAATACATGAATATCACGCTTGTTAAATAGCCGTGACATTTATGCTAGCCTCAACCTTAACAGGCTGAGGCCATAAGCCTTGTTTGTCAATAACAAACCCTAGAGACTCAAGTTGTTTGCAGAAAAAATTATACTTACAGGTTTGGTTTTCAGATTGTCCTTGGCCAACTGGCGGAAATCTTCCTCTAGGTGCTGCAGATGCTCCCTAAATGTTCTGGAGAAGACATTTATGTTGTCCAGATACACTTACACACAGGAGATTTTTAAATCCCTCAAAATGCTATCCATGAAGCTTCAGAGTGTTGCTGGGGCGTTACATAGCCCCTGCGGCATCCTAGTAGGTTTGTAAAGGCCCTGAACGGTAATTATTGGAATTTCTCCTGTTCCTACTTTAGTAGTTAAATCTGCCAAAATCCAGAGATTTATTTCAAAATAGAGAAATATTGTGCGCTTCCCAAGAGTTCTAGAACATCATTGATGCAAGATCTCTCTTTTGCTTCAATAACTATATTGAAGCCAATAGAGGGACCATCTAGTACTAAAAAACTATATTGAAGCCAAATTCTGATTTTTATAAAAAATACAAAAAATGACCGCTTGATTGAGCCTAAACTCTCTGATTTCGATGCAATCAACACCTGCTGCCCCAGCTTGGGGTGGTGGTGCGCCGCCATCTGGTATCTTTTGGCCGCCGCTGAAGCGCACCCAGGCTGGCTCTGCGAGCCCTCCCAAAGCTACCAGGTGTTATGTCCCCCTTGGGACTTGGCCCACCACCTTGCAAGCTCCCAGTCGGTGCTCTGGAGCCCTTTGATGCTCCCACGGAGCAATTTGCATTTTGGCCTCTGGGTTAAATATGGGAATCTCCTCCCATATGCGAGTGCAGCCATCATCAAGATGGCCACGGTGGTTTTCAAACCCCCAGGTTCATTGACTTCTGCCCCTTTAAGGGGTACTTTGATCTCAGCTTCCATTTGGAAGTCGATGCAACAGCAGCATCTCAGCTGCAGATTGTTTTTAAAAAAATTCTGATTTCCACCATTTGCATGTGGCTCCCAGATGAGGCCACTTTAGTGGTCCAGTTCGCCGGGTTGCCCTCCCTTCTCTCCCTGAATGCCTCTGCCATGAGCTCGCAGGGGGTTTGGCCATTTACAGTGCAGACCCCATGTTGCAGTTTGTGGTTCCCAATGTGCAGATCAGTTGACAGGGCCTCACGCCTTTGCAAAGATCTGCTTATTTCATCACAATTTTCACCTTGCGATTTCCCCCTACAATATTATCAGATCTGCCCCTGATCACCCATTATGGGTGCATGTCAATAATGGCTGCACCATTTGCCCCTTGTGCTTTGAACTTGATCACTCAAAGCGAAAGTGCCTTACAGTTTCAACTTACACCACTTCTGCCACTCAGCCCTTGGGCGTTGGTCCCACAGCTGTTTTGCCCCAATTCTTCAAATGGGACTTGATCCTCCCACCCCCAATCTCAGGGCAATTTGGTGCTGCTCCAAAAGCGGCAGTTAATCAAAAACAAAACTTTAAAAACTCTTGATACAAATTTGGGTGGATAAAGGAATCCTGAGTCGATGGCCGAACCAGTTTAAGCTGAGCTGCCATGGTTGACAGCAAATGACCAATCAGCTCCTGCCATAGCCCAAATTCCAGTGTCTGGCCCAGTGCTGGCTGAATCCAATCCATTCGAGGCTCTTGAATAGATTGATGAGGACTTATGGACATACCACGTAAAACCAGATTTTGCTTTGAAGGAGTTCTTCATTGACCCTCCCAAATCACGTTCCCACCACTTTTGTCCAAAAAAGGGTTTCCAGATTACAAAAATATCAACAATATGGCAGTTGAGGCTGCAGCTGATCCTGCCAACACACTACTTTGCCAGCAACTTCATGGGGCGATGGAGCCCCTTTGTTGAGAGTATTCCTACCCCCAATTTCCTCATGATTTTGAGGAAGATGTGAAGTATGAAATAGAGGAGCTTACTTTTGGTGTGAGCCGCACTTGCATCAATGTGGCAAAAACTTCTCTTTTTAATCCCAATTATCCCGAAACCTTCCAGCACATCAAGTCGTTCACTTGTGAGCCTGAGCTCATCAGTTTTTCTAAGCATCAACTTTCTCAATATGTTGAGGCGATGGATACCGCTGGCCTCATTAACAAAGAAAACCCACATTATAACTCCTTATGCCTAATATCACTGATGCTCCCACCATGATGCTATCCACCATGGTCCGCCAGCTAAAGCGGGCGCCAGACAAAAGTTTACCCAAAGCTTCCTCACCTTATGATATGTTGTCCTAGGCTGTTAGTGAGGTGCCATATTAGGAATTTTTTTGTTTCTAACAATCCTGTTTTTTTTGGCCCTTTTGCAAGTAAAAATGAGTGGAGGCTCTCCCTTTTGGGTTGGCACTACTAGTGCTAAAAAAAGTACATAATTAATGTGTAATTTTTAAAAATCTTTTTTGAAAATATGTTTGAGTTTCTTGTAATTTATTATCACTCTTCTGGATCCATTTTTCTTTTTACAAACAACATGGGTAGGTCCAAAGACTCTTGGAGGGCACTACAACCTTATTGCATGAGTTAATCTCATGGTTATTGATTTCATATGGAACTATTGACTGCCAATAGGATGAGAGCAAATGAGAGGATAGTTTCCAGTATCAAACTGGTGAATTACATCGTGTGCACACCACAAATAATCATCTTTTGCAAAAATACTACTATATTCTTCAGATAAAGCCAGAGTTTGATCTTTTTCGTCTTATGTAAGTCCAGAGAGATGTTTCCTAATTACCATAGAATATACTGAATGTCACTCATTACCCTCTAGCACAAGTTCATCCAGCTTTCCTAATTCATGTATACTAGATTCCTCTTCAATGGGTATAATGAACAAAAATGACTATCTGATGTCACTCAATTTTTACATATTACAGATACATATTGGCTAACAGCATCTGAAATTCACCATGTTATGGAAGGATAAGCAAGGCATAATGACAGGTTCCAAATGTGAACATCCTAATGGGTCAAATATATTACCATAGATTCCTTAAGGATACTTAAAGTGATTTCATTTCCAGCTATAACTTGATGACCTAGAGAATGGTAAGGTTGCAACTAGCTGATAGGAAAATGCTCTTAGATACTACAATTTGATTCATTAACTGCCAGGTAAGGCCACATAGCCGCTGATATTCAATTGGCACTATAGTATTCTTACATAGAGTGTTGGCAAACCTTGTTTTCCAATTTTTAGGGCCATATCCTTCCAATTATAGAATAGTGGAAGAGTTTATCCCAATAACTCCATCATATTCTTCAAAAATTTAGCTTTTACTCCATACTTCCTCATAAACGAGATTCCAATTAAAAGTTCATTAGTGTGGTAAGGAAAAACAAAGGAGGAGTAGATATTACTAAAAAACTGAAATTCAGCAGTAACGCACTGTATGCTCCTTCAGAGGTTGTGGTATGAGGGCTGGCAGTATCATCGATTCTAGTGTGATCCTGTACGGCGCAATCCACAATTTTTCACCAGCTGAGTGGACCTGATATTGAACGGTGCCCCACTGTCTATGATAGCTTGGAGTTTGAGCTTTTTTACTGATATATCAATATAGGTACACTCTGATAAATATTCATTTATGAAATTTAGTGCATGGACAGCCACTGTGTTCTCTTAATTTAAGATAAATTTAATATTTCACCTACTGTGGACTAGAGGCCTTTAAAATAGCGATGGGTAAAGCCATTTGGACCCCCTTTTAATTTAAGGATATACCTAAAGAAACTTGAAGATCCTGTTGCTCTATCTGATGAGTGTAAGGCTTCACTACAGCTTTCTGTGCCGATCAGCATTACATTTTTTGGGGATTAGTTAATAATTGCCACCTTAGCAACTGCTAAACTTGGTGAAACTACTGGGGAGGTTCAGACTTAGCAGACATCAGTTCATCAGAACGATGTTTTGGGGATTTGTGCTTACTCAGGATTTATATAGAGGCAGCAGAGGTAAGAAAAACCCAATTCTACTCCGCCCTAACTTTTTCCACATCTCCTTCATGAACGGGGCTAAACAAATGAACTCTAGTATTAGCTCAACTTAGGACAGTGATTGGCGCAATGACCCGGGTATTTGGAAAGGTAACAAGTAATCTGACTGATACTAGGTCTATCAAAACGAGGGCCATATGGCATAGGTAATCCTTTCTTCAGAGATATGTCCCTTAGTTGAGGGTCACAAAGCTCAGGATCACTTTCATTAGGTGCCTCAAAAAGTCACGTCACATTGGGTTAGATAGTTTACCACGTGCGTAACATCATTCTCCTCATTTAAAACTGGTATCAAAACCCAATACAACTCAGAATAAGGCTCACAGGAATAGCAATGGGCAATCTGGGCCTCAAAACTTGTTTATTGCATTAGCCCCAGATAGCGTCTGCACCTCTAAGTAAAAAGGCTTAGAAAAACCTTTCAAAGTTTCATCTTTGTTAAAAAAGATAATGAGGAATTATATTTTAAAGTGTCATCCTTTCTGCGCTTCCAAATTCTTTAATAAGAAGGTTCATAGCGTTATGTAAGACACTCCGGCCTTCTTTAATTTTGACTTAACCAACTCCTGCATTTCAGAATCCAGAGAGTTTATCACCGCTGCTAACTTAGCGGTTTCTGGATGCTCCGTCCATGGTAATCTCAAAGAGATCAAGAAAATTGCGCATATTTGCATTATTATCAAACTTTGATACATTGACAGAGGTAATATGAAACTGAGGACCATGGCTTCAGAGCCTAAGGGCCTGTGTTGCTCCCTCTTGATTTTCCAAATTGGAAAGTTGAGGAGGGGTAGTGACATAACTTTGAGACGCCATATTATCAGGATGCGTTGAAGCTCCAACAGTCAGAATGGATGGTAAAACAATAGAAAATTTACACGTAACTTGTGCCTCATCACCCACACTATCAGATTATGGGGAATGGGTTTCCAGTGAAACTTGACCTCAGCGGTACTTACATAGATCTTGATAAATCTCCAACTTAAATTGATTCATCAATTAAGAAAAGCGATTGCATTACACTTGCAACATGGTCCCATTCTAAAAATTGTTTGATTAGTGGCAAGAAAGTCCACTTTAAAGGCGATGTTTTCATTCACTAAGGACCTGATAGTTTTACCCAGAGCTGTAAGTTCCGTATATAAGTAATTGAGTTACTGATAAAACTTGATATTGGAGGGCACAGTCCAATCATATTTTATTCTAGGCCTTTGAGGCGGAGTTGATGAGCTTCCAAGATTCTTACTAATTCTTTTACTTGACGCTCATGGCCTATCATGTTTTCAGACAGGAGGCCAACATGAGCATTCAATTTAGGTCTTACTTTGCCAAATCTTGACAGAATAATTTTGTGAGGCCTCATGGCCAACCACTACTATATTGGAGGATCGCACTACCTCCACCATGAGATAGGACTCAACCAAAATATCAGAACTCATAATCAATAATTAACTGTACAGGAACTGAGGTGACCCCTGTTGTGAGAACCATTTGTTGCAATTGGCGCTTAGGCGTCAATATTTCAATTGCACAGGTCAAATTACCTAATCAATCAACTACTTTGGACAGAAATTTGGTTAAAACTTAACCTAATGAAACCTTAGTTTTGGGAAAGGGTTTTTATTACTATAAATCAGAGATTACACTGTAGTATCTAATAATGTCAGTGACTCTGTGGCTCGTTTTACTAAACTTAATTTGTAGAGTAAAGTCTAGTTACTTGGGAAAAAGAACTCCTTTAAATATCTCAAACTCACTCAGATATGCTCATGCTACCAGTATTCTCATTGGTGTCTTTCTTACTAAGCAGTACTTAAGATCGGTAAAATACTGGCGTAATATCCATATTAGCCTGGTAAATGATTCAATAGAACTCAGGGCATTTTTAATGTAAGATCAACAAACCAATTGTAACCAAAATATGCCAAAGCAATTAAATAATGTCAGCTGGCCATAATAATAATAAGGGACCCTATTATCAAGTTTTACACAGATGTGGTGCAAAATAGCAAATTGATGCTGAATTAAAATAGGAGGTGATTTGATGATCAAAACTACAGCGCCAGTAATTTTTAATGTAAGGGAACAAGAAATTCGTCAGTGAGGATAGGGACTTGACTAATTGATTATTAATATTGGACTAACTTCATAAAAAACGTGGGCCTTACACTGTATCATTTACTGAAATGGTATTGAATTCTCTATTTAAACTTTAGTTAAATTTAAAAATATATAAATAAAATATAAACTGATGGTTGGTCAAACCAATTACAACAGTGGGCATCACAATACAACAATCAAAAAACTTCAATGCTGTAGCAGGATTCACAAAAATTTGCATTTCTGACCCTGCCTATCAATACATCGCATATGCTGTGGATACCTGTAACCATGAATTTCATTTTTTTCCTCCATTATTTGTTGAAATCATCCCCTATGTTACTACACTCCTTTAATCTGTTCTTTTAATTCAAATAACAGCCACAAATCTCAAAGAGTTGTTGTCCTTTCTGACTTTCTCACCCATGGGGGTTTCCCCAGTAAGAACCTTGATTGCCCCATCCTAGCATTATGGCTTGGTATGGGAGCCTCTGGTATGTTATTGTATCAATTTTCTCCTAATATAACAACTAGAAAGTTCCATCAACAAGTCACTAGGTCAGCTGAGACTTTGGAATTCTGGTCCATTCTCTGGCACCAACATACCCAGCTTTTATGGTCTGTGTAAAATTATCAGTTCATTTGACTGTAAGCCAAGGTTCAAAATGGGACACAAAGCTGTAAAACTGCAGTGTGGCTGATGAAGACAAAAAGATGGTATAAATAGACTATTATATTAAGTTAGAAGGATTCAATATTTCTATGGCTTGTGGGACATGATGCTGAAAATAAAACCATGTTTTCATATTATCAGGTTTTAAGATGATTAGAAAGCCAATATTATTATATCCTGAATTGAGCTCTGATAAGTTGACACAAATTCTCACATTACAAACCCATCCTTGAAACAAAAATGAGATTTTTTTGATAAGGAAGCATCACGTGCCCATGAATTAATGGAGATGCCTTCTGGAATTTGCAGCTCAACTTCCCAAGCCTTGAAAGGCGCGATTTCCACCATTGCATAACGAGTACAACACAGAACAATGAGGGCGCCAATCAGGTGTGCAATCCAGAAGGAAGTTAAAGATCCCAATCATATGTGACCATAAGGTCCCCTTGGCGCCATGTCCCCACACCCTATACATAATTACACCTTTTAACCCAATAAAGCAGTATATTTTCACCCTACCTTTCGACTTATTGACCTCTCCACTAGTTTTACAGCCTTAATCCCACTTTAAACCTAAGCTACAGTCAAAAGAACTGTTACAATGAGATAAGTGGTGCTCATTACAGGGTGCTCTGAGCTGTCCAAGTGAAAGCGTCTATCATAAATAATGGAGAATAATAGCAATCAAAAAACCAACCTGCCAATCTGTTGAAAAACATATCTCAATGGATTAACTCCTCTCAATGAAGTACCTCTTCTATAGCCTGACGGCCTAGAATTTTGGGCCACCTTCCAATTTACCTTACCATCCGTTGATCATAATCAGTATCAACTCCAATATGAGAACCTCAAAGAGTTTCTTCAACAACTATTGATTGGCATTTACTCAATGGAAGGCCTCTCCGGTCTTCCCAATCCTCTTCAATGCCTTCCACAATGTGAGATTTATTCACCTGGTGAGCTAGTTAGGGTAATCTGGGGCCTCCGCGTAGCACAACTGGGAAAAGCCTGTAGAACATGGGTGAGTAGCTAACACCAGAACCCATAGAGGTGCGTTGGTCAGGTCCTTTAGTGGCCTGAAAGAAGTGCGAGATGGTAGTGATGACTGTGCTGAGCTGTTCTTGCGGGTGTCTACCACTCCCTGAGGGGAGAATATGGGCAGAAAGGGGGTACAAGTCAGGCATGATGCCTGTCAAACGGCCTCCCCATGAGCTGGGGTTGCACAGGTGCGGACCCCAGGACAAGGGAGGGGCAATGCTTGCTGGATGCGCTTTGGTGCACCTGTCTATAATAAATGAAACGGTTTGGCGAGTTGACCTGAAGCTCAGCTATCTGCCAGTTCAGCTGGCATGAGCCAGTTATTGGCAAAACGGATCATGCAATAAAGTGATAGCAGAAATGAAAGGACTCCAAGGATTCCTAGACAAAAAGGGGATGGAGAGAATAACTCCACTAAAAACAGATTAAAAAAAGGGGGGCTTCATCTTCTCCCCCCTCAGGGGCCATAAACCTGGGGTCATTGGGTCTTGTTCCCTGCAAATGGTATGAGAGGCATATCTCCTGTCCTGACTGATGCAGACGAGCTGTCCAGTATTTAAACAGGGTGGTCATATGTCAGTTTAGGGGGTAGCGTGAGCTACTCCCAATTGCGGTTGGTCGACATTTTTAAGTGGTGCTTAGATTTGCGCAGCCCTAGTGTGGTGTGGGGCAGTACCCCAGGTCTTTATCCCGCAATAGTTGCCTGCACTAGGAGCCCCTTGGGGCTTTTTAAACTCAAAGATTCAATGTAAAACAGACCTACTAGCCCAGTGAGAATTGTCTTTAAGTACTGAACGCTTTCTAATAAAATTTGTACATCCACACATACACCACATCATAAAAATCAAGTTAAGTTTATCACCATGAAGTAGCGTGACAAAATGCTCACTCAAACCCTATAGCTAAATATTATCAATTTCTATAATGCTGCCTCCTTGATCATTCATGACAATTTAGAGGCCATTGTCAATAACTGTCAGCTAATCAATGAGGCTTGTAATCAACTCAAAAAGTTGGTAGTGGATTTTTGGGGTACCATGTGAACCAGCTTTAACGAAATGTGCAACTCCTTAAGTCCACCTGGAGCCAATGCCTCAATTATATAGAGGACCTCATAGAGTTATTCCATAAACATTAACAGTAGTTAGCCTCCCACAATAGTGACCCAGAATTAAAGGGACTGAGAGGTCAAGAGGACCAGAAGGGACCCAAGGTCACTGTGGACCTCAAGGACCTTCTGGCCTTGGGACGACTATTCCTGGCAATCTTAATGACTCATGGAAACAACAAGTTATAACAGAACTTGCTACTTTACAAATCAAATACAAAATATAGCTCAAGGACAAGCTCCAATTAGATGGAGTCCCTCTTGATCTCAGAGTCTCAAGTGATGCCTTGTTGGATGAGATATGACATTTCAGCACATTCACCAAAATCATTGATAACTTCATCACCCAGATTATACAAACCTGTTGCAGATTTAAATCTTTTTATTTAACCGAGTCAAGCTTCCAAAGGGGATAGGCATTACCGAGTATGTGTGGAAAACGAAGATAGATAAAATTGGGCACCCAGGGGTACTCAGGTTACCCCTGTTGCCAGCGGGACTGCTAGGTATGGGGGGTTGGTGCGCTACTCTGAGGGGGTTTCCCCCACTATTGAGAAGGTGTGAAGGAAGGGGTCTGTGCAAAGGAACCAGAGTGAGAACCACAATTCTATGAGCGCCTGTTGCCTTGGCATCATATATCCATTGAGCCAGGCTTGGAAGTGCTCCAGTAAGTGGACGTGGAACCTGTTGATAACACCATGGATGGTTGGGACTGTGCCCCTGAACGCATCTAATGCAATGGTGTGGATTGTCCACATTGCCATGGGTATCATTAGGGAGCGGAGGGTAGATGGGATTGGTGACTTGATCTAGAGCGCAAGGATGCTCTTTGATATAAAAATCCTGCTCGTTAAGGATCTTAATCAGGCGCGCGACTTCCTACCATATGGCTTTGGTTGGGGGGCATGTTTCTAGGCGGTGATGTAGGGATCCCTCCCCTCCACATACTGCACATGTTTTGCGGAGAGAGTTGTAGCGTTCCGCCATCCTATAGGTCCTTATCAAACAGCGCCAGGCGTTTGCTCTTATCCTTGGCTGTAGGAGTGGGTGGTGAGTCATTTTCCACATTGCCTTCTGTGTGGTTAAATCATAGGGAATGTCCAACATATCTAGGTATTCTATCCTAGCTATGCTTGGGGTTGTTGCGAGCATATCCCTCTGGGGGTGGTTTTCTGGGTTTCTTAATTTGAATTGGGGGCTGGGTCGTCCCCTTCCCTGTATAGTACCCATGTTCTCTATGGTCCATCCCATACGGCGGATAGTTTGGAGGATATATTTGAAATGGGGGGAGGTTCCATGCGGACCTGTTGCAGTAGGGTGTTTGGCAAGGTATGTAAGTAGTCTGGGTGGGCTATGTGGGTTGGTTAATTTGAGCGCCTGTGCGAAGTTAATTCTCGCTGCCCTGGACCAGTGTTGTTGCGGGAGGTCTGGGGCAAAGACTTCCGTTATCCAAATACTCAGGATGCGGTTGGCGTGGCTCTCAAAATATATTAGTCCCATGCCTCCGCTTGAGCGTGGGCCAAAGAGTGTTTCATCTGTATGGGAGGATGGGATCCAGGCCACAGCCAGCCCTGGATGAGCGCGCGGATTGAAGTTATAAAGGTAGGTGAGAAGGCGATTGCGTGGGCAGGGTACCATAGTATTGGGAGGATGAGTGATTTAGAAACTGCTACTCGCCCCGTTAGTCCTGGGGATCTTCCCTTGAGGGAGGCGACGCGTTTGGATACCCACTGTAATAGGTTGGTTTCCATTGTCTCATTGGCATATCCCCCTGTTTCCAGCCATATCCCAAGGTGGCGGACATGAGTGGTGGTGGGAGGTGATTCAAAAGGTAAGATGAGTGGGTTTTTCCTTCATATGGGGGTATGAGGTTCTGGTGTTGTAGCCTAGTTGTTAGTGTACTTGCCTAAGCGAATGATTTCTGTTTTCCTTTTGTTGAGCGATGTGTTGCTCACCATCAAGTATTCCTCTAGGGTGCGTTCCAGCTGTCAGGCATCATTGTTGTTAGCTATACCTACCACGCAGTCATCCGCGAAGGCCAGTATCTTGAATGTTGGCTGGCCTTGTGCAGTTATGCCCATGAGGCGTAAGTCAGTTACACGGAGGAGTGGATCAAAACTGAAATTATACAGTAGTGGGCTGAGGGGGTCCCCTTGTTTGAGTCCTCTGTGTGGTGTGATCTTGTTAGTTAGGAAGCCAGGGCCGCATACAGTCATGGTTGCAGATTCTGTGAGGACATCGCCCAGTTTATGAATCTGAGTGGGAGTTTGAAAGCGTGTAGGTATTCCTTTAGTATGGCCAGCTAACGCGGTCATATGCCTTTTCATGGTCTAAGAAGACTAGGGCTCCAGTTGCTTTGGAATAACATATGTTTGCAACAGGGTGTATGTTGTTCCAGATTGAGCGCCCTGGTATAAGCTCAAACTGGTTGGGTTATAGGACGTCAGAGGCAATTGCGCCTAATCTGGCTGATAAAATTTTTGTTAGAATTTTTGTGTCAGTATTAGATAGTGCAATTGGACGATAGTTGGCCATGTCAGATCTGTCACCCTTTTTATATAAGGTTATGACATATGATTAATGGCCACCAGGTAGGAGGCGTGTTTCCAGCAAGCATTGGTTCATAGATGCCAATAGGAGGGGGCAATTTGTTGAAAATATTTTTTGTGAAATTTGTAGGGTATCCCATCAAGCCCTGGGCATTTCCTATGTGGTGCACCGCAGATTGTATCCCAAAGCTTTTCCCATGTAATTAGATTTAGAATAATGTAGTTCAGTGGTGTGCTTTGTATTCCAGAAGTTTGTATAAATTTTGTGATTTTTTGTGGGTCTGTTGACATATCACGGTATAATTCAGTGTAGTAGCAGTATACTTCCGCCTTGACCTCCTCAGGGTCAGTTGCCACAGTGCCGTCAGTCTTACGGACCTGTGTGCATGTGAGCTGGTTGCCGTGGGAGTGAAATTGGTGGAACAAAGATGTCAAACAAGTTTTTCCTTCCTTTATGAACTTACCTTTGTTTTATACTTTGATTCTGTGTTGGTGCTCGAAGATGAGGGTGTTTAGTTGGGCGGATATTTCCGCCCATTTGCATCTCCAGTTGGAGCTATAACTGGGTCTTAGAGTAATAATCTAGGTGGTTCAGTTCCGCCAAGGTACGCCTGATTGTGGCTGTATCAGTGGTGTACTTACGTGACGTAATATGTCAGGTTTTGTTGATTGGTTCCTTTTTGAAATTTGCCCATGTTGCAATGGGATCTGAAGTGAATGGGGCTGTGAATTCTTGGTTCATGGCCTCATCTTCAACCCATTCGGTTATTTTGGGTAATTTTATGTTTTCTGGGTCTAACTTTCTTCAGGGCAACACCTGTGCATGGGTTCAGGTTTGCAATAACTGCACCAAAACAACTCGGTGGTCAGAAAAATTGACTATTTTGTTGTAAATTTGGAGATTATTGAGTGGTGGGATTGTGGGATGAGGATGTGGTCAATATGGCTCATCGATATGAGAGTTCCCTCACGTATGTTGGGCTGTGTCATGTGGGGAAGGAGTGGTGATCTGTGGGGGAGGGCATCCTGTAGGCCAAGGTATGCCTTCATTGTGCGGAATTCAATGTGCCCCGGTGGGTATCCCCTGGGGTTAAGCCATCAGTCTGTGTCGGGGTTATCCCAGCAGTTAAAGTCGCCCAACAGGATAGTATCTGGTGGGAGGGTGAGTGTTGGAACAGTTTTGAGAAACTGTTTTCTCTCAGCTGCGGTTCAAAGTGCATAGATGCATGCTATCGAGATTGTTTCCTCTTGGCATGTGATTGTTGCTACCAGGACGCAGCTGTGAAGGTATGACGAGGAGTTTGTAATTTTTAATTTTTGTTATTTTGGTTGATCACCCCACAGTGAGATGTCCATACCAATTGTGATGGTGAGACCCTGGCTGACCAGGATCCTTCTTCCCCTTGTAGACAGTGGGTTTCTTGGATGGCCAAGATGTCTACAAGGGTTTTTCGCAGGAAGTCCGGTTTTTGGCTTGGGACATTTGAGCCCTGGCTCCCGCGATGTTTAGCGTCCCTATTGACACTGAGGTGCCCACGGCACCTCAGGAGTGGTTAGTAGGGCCCTCTGGCCCTAACCCACCATGGCTCATTTTGGCCATGCTTCGCATCTGTACTCCAACTCTCTCAGTGACAATGTCAGTTCCCTTGATCTGACTCAATTTTTCGCAGGAATTGCAGATTTTGGAACTTGCGTTATCTTTTCCCACACATATCTCATGATGGTTCAATGCGGGGTGCTGATTGGGTTCTGTACTTTTGGGATTTAAATTTGGAGAATTGTGCACCGCATGTTCGCCCATATTATGGTTGAATTGTTCCTCAAAGTGTGCATGATTGATGTTGCTTGGTGACTCAGTCAAATTGCTTTGAAAATTCTCAACCTGGGCATATTGTTCTGATTGGTTGGCTCGGTGAGTATCTGAGATATCCTCTTTAATTTGTACGGGATTGATAGATGAATCTGCATGCACTGCCGCTTTGGCTGCTTCCCACTTGTGGGCTTTTTTGTGCCACTTTGCGTTTTTTATGTGTAACTGGGTCCACGATGGAGTAAAGTCCATCTTCACCCCAGCGGAATGGATGGTGACTGTCAGTCATTCTGGCGAAGTTTTTGTTACTTTCATTCATGGCTTCCTCACAGTAGTCTGCTTCCATTAAGCCTTCCTTCATGGGGCATGCGTGTTCCTTGTGTCCCAATGAAATGCAGTGATTGCATATAGGCGGTGCACATTCTGGTGTAACTCAGAATGCTGATGACTGTCCCCCATCCGCAATGTGAAACTCTGCTGTGTGGGGGATTCTTGATAAGTCATCTTCCACTTTGGGGAATGGTATGATCACGGCGATAGCTTTGCCTGTGCACAGGGCTGGCATCAGGCGAAATAGTTGTAATTTGAGTTGCATAATTTCTCCATAGGCTATGAGCCCTTTGCAGAGCTCCTCCTTGATTACCTTATGAGGAAGGTTTGTAGGGAGCAAGTCAAATGAGATGAACAAAGTTTTCACTTTGTTCCATCTGGTGCACGTGGTGCGTACTATTTTTTTGCCCTCAGGAAGGGAAATTTTGATGCAGACTTTTGCTGCGGCATCCGATTCTTCAGCTATTTTGAAACCAATATTGATCTAGCCACGGCCCATGTTGTTGGTGGCGACATATACTGCGTGGGGGAAAAGGGAGGGCTGTGCCTAGCATGTTTTCTCCCACAGGGTCAGGGACTCATCCCCAAGGAAGAGTCGGAGCCCGTGATCCACCTTTGAAAGGAGTTGGTTACATTGGATATACATATATTGATCTTGTTTTATAGTAAATACCATAAACCTGGACAGTGTCTGAGTTTGTGGTTTCTTGGCGGCTTGGGTTCCTGGTCCCCCTCCGGGGCGTTTCTTGCCCTTGGGTGCACCGTTTTGTGCACCTCTTAATGTGACGCTTGACCAGGTTGTATTAGATTTATTATTAAAATCGCCCATCTCTCCTGTGTGATTATCAGAAATTGCTGTTTGAATCAAATCATAGTAACTAAAGTGATTGTTATGGGAAAGAAAAACGCGGATTTGAATCTTGATTGAGTACATTTGAGAGTCAGCTGCTCCTCAATGCACTGAAATTCAAGCTCTTATGGAGCATGCTGCCCTTAAATACTCAATTATCTCTCTGAACTAAAATCAAGATGAAGTTTAAAAGAGTCTAGTAGGATTAAGATGACATTGTACCAACAAGCCCCTAGTGACTATATGGAAACCAAAAAGTCTGAGCCTGCACCTGTTCCTGCCATCTACACTATTTCATCCTATTGTTTAAAAATTTAATCCTAGTTTTAGTGAGAAATTTACTCTAGGACTTATAATATTGCCTCCCTTTTGTACTCTTATGAAATCTTGATGGAGGAGGCCACCAACCATCAGAAGGTGAAGCATATTCTTTTCCTCTTGAATACCACCACCCTAGAATTTTTTTAAATAAAAGGAATGTCATACTTGTGAACAAGTTTGTACATCTCTAATCCAGGAGTTCAGAAGCAACTTGACCTTGGCAATTAGAAGCAGGCTCTCATCGCCATTTGTTGAACAAAGGAGGAAGTCTGGTGGAGTTCATAGCCAATTGTATACCCAAGCACAACCCTTATAAACACTAGTCATATTATATTGAATGACTCCATAACCGCAGTCCTCTCCACGTTGAGATCCTATTCTGAGGTCCAAATTCACATGATTGGCCCAAATAATCAATTTCATCTGTATCCAGGAAATTAAGAAATTATATAATGAGAACCTGCGTCTATCCTGCATCCCAAGTCCTCTGCGTTCACCTCTCTCAGCCATCCTCAAGTCCACGTTGTTAATAACTATAAGAACTCCAAACCTCGACGCTCCTACTGCAATGATTCCATCATAGTGCCAAGACTTTTCGGAAGAGACTTTCCAAGGAGGCGATAAGATGGCAGTCAGCATGAAGGATGAGGCACCTCATACCTAATCCTCATACCTCCTCAAGAATTCTTAGCGACATCCAATGAGTCTAATGTTATCATACCAGAGGAAAGTGATCCAGTACCCATCAAGAACCTGATACTGATTATTATTCTTCTGATAAAACTCCTATGTTGCTCACCCTACCTCCTCAGTTTGGGAGTTTAGTTACACACGTTGCTGCTTAAGGTCATAAAATCCCTGTACATGCCATTGTTGACAGTGATTTACCTATGAATCTCATTTTTGTCTAAATTGATGAAGCGCATCAAAACCGCTCCCAAATTGTCACACTACATGGAATATGGGACAGCTGGACCAAAATGCACTCAGTCTATTGATTCCTATTCCTCACTGCCTATTTTCTTTGCAAGCTTTTAGTGAATATCTCAGCCATCTCATTAAACAACCCTTTTTTGCAACCTAATTCTTGGGACCCAGTGTTAAAAACTGGGCCGCTAGATGGTTGCTCGCTTCTGCGCCCTGACTTCAACTGCACACATGCTTGAATACATGCGTTGATTGTTGGAAAATATAAGCTGGGGCAATAATAGTAGGAAGACTATTATTATGGCTGATGGCACAAAAGTCACGTTGAGTGAATTGTCCAACGCTAGACAGGTGCTTCTTCATCTTGAAGATACTTTGGTACTGGTAGGGAACACTTTCCCTATTCTCTTCTCAAAGAGCCAAGTGGAGACTTAGTAACAACATCCTTGGGATATCTGATCCTTGCACTCTTTTTTATTTATTCAAGGATGGCCGACCAGGGGACTGACACATCCA
The DNA here is from genome assembly GCA_022478985.1 of Massospora cicadina. NCBI lineage: Eukaryota > Fungi > Entomophthoromycota > Entomophthoromycetes > Entomophthorales > Entomophthoraceae > Massospora > Massospora cicadina. Next base: position 93,246 of record JAKSZP010004065.1, on the reverse strand, counting down.
ATTTGTAGGTAAAGGAAAGTAAATAGGGGAGAGCACACTAAGCAATAGAACCTGAAAGACAAGACATGGTACACTTGGATTTGGCTAGGAGCCACGGGTGGTGGATGACTATGACTTAAGTGACTTGACAGCTCAAAAGCTAGTAGGGTGTACCGCCTATAGAGATTGTGAGGTTTTCAGTGTCACAAAGAAGGAGCCAGATTGGTAGCCAGTTACCCATCTGTTTCTTCAATTTGTGTTTTAGTGATCCAAATATCCAGGCTCAGAAGTGGTCAGCCAGATGGCTTTGGAACCTGACGATAGCTAGGTTGATGTTGTGGAAGATCCCGTTGAAAGCATCAAGGGTAATTGTGTGAATGGACCATATTGCAATACTCACAATTAAAGCCCTTAGCGTCTGGGGGATAAGTGAGATCATGTTGATTGCCAGGATATCCAGGATAGTCGGAATTAAGCTGATGGTGATTGCTGGAATAAGTACATCACATTGGCCCAAATATGCTTGGATGGCGGTCACTCTTCCAGGCGGTGGGCTAGCATGTTGGGTCTGCCGCAGATGGCGCATGATTGGAACATTGTGAAGGTTCAGTCAGCTGTCCTAAACATACGGCGCATGTAGCGCCACACTGTGGAGCTCACTTGTGGAGATAAGAGGGGACAAGTGATGAGGTTTCACACCTTCCTTTGGGTGCGCAAGTCATATGGGACGCCTTGGTAATATAGGTAGTCAATCTGGGATAAAGGGAAGGGTGGTAGTGGGGCTGGTGCGTTGGTCACAGTTTGTCCTCTGTGGAGTCACACATAACCTATTGGGGGTCAGTATATTCGGTTTGTTGTGCATAGGAGAAACTCCAATTACCTTGTCTTAGGGTGTACAGGACACGTTTGAAGTAGCGGTTGGAGTTGTGCGGTCCTGTGGCTGTTGGATGTGTTGTTAGGTACTTCACCAGTGTTGCAGGGTTGGAGGGGCACCTAACATCTAGTGCCCTTGCGAAGTTAGTTTGGGCTGCCTTAGCCCAGTGGGGAGATGGTGGGTTGTGTGACGTTGTTAGAGCTATCCATGAGCCGAAGATTTGCGTTGCTCATTCCATGAAGTTGAGCAGCCCCATCCCGCCTTTCTTTCGTGGGCCGTACATGGTTTCCAGCATGAATGGTGCGCGGTATCCAGATCACATCCAATTCTGCAGGAGCTTGTAGACTGCGTTGGTAATGTTGGCGAAGAAAGGAACTTCATGAGCAGCAAACCATAACTTTGACAAGATTAGGGAGTTGGATAACATAGCCCTTCTGGCTAAACTAGATTTACTCCTCTGCATACTTGTCATTCTTTTTGTGATGTTGTCCAATATTTTGGTTCCAATGATGTCAAGTGCATATCCACTAGCCTCGAGCCATATTCCCAGATGATGGACTGATTTGGTGGCGGGGTGGGGTGCAAAGGGTAAACACAGTGGTTTTATTGGCTTAGGTCTTTGTCTTGTGGTAGGATGTGCGGTGGGTTGGTTTGGTCGGTTGTGGGAGGGTGGGATCCAATATAACTGAATTTTCCCATTACAATTACCTCTGTTTTCTGTTTGTTCAGCATGGCGTTAATCACTGACTCATACTGGTTAATAATGCGCTCAATTGCTCTGGCATCCCTATTGCCTGAGATGCCGACTATGCAGTCATCAGTAAAGGTGAGCATTTTGGTTGGTAGTTGTCCCTCCAACCTGATTCCAGAGAGCTTTGAGTTTACTATGTGGAGGAGAGGGTCAAGGCTGAAATTTTATAGTAGGGGGCTAAGCGGGTCGCCTTGTTTGAGGCCCCTTTGTGGGGTGATGGTGTCAGTTAGGAAACCTGGGCCTCTGATTGCAAACCTGGCTGAGCGCATTAGGAGAAGCGCCCAGTTTATAAAGCGGGGTGGTAGGTTGAAGGCCTTTAAACATTTTTCCAAGTAGTCCCAGTGCACTCGGTCATATGCTTTCTTTTGGTCCAGGAAAGCAAGGGCGCCTGTGGGGTTAGCTTGGCAGATGTTGGCTATGGTGTGTGTTATCCCAAATTGAGCGATTGGGGGTAAAGCCAAACTGATGGTGTGAGAGGGCTGTCTGTGCAATGCAACCCAGACGCTTAGCTAAAATTTTTGTTAGCATTTTAGTGTTATTATTGGTGAGAGCAATTGGAGCCAGTTGTTTAGGTCTGCCTGGTCTCCTTTTTTGAAGAGTGTGACCAAATATGTATCTTGGCCGCCATGTAGAAGGGCTGTGTCCTCCAGGCACTTGTTCATAGCTGCTAGTAGTACTAGTGTGATATAATCAAAGTACTTTTTGTAAAATTCATATGGAAGGCCATCAGGCCCAGGGCACTTGTGGCGTAGAGTTGATTTTATTACCTCCCATAGTTCATCTCTAGTGATGGGTTTGGTAAGGTCTGGTTGATCAGCTATATTTTCAATATTAGCAGATGATAAAATTTTCCAATTTTGCTAGGTACCAAGAAATCTGCCATGTACAGGTCGGTGTAAAATTGGTGTAATTCGGCCAATATTTCAGATGGTGTGGACGCCGGTGTGTCATCTGCTCAATGGACCTGTGTGCAAGTCGCCAAAACCAAAATTGGTTTAAGACAGCGGAAAAATTGGGCCGTGTGAGTTTCACCTGATAGAATGTATTTTGAATTGTGCCATACTTCGATGTAGTGCTGGTGTTTTCTAAAGAGAGAGTTGACCTGTGCAGACAGTTGGAACCACAGGCGTCCCCATTAAGGGCTGTATCCCTTGTAAGGTGTGTTGTTTTCTAAGTGCTGAAGCTGTCTTATAGCCATGTTGATTGTCACGGATATCGCGGCCAGCTTTCTGGAGCTCAAGTGACAGGCTTTCTTGGTTAATCTAGCCTTGAGAATTTCCCACTCAGCGATAGGGTTCCCATTAAGTGGTCATTATTTTGTATGTGTTGTTAGCACCATCACAATCCAAAGTTTAAGCTCCAGAAGATGGATGGTGCTTGGGTTAACTTTGTGCCAGATCGGTGGCTTTTGGTATTTTGCCGAGGATGATAATTTTATTGAAACCATTTGGTGGTTAAAGAGGGGGATAATTGTTGTTGTAAAATTTGATACACGGTGAAGGAAGTCTACAGGGGGTGAGCATAAGGCCAATCTGGGTCATTGAGACCAGCTGGTTATTGCTGTAGTGGGGCCTCGTAATGTTGGCCAAAGTGATGGCCTGTCTGGGGATAGTGTCATACAGGCCCAGAATTGCCTTTAGTATGCGTAGTTCCATGTGGCCGCGGGGTATAGCCTTTGATTTAGGCCAGCGGTCAGTTATGGCGTTAAGCCAGCTATTGAAATCTCCCACAAAATGTGTTGCCTCAGTGAAAGGGATAGAGAGGTTATTGGAGAAAAAGTTTTTGGCGGTTGTTTGGATTATTTGGGTCATACACACACCACGGTGAAAGTTTCTCCGTTTTACTCAAAATCTGTTAGAAGCAGCCATCCCTCCAGGTGGGAGGAAGTGCTTCAGATATTTACTGTAGGATTACAGTTAGATCAAATTACCACCCTACAGTGGTACTTCCAAAAGGATTTAGCCGGAAGGAGCATGGTTGACCATGACTCCTCCTCCCCCAGTGGATAGTGGGGTTCTTGGACGGCCAAGATGTCACCGGGGATATCGCGCAGAAAAGCCATTTTTTTGGCCTGGGACGTTGGGGCCTTGGCTACCACAAAGTTGAGCGTCCCTATGGTGATTGTGGTAATCTGCACATCAGGAACGTTGGGGCGACCCACTGGGTTCACCCCATTCCCCAGCAGCGCAGGTCATACTACAAGTTTGGGGCTGATCAGTCATATTGGTTCCAGCATGTTGATCAGCAGTTGTAGTGTTGGTTTTGTTTGGTTTATTTGGGCTTGGATTACTCCGCGGTGTTTGGCTCTGGCATGGGTTGTATTGTGCGCCACCAGCGTAAAAGTTTTCCGCTGCTTACCTGTGGGTTAGATGTGCAGAAGCTAGGTGTCAGGGTAAGAGGGTTTTGTGCAGGAGTGTTGTTGCATTTTGATTGGCTGGGATGATCTTCCATATCATACTCATGAACCACATTGTCACTGGTCACATGTGACTAGCTAGGAGGATCCACAGTGGTGCATGGTGATTCTGCTTCAGTATGGTTGGAGGCATTTGATTTGTTGTGTTTGAAAAATTCGCTTTGATTTTGTTGGATTTTATGTGGGGGATCTGGATGGTTATTTCGCCGCGCTGCTATGGCATCCAACTGAATCTTGTCTGAGAAAATTGTGGTGCGAGCTTGGGTTTCAGTGGAACTTGCAGCCTGCTTGTGAGCAGCCTGTGCGTGACGATGATCCTTGCACGTAATGGGTTTGACCAAAGTGATTTTGGCTCTTTCACCCCAATGAAAGGATAAGTGGCGTCCTTCATTTACCAAAGGCTGGGATAGTTTTGTCCATATTAACCTCACAAAATTTTGGTGCTTCCATCCCACACTTGATGGGGCACGCATGGTCTTTGTGGCCTAGAGCTGAGCAGAAGCTGCAGATAGGCAGGGTGTGTTCTGGTGTGATGTGGAAGGGGCGAGATATGGTGCCATTGGGAAGGTTGATGGTCACAGTGCATGAAATGAGGGTGATATCCTCTACCACGTCCTGGTCGGGTTCAATAATGGCTATTGCCTTCCCTGTACACAGGTGAGGCAGGAGTGGGAATTTTTTGGATTCAATTTGTTTAATTTCGCCGTAACTTTTGAGGCCCGTGTGGAGCTCGTCCTCAAGGATAAAATGGTGCACATTGCTTGGGAGTTGGTAAAATACAATGAATAGATCATTTGCCTCATTCTATTGTGTGCACACCGTTTGATAATATGATCTTTGTTGTTAATTTTTACAGAAAATTTGGTTTTTGCTGCGTCTGCCACTTCCTCCACGGTCATGAACCCAACATCCACCCATCCTCTATGTAAATTTTTAAAATTTATTAAAATGGTGTTTGGTAAAATTGTGGAGAAGGCCTCCCCCATTTTTTCTCATGACTCAAGGGAAGTATCGCTGACCATAATTCTAAGGCTGTGCTTAGGGGAGGACAAGGGTTGAAAGTTGTTGATTTTTGTTAAAGTGCCCATTTTTTGCAGAAATTGCAAAACTCTGGGTGCAGCACTATGCTCACCCTTTTTTGGGTGAGGTTGTCCTAATGTACTGCTGGGGCATTTTTATCTGATGGGTTGGGTGGGTTTAGGGCCTTTTGCGCTGGCCACTTTTGCCCAACTGGTGTTGGTGCAGATGAATCTGCTCATTTTCCTGGTTGATTGTCAAATTTAGATAATTTGTGGAGAATCATGTTACTAATAGTGATAGTAATGGGAAATAAAAGCCTTGATCCTTGCACTCTTATCCCAAGAGTAATGTTATACAATCAATGTAAAGCAACTTAGTTATTATCTAGTTTAAATCTAACTTTATTAGGGAATATTTGGGGAGTTTTATAATAAATATTGACACACAACTGTTCAGCTGTCCACTGGGAATTATTTGCTCTTCTATACTGTTTTGATCCTCAAGTTTTAGGCACCAAATTTCGTCAGGTATCTTTGACTTGATTTTCTTAGGTAGCATAAACCTCGTCTTTTTGGTGACCAATTTTTCTGGTTTTAGAAAACAGAATTTAATTGTGTTGGCTGATGATAATCCTAACACTTACCTCAAGAGTTAGAAAGCTTAGGTAGTTTCTGGAAACTCCCCATCTGTTCACTGTGAACTATTCCCAAAAATTCAATTATTGGATGTTTTTTCCTTATTAAATTCATACCTAATATTCTTGGGGTTGACTCCCAACGAGAATATCTTTAGTTGGTGACTGCTGCTGAGATATTATATCGTTTACTGCATTAATATGACTATCAGGTGTTGTTCCCTCATAAAATGTATGCTTATTATCATTGGGGATGATTCATGAAAATAGTCTTTCTAGTTGGCAACCATTTCCAAGATATACAATTGTAACTAATTGTTGAATTTATTAATTGGTCAATAGGTTAGATAATGTGGTCAACTGAAATTCCAAAACCCACTTTAACTGCAAAAATTACGCCATCTGTGCACTATGATGAAGGTCTTTATCCTTTTTAGGGAATAGGGGCCCGTTGCTTAATGAGACTCTCCATAGAGCTAAGCAAAGGTTAAAGCTTGGGCTTTCATATTGAAAGCAAATGTAGGATCATAAGATATTTAAACTTAAATTTAAATTTATTAGAGGTATGATGATCAGGGGATGGACATTACTAAAATGGAAACACCAAAATAAACCAAATCAAACATGACCAAGAGCCCAAAATAAGCAGCTAAACACACAAAAATGAGAAAACAACCAACTAGGTGGTACAGCGGTGAACTGCTTAAACTATCATGGCGGAAGGGGAAGGGGCTCAGGGGGCTCATCTGCAGTTTCCTCGTCATCATACAGATTTTGGGCCAAGGCAGAGAGCAAGGGTGTGGGGTTATCAGCAATAAGCGGGGCGAGTTTGCAGAGGACTTGTTGTTTGGATAAAATGTATCAGCGTAAATTGCACCTAAGTAAGTGGACAAGCATTTTTACGCTTGAATGCAGATGGCAGGAAGTTGGTAGATTAAAGCGGAGCTAACGTGGGTATCTATTGGTTTGTATTGTGAATGTAAGGCACCAGCTTGGAGGTAACTTTCTTTATGATATGGAGTATAAAAGCCTTGAAATTAAATCCAGTTAGGTTTGTGGTCACTGATACTCCCACCATGAGAAACTGTTTAAGGTGAACAAGAAGAGAGTAACGTCCTAAATGATTTATGAAATGATTGAGAATCATGTACACCACTATATACCCTATAAGGAAGAGGGGTGCATATTGGTACATGATAGTGGGATGTTTGATGGCTGGGTGAAAAATTTTCCCTTGGAAAGTAAATAATAAGAAGTTTAATTTTGGTTCTGATTTTGAGGTGGCAAATGGGCCTGGGCAGTTGGCATCACAATATTTACCAGCTACTGGTAGGAAGAACTGCAATAAAAGCATTAGGTTCCAAATAATCATAACTGATATAAAAGATAGTCAAGATCAAGTTGTATTAAAATCTTTTATGCTAGCTTAAGATTACTCTTAGCTAGCCTGGTTTAATTATACTATAATAACTGAGGGTAGATTCCCTCAATTGATTAGGGATGTAAGGCAATAAAATATTGCATTGAGGGTAGATTACCTCAATTTATTAAGGATTTAATGTAATAAATTTATGCATTGAGGGTACTGCACAATGCACTTCAGTCTTAGAGTCCAAATGACCCCAAAAGTTCATAGGAAGACCCTCAATTCAACTACAATTTAAGCAAACTCCTAAGAATGGATGCTGACAATAATTAATCAAACTCAAATTGAATTGAGTTGAACAAATTTTCCATTTTTTATTGAATCAAATTGAATAAAGTGAATTAAAAACTTTAATCAAAATCAAATTAATCAAATTTGAATAACTAAAAAGTTAGGACAAGTTGCCACTAAGTTCAAAAGAACTGAGAAATTGTTCAGGATCCCCAATACTGACAGTGAAGCGGAAATCACTTTCTGAATGGCATCTGCGGCATGTTTGTGAAGCTGAATAATGGCGTTTTTGCTCTGTGGGGTCCAGTTTGGGGCGAGAATGGGAGGGGGAGACCTTTGTCAAGCATTATCGCTGTGTGGGCAACAGCATTGTGGATAAAATGCATGTCAGGTTGGGCAACAGCTGCCACAGCGAAAATATGTTGGGTGTATAATAAATCTTCATTTGGCTGTGGGATATAGAAGTGCTGAGATTTCAAAGGTAGTTTGTAATGAAATATTCTTCCATGTTTAATTAAGAATCTTTGATCACATTAACCATTTCATCAGTTTTAAATAATGAGGTCCATGGGTTCATGTCATAAAAATCCTTGTTTTCCACAATAGGGGGGTTGGGGCTGGAAAATGGGTTGGGGCACTGGATTGAACCATTGTCCTAGCTGATTCATGATTGGTGGGAGCATTGGTGGCACCAGGATTAGGAATGGCCTGATTGGGTGCTGTGAGTGTGGGAGAGACGGGTTTTTGAGGAGGGGGTAGGATTGCACCCCATTCTGAGAGGGCTGCAGGGCAGTTGGCGGACAAGGAGTAGAGGCCAAGTATGCTGATGCATAAGAAGTAGCAATATAGGGGCAGCCACACTTTGAGTGATCCAACTCAAAGCAGGATGAAAAGACAGTATGACCGCCCTTGAAACGGGCTCTGAACAGGTGGTCAGGGGAAGATGCAGCGAAGGCGCGAGGGGGAAGCTGCTCCACAATGTTAGTAAAGATAGGGCTGACTGTGACAAATGCTTATGGCCCAACGAGGCGTGTGGCTCCATTTTGGACCACAAATTGAAGGATGGGGTCACGCTGAAGGCTGCCAAACCTTCCATCAGCTCCTTATGGAGCACCGCAGGGGGAAGGTGAGTGAACAACCCAGAAAACTGAACAACCAACGTGGTTTCAGTGGGGAGCCAGGTGCATGTTGTGGGAATTGATGTGCCCTGGAAAATCAGGGGCACAGTTGCTGCAGTGGCAGCATCAGCTTTACACGTGAAACCTAGATCAAATATCCTTTATAAGGGCAGAAATTGATGAAGCTGGCAGAATGCATCACCGCCTGTGCCATTTTGATAATGGCTTTGTCTGCATATGGGAACAACTTCCCATATTCGATCTGAAGGCTAAAATGCATGTAAGAGCAGAGGAGTATAAGAGGGAAGTGGGGCACCATCTGGGATCATGCAAGGTGGATGGCAAGATCCTTGGGTGGAATGAACCGACCCAAGGATTTGTTATGACTGGACGAACCATTCTGAGCGCGTTTTCCACCCAAACAGAAAACGCTGGGTGGGGTTTCGCAGCTGCCCCACATGAGAGCAGCAGGCGGTGGGGCTGTGGACATCAGTGGGTCAGGTTCGCAGCATATTTGTAATCCGTTTTTAAAATAAAAATAAATTTCGCTCAAAAGTGGGTTTGAGTGGAAAGAATTGGATCATAAGGATTGAATATCATACAAGGGGTTCTTTTATACAGTACTCCACATGGTAAATGGTTATGAGGGCATGCCTATTTACTTGTCTAAAATGAGTATGTTACTTCCAAAAATCTCAGGTCATCGTTGATACCCAGTTACTTATCAATATTCTCTCAAGAAACTTACTGAAAATATGAGGCGTAATAACCTGTCTGTTTAGGAGGTATTGACCTGTCAGTGAATTTTAGATCCTGCCTATGCTGGATCCATATCAGCGCTGCTGGCTACCTCACTGACAAACTTAGGACAATGAGGCCTAATACTCCAGTCGCCTATGCTCACCTCTTTCATGAAGATGCCATTGCTGACATTGGTGGCTTTGGAAGCCTAAGGGATTTTGGGTTATGATCTCCCCTTCAGTCGCTCCAGTTGACACCTCCATTGGGAAAGAGTCCTCCAGTGAACAAAAGAACCAAATTTAAGAAATTATTAAAGAATATTTAGACCTTTTGAACTTTTCTTTTCCCTTGCAATCACTAATTGCAACCAACTCATTTCTTAACAGATAAAGTTTTATAATCAGCACGGGGAGATAAGTACGCGTCCAATGATGAGTATAGGTTGGGTGAGCATGGTGAAAGGCAAAGGTTTGGTGTTCTCACCGCCTAAATTTTAAAAACGTCCCAGGGACACCAGTCTCCTAAATATAAACAAAAAAAATTGTGGTGAATATTTTTCCAGAAATCTTGAAATGGCAAACTAAGTGCAACTAGTACATCAAAACTCCACACTCACAACCACTGCCATCAGTGGAATTTGGGGTCTAAGTTTATCTGAATATTAATTTAATATCTTTTTGGTATGTTTTGCGGGAATGTATGCACCCACTTTCCAGAATATGTGTCTATAGCACCACACTCAATGACCCACAGTTAATTGGACCTCAGATTTGCGGCAGCGTAAGCAGCAGATGCAGCTGCACAGGTGCGCATGGTGGTTGACCTCCCAGATGGTCAACGGGTGGTTGAAACCAAGCGCACATGCTGGAAAAAATTAAATTAAGTTTTTGTAACATTTGATTTTCTTCCCATGACCATTAAGCGTGAAATCCTCAGGAGTCATCTCAAAGAAGGGCTTCAAAGGTATGGGGAAATCCGTTCCTTTGAAATGCAAAATTTTTACTTATGCCTGTAACTCAGTACATTTAAGTCTATCATGGTGATCACCCCGTTCTCAGGGGTAGTTGAAGACCTAACTCAGATCCCACATACAGCTACTTTCACCATCAATGGGCAACAGACTCAACCATTCTACACAACAGTTGACAGCGCACCGCCCATCTGCACTCATTGATGAGCGTTTGATCCTAAGCTACACAATTTCCCACCAGAGAGGGAATTATCCCAAATGAGGCTTTCTCAGAAGCAATGGGAGAGAGACAAAGTGAGACCACATTAAATTTTAGTGTCATCTTCCCAAAGCGACCAGGGGTGCTGTATCCAGGTAGAACCTGTGTCCCCACAAGAACAAAAAAAGCAAAAAAGCAAAACTGAGCACAGGATAAGGCAGCGGCCACAGCGGCCTCCGCCATCCCCCTTCCCAAATCTAAGCTGACTAGGCTGAGTTTTCCACTTCAGTGGAATTTTAAACCCCCAGAAAATCAGAGGTAGGGACACATCCCTCATACCCACAAAATGCGCTTGGTACACATCCACAGGATTCATGCACAACTAATGCAAACGTATTTTCAACCTGGAATTAGGTGAATTTTTGTGGAAGAATTGTTGTACATACTTGAGAGTGCACCGCAAACCCTCAGTAACTCAAAAAATTGCAAAGAGCAAAAAGCCAATCAAAGAACCAAATTGACAGCTAAAGCCATACTCAATTCAGATACCTATACAGCTAACAATACACCATTCTTGAACAATTGCAGCAAAAAACAGAAGGCTGAGCTTGGCAGCAGCAAGGAGAGGCAGGGCCTGAGGGTCCCTCTCCTCACTCCTAAGGAGTGATGGGGATATTTTTTACAATAGGGATGCTGAACATCGCCAAACTCAAGGCCTCTCCGTCCCAGGATAAAAAACTGAGTTTTCTTAAAAAATAATTTACCTGTGGACATCCTGGAAATCCAGAAAACCCACTGTCTGCAAGTTGCCAAGGACACATGGGCAACCGTGCTCCTCCCCTCCCAATCCCTTTGGTCGCCGCACTGTGGGGTGCTGATCTGGGCAAACCACAATTTTAAAATTTTAGAAAAAACAACACATCTTGATGGATGTGTGATTGTCATGACTTTTTCATGGGACGCTGAAGTGCACACACTAATTAACATATACACCCCAACCTGTGGATGAGTTTGATGGAAATTCCTCTCAGCTGTGGCCTCTCTTCCCCTCCCATACAAATCCTTTATGGTTGGCAACCTAAACTGTTGGGACATCCCAACCACTAACTGCTGGCCACCCATACCTACCCCACCACAGGGGCACATCAAACTTTGGGTTATAAAAGCCAACTTGGGCCTCTTTAATACCATCCCCAAGCAAGTGCCACTACTATCTAACATGTCACGTCCCCAAGTACACAACGTGCAGCTGGTGTATATATCCCACATGGTTTTCATTCTTTCCCCACTGATCTTTTTCTCCCAGATTCACACTTCAAAATGACAAAAATAGATCTAAAGACCACAAGATGGTCTCAGTGTCATTTACTCTGTCAAGTCTTGTGCCACAGGCACCTAAAAGGAGTAAACTTTGCCCAGTCAATCTCACATTACCCACATTTTCAAGTTAGATGGACACCGCCACTTATACACTGGAGTTTGCAACTACTTTCTGTGTGTATCCTCTGTCAACCTAGTCAACATTCAAAGCAACCGCAATTTCCCAAGCATTCCAAATCTCATTGCGGTGCTCTTGGGCTGTCTTGGCAGTCATTAAACGCTCCCTGGCGGAGGAGGACCACCTGGAGAATAATTTCCCCAGGGCAGGATGCAGCCCTGCTTAGGTTTGTAAATGGGCTAAAGTATCAGCTTGTCATAACTTGCTCATCAGAGATTACAAACATCGCGTTTGTGTCTAGTTTAAGGCAAAAATATTACTGCAGGCAAAAAATGCTATTCATATTTTTCTGCCAATTTTTCCACCCCACGCCAAAACTTGACCTGAACACAGTAAGGCGTTTGAAAAAATACATTTCAGAAACACCAGCTGAAGTATCAACCAAAGTTCAAAAATATTATCATGAGTTACACAAGACCCAGTTGATCAAAACAAAGTAGATGAATTTCTCACCAGTGCAAACATACAGACCATTTCCGAATATATGGAGCTTATGAATTTAATAACTCAAGAAAAACTCTGGTACGCCATTTGCAGTGCACCACACAGGAAGAGCCCATGTCTATATAGGATTCCCCATGAGTTTTACAAAAAAAATTTAAGTATTTATACCTCCTAATGATAGCCTCAATGAACAAATTTCTCTTAGAGACACGTCTTTTTCCAATGGGAAAAGAGGCTTATATGGTAACGTTGTTCAAGAGAGGGATAAGCTAGACTTGGCAAACTGGCGCCCTATTTCCCTCACTAATAAAGATACTAAACTATTAACTAAAATAATGGCTAACCGCTTAGGGGCCATTGCCTCCGTGGTAGTATCCCAAGAGCAATTTGGCTTTATTTCCAAATTTTCAATTTGGGACAATATACACCTTGGCCAATGTATGCCAATCCACAGCTACTGGGGAGCTTGTGTTCTTAGACCAACAAAAAGCATAGACAGCGCTGTCCCACCTGGTTGGTTGTGTTTACGTTTTGTATGTCATCCACTCGTTTTGGGCGGTTTGTTCATTTTGTTTGGTGAGGATATATTTGTTAGCTTTTTGAGTTTCAGTAATGTCTGTCCCCTATTCGTCTTACCTCAGTTATATAAAAAAAGCATATGACAGGGTCAACTGGGACTACCTTAGGGCTTGCCTTCACCAGTTCCACCTCCCCTCACGGTTCATCAGTTGGGCAATGATGCTCACTGTATCAGCTACAATGGCAGTACAAGGATCAAGTTATCTCACTAATGTGGTTCGCCCTCAGAGGGGCATTCATCACGAGGACCCTCTGAGCCCACTTCTATACAACTTCAGCCTTGATCCAATTCTCTAAAGTGTAAATGCGCGCCTTATTAGTGTACATGTGAAAGGTCAGGCACCAGTTAAGATGCTTGCATTTGCAGATGATTATGTGGTTGGGGTGTCAAGCAACCATGATCACACACATTGGAGTCCACTATCTGGGGATACTCCAGGGTTAGTAATGAAGCTCTCAACGCATCCAAAACAAAAATAATCCTCCTTGGTAGATACTGAGCCAACTGGTTTCTAGCGACCCTCAGTCAGAGTAGCCCAGCAGTTTTGTATCTTATCAGATTACACAAGCGATCACCCCAATTCACTCCTCTCATGCTCTCTTTTGTGTCCAGCCCCACTAAGGGCCCAGTTCTCCACCTGGGAGTATGGATGGAGGTGGGTGGAAACGCCAATTCAATAATGGAGCACCACATATCAGCTAGCATTACAAAGTGTATTGCATCAAGAGATCAAAAGACCATTCTGACAGGTAGAGTTATGCCTACCAACTCTATACTACTGTCAAAAGTAAATTTTGCAACATATGCCATCGCTTTCTCCCCATCCTTATTTTCTTCTTTATATGCCCTCATACAAAGGTGGCTTTGGTATGGTCACCATCCCCCTGTGGAACTGTTATTTTTCTTCTTTGGTCCACGCCAAAGTTCTGGAATGGTCCTGCTTAACTACGTTGACAAGACATCCAGGATCCTGGATACATGGATTGCTTCAGTAACCAACCACACACTCCCAACCCAACACTGGTCATGCGTGGCATGGTTCAACTTTTCCTGCGCCCTTGGCCTCCACAACCACACCCACCCCAACTCTCTTCTTACATATATAACATACCATACATCTGCCGCATGCCTGCATGAAACCCCACCCCTTTATATGGATCATCCTTAACATGTGGAGCGCAGAAAGGAGGATAAGCGTCAGCGGTCATTCATGAAGAGGGGTCGTCCTACTCCTCACTTCAAGCAGGAAGTCCATAGTCAAGCTGTTATGAACAATATGGCACCACATTGTCCCCCACCATAGCCCAAGTGGACTACCTTGGCATGTTGGACATCACGTACTCCCTAGAAACCCAGAAAGATATCTGTAAGTACACCCACCATCCTCTTTTCCAGCCACAGGTTCGATTCCATGTGTGGCGCTGCCTGAAGCAGGTATTTCATACTGCAGAGTGATCCAACACATCCACTCTTTATGTGTTGTGTGTGACCAATATGGGACTTAAGTGCACCGCTTGGAGGAGTGTCCGCCTTCTTAAGCGATCTGGCGCGAGGTTCAGCGTCTCATTTGCCAGGAGCAAGCTTAGACCTTCAGCTTATCTAAGGACATATTCTCCCTTGTCCTTGACTTCCCCATACACCCTTCCCTCAAATATTTAGTGGGGGAAATTGCTTTGTGGACTATCCACACGGTTGTCATTGATGACATTTTAGGATCTACTACCACCCTTATGGAAGCTGTGCATCAATTAAACCGCACCTTATGGACCACTTTCAAGCAGAGTTGTTTGGACATTCGCCATCCCGCCAACGCCAGTTGGTCACCCTGGTTCCCAATATGGTTCCTCACCTCAGACCCTTTCCTTCACATGTGCTCAGTAGTGGCGCAAGCCTCTTTTAATGATACCCCTCTTCCTTACATTGGCATTCCCACTGGATTCAGGAGGCAGCTTTAGCTCCTCTGGGGTGCCTCTTGCATATCTTGATGCCAGTTATTGTTACATATCAGAAGTGTCCGTCCCATGGTTGTCCTTTTACAAATAAATTAAATTAAAGGACGAGGTGACTATGAAAATATGTTGGGAGTAATTCACAGATTGAAAATGAGGCTCATACTCCATTTATATCTCATTTTTACAGAAAATCAAAAGTTGAGAAAGCTAACTTTTTCTTTCTCGTTGCAAACACTTTTGCAACCTATTCAATTCAAGACTGAATCTAGTTTGATAATCTCACAGAGGGAGATTAGTCTGCGCCCATGTCAGGGAGCAGTCTGCAAAAGCAAGGTAAGAGGAGCAGGTGAAGGCCCACGGCCTCCAACGTTTGAAAACACCCCGGAGAAACTGGTGGAATAGACAAAAATCTTAAAAAACCGGCGTTCATGATTTCCCCAGAGATACTCACATGGCAAGCACAATGCAACCAGTACATCAACACGCCACACTCCCAACCACTTTCATCTGTGGAATTCAGAGTCCGCATGTATCTGGACATCCAAAAAACGGCCTTATGGGAAAAATTTTGTGAAGATGTACACAAAATTTTCCTGACTGTGGTGTACATTGCACCTCACTCCATGTCATGCGGTTGGCTGGACCTAGGTTTCGAAAGCAAAAAAGCAGCAGACGAGGCTGCAGCAGTGCGCATAGTGGTCAACCTCCCCAAAGGGCAATGGGTCATCAAAACCAAATGCACCAGATGGACAAAATCAAACCAAATTTTCCTCACGTTTGACTTTTTGCCTACTACGGTAAAATGTGACACTTTGAAACAACACCTGAAAGATGGTCTCACCATATAAGGTGAAATACAATCTTTCAAAATGCAACGCTTCATGCTGATGCCACACCTGTGCACCGGAAAAGCCATTGCAGTTCTGACCCCAACCGAGGAGATTGTGAAGGACCTAACCCAGATCCCGCACTCCACTTTTATTGATATTGCAGGGCATACCACACACCATTCTGGGTGACTGTGGACAGCGCGCCCCCCATTTGCACCCACTGTGACATGTTCGGCCATAAGGTGCATGCATGCCCCATCAAGGAGGGCATCACATTCCAAGAGCACCCCTTGGCGGCCATGGCCAACGGAGAGGCGCACTACGAACCAACCGCAAGCACCAAGGAGGTTTTCCCGTGGGGAGCACAAGGCTGCTACCTATTGGTAAAGCCTATCTCCCCACAAGAATGGAAGAAGGCCAAGCAGGCCCATAGGGCCGCGGCCAAGGAAACAGCCAAGGCCACCACCGCTATCCCACACTCACAACGCAAGGAGGACATGGAAATTTTCACAGCAGAAGCAACTTGAGAATACATCAACCAATCAGATTGGGAAGCCCATACTGAGAGGGCCACTCAATCTGAGGATCCGATGGGAGACTCGATCTCACCCAATCATTGCACCCAAGCTCCAGTCAAAACTGACTTGGGACCTATCCCAACTGAAAATTTTTTTTTGACCTGCTCAACGGTGCACTGAACTCATCCACACCACAAAAAATTCATCCGACGTCGGGAAAACAAAAAGTGAAGGCCAAAGTTAATGCGACTCTCTGCAAAAATCAACAAAAACTCTGATAGCGTTGCTGCTAACACCCGCGCTGCTGTAAAAGCCCGTGGGGACCTAGAAGAGGCTGGTGGGCCCAGGGGCCCACCCCCTCACACCTAAGGTGCGATGGGGGAAACCTTCACTTTAGGGACATTGAATATCGCCGGACTCAAGGCCTCCCCATCCCAGGCTAGGAAACTGAGTTTTTTACAACATAATTTACCCGTGGATATTCTGGCCATCCAGGAGTCCCACTGTCCATGAGGCTCCAAGGAAGCTTGGAAAACAATGCTCCTCCCATCCCTATCCTTTTGGTCAAAGCACTGTGGGGTGCTAATTCAGAAAAATATTTTTTTCGAATTCACATCCTCAGAAACATTCCTAAATGGCCGAGTGCTCATCGTCACCTTCTCATGGGCTGATGTAGTGCACGCAATCATCAACATCTATGCCCCAAATGGTGCACACGAGCTTCGGAATTTTTCTTATTGGTCAAATCCCTCCCACTACCCCCTGATTCTTTCCTAGTCAGCGACATGAACTGTTGGCTAACCTCACCAACGGACTGGTGGCCTCCCTCACCCCACGCCCCACAGGGTCACGTAGAACTATGCATTCTAAAAGCCACCCTTGGGTTAATGGATGCGCTGCCGTGACATGCCCCAATGCTCAAAAACATGACGCGTCCCCACGTCCACAACAGCCAATTAAGGTCCATGACCCGCATCAACCTTATTCTAACACCAGCGAAATTCCAACCCCACATCTCCCACTTCAAAACAATGAAAATGGAATTCTCCAACCACTGACTGGTCTCAATAACCTACCACCTACCAGTCACAGTTGCTAAGGCCCCACATTGGTGCAAAATCTGCCCCCAAGCTCACATCGCCAGGATTTTCTATGTAGTGGAAGAGGCAACTTTGGCAAAAAAGTCTGTTGCACCATTTTGCACGGACCCCATTTCCACATGGGCAACTTTCAAAGAGGACACCATCCGCCACTCTCGCCATCTCTCCTCCAGATACTCACAAGCCACATCGGCAGTTATCTCGTGTGCTCTGGCAGAATTGGCCCACTTGGAGTCCAACATTCCAGCCACAGGATACAGCCCTGCATGGGGCCAGAAGTGGGCAGAGGCAGCTGCCCACCTCAACACACTCGAAAGGCAACACAAATATCAGGTTTGTGTTCAATACAGGGCCACACATATCACAAAAGGTGACAAGTGCACCGCATATTTATTTAAAAAAATTTCGCACCATGCCAGAGTGTGGCCTACACACAGGTGCAAAGATCGGATAATTTTATTGTGGACACACCGGCTGATGTGGCAATTAAAATGCAAAAATATTACTCTGAGTTATACTGAGCTGAACCAATTCAGCCAGCCAAAGTGGCAGATTTTCTCAAACGAGCTCATATCTGCACCATTTTCTGATACCCGGAAATAATAAATTTAGTTACTCCAAATGAATTATGGACAGCCATTTGTGGTGCGCCAAACTGAAAATGCCCAGGCCCAGATGGCATTCCATATGAGTTTTACAAAAAATATTTCAAATATATATCCCCATTGCTGCTCGCCTCACTTAACTAAAGCCTGTTGGAGATGCGCCTCCTACCAGGAGGACAAGAGGCCTTTACTGTCACACTCTTCAAGAAAGGGGATAAGCTTGACTCAGCCAACTGGTGCCCCATTTTTCTAAAAAACATAGACACCAAAATTTCAACAAAAATTATGGCTAACCGATTAGGGACTGTAGCATCTGCCACCATCTCCCCAGAACAATTCAGTTTCATCCCCAGAAGGTCGATTTGGGATAACGTGCACTCTGTGGCTAATGTATGTCAGTCCACAGCCTCTGGGGCACTTGTATTCTTGGACCAACAAAAGGCCTATGATAGAGTAAACTGGGAATACCTAAGGGCCTGCCTCCATCAATTCCGCCTACCCCCTCACTTCATCAACTGGGTGATGCTGCTCACGGAATCTGCAACAATGGCAGTGCGTGGCCCTGGCTTCCTAATGGAAGTAGTCTACCCTCAAAGGGGCTTGCGACAAGGGGACCCCTCAGCCCACTCTTATACAACTTCAGCCTTGACCCACTACTGCGAAATGTGAATGCCCAACTCACTGGGGTCCATGTGCCAGGCCAAGCCCCAGTCAAGATATTGGCGTTTGCAGATGATTGTGTGGTTAGGGTGTCTAATAATCAAGATGCACGTGCGCTTGAAGCTCTCATCCAGGAATATTCCCGGGTAAGCAACGCGGCACTGAACGCCTCCAAAACCGAAATCATCCTCTTTGGTCAGTTTCAGAACTGCTGGGCCCCAGAAATTAGTTCCCAACCTGGCCCATCTGCTCGCCCACGTCCACGCCTTACTAACTCAACACACATCGCTCCACTGGTGCTCCCCTTCGTGCCACGTCCTACCACAGGACTAGTGCGCCATCTGGGCATGTGGATGGAGGCAGGCGGATACGCGTCAGCAGTAATGGAGTGCCATATTCTGGACAACGTGACGAAGCGAATCGCCTCTCTCAGAGCCCACCCTACTTCCCTTACTGGTAAGGTTGTTTTAGCCAATTCTATGCTCCTATACAAAGTCTGGTTTGGAGCCCACGCCATCCCCTTCTCCCCAAGCTTCTTCAAATCCTTGTATGCCTTTCTGCAAGGATGGCTTTGGTAAGCCGCCCTCCACCAGTGCGGCTAGAGGTCATGTTTGGCCCTCATCATCATGGTGGCATGGGCCTGCTTGACTTCAAAGCCCATGCTGCCAAGATCCTGGGCACCTGGATCGCGGCCGTCACCGCTCCTACACTCCCATCCCAACACTGGTCCCGCGCAGCCCACTTCAACTTCTCCCCCGAGCCTTGGGCCTCAACAATCCATCGAACCCCCACTCCCTGATGAAATACCTCGCATCACACACATCAGCCACAGGTCCTCACGGGACTAAAACCCACTACAAACGAATCTTGGCCCATGCGGAGCGCAGAGTGGAGAATTTTTATTAGCGGACATACAACCCAGAGAGGCCGCCCCTCTCCTCAGTTCACACAAGAGGTACAAGGGCTACCCATCCATGATGGCGTGATCCCCATTCGGCCCCATTTCCTATCCAGGGTGGACTACCTGGACATGATGGACATTCCTTATTCCATTGAGACCCAAAAACAATCTGGAAATATGTACATCACCCTCTGTTGCAGCCTCAAGTCCGCTCCCATGTGTGGCGCTGCCTGAGGTGGTGTATCATAAAGCTGAGCGCTCTAACGCTTTACACTCATCCTGTGTCATGTGTGGCCAGTATGGAACGCTGTTCCACCGCCTGGAGAAGTGCCCCACCTCTAAAGTGATATGGCGTGAAGTTCAACGTCTGCTGGGCCAGGATCAAACGCATCCCTTCAGTCTGTCAAGAGATATGTTTGCTCTATCAATGGCCTCCTCCCACCCACCCTCCCTCCGTGCTCTGGTGGTTGCAATCGCCATGTGGAACATCCACACGATTGTCTTAGATGCCATTGCAGGCTCCGCCACCACCCTCCCAGAAACTGTCCACAGATTCCGGTCTCATTTTGTGGACCAATTCATGCGTGGATGTTTGGATACCTCCCACGCGTTGCTGACAGCTGGTCTCCTCCTGGTTCCCAGTCTGGTTCATCAAATCAGACCCCTTCCTCCACACGTGCTCAATAGTGGCTACGGCCCCATCACATGTTCCCTCCCCCTCCCCATAAGTGGCGTTCCCGCTGGCAACAAGAGATAGCATCGCTTCTCTGGGGTGCCTCCCCCAGTAATAAGTTTATCTGTCCTGAGTCATATTTGGAAGTGTCCGTCTTATGGTCAGCCTTCCCCGCAATAAATTTAAAAATTTAAAAGTTGAGGAAGCTCAAGTGGCCTTAGAGCTACAGCAACTGTTGGAAGCAAGGGTACATGTGCCTTATAAAAGCCGATGGGCTTCCCCACTCTTATTGATCTGAAAGAAGGATGATATCCACTGTGTTATTATAAACTAGCGCCATCTCAATTCTATTACCTGAAAGGATAGCTATCCGCTGCCACATATAGATAATTTCTTACGCTTAATGTTGGGTTCCTAACATTAGTAAGCTATTGATCTCACTAGTGGATACTGGAAAATCAACTTGTCACCTGAAGATTTTGAGAAATGTGCCCTTGCTTCAAGCGAAAAACTATTTGAGCCCAATCAAATGCCGCAGGGGTTATGTAACGCTCCTGGCAACTTTCAATGCGTCATGGATGGAAGTTTAGGTGATTTAAGTCTGCTCCTGGGTGCTAGTTTATCTTGACATTATTGCCATTTTTTGAGAATCTTCACTGAGCATATAACCATCTAAGACAAGTTCTCCAGTGGTTATGGCAAGCATCGTTAAAACTAAAGCCATCAAGATGCTCTTACTTTCAAAGCAAAATGGATCTTTAGGCCATAAGGTAGGCAATGCTGGAATATCCCTGATGGATGACAAGGTCTTGGCCATTTCTAAGATTTACCCTATAAATTCTTATGTGATGTACAGGTTTTTTAGGGATGGTAGAATATTATCGCAGTTTATTCCATACTTTGCTGAAACCTCTGAGCCTCTATTATATTTATTGAAGAAGGGTTTATCCTTCCAATAGAAAGAAGAGCAACAGCAGGCCTTTGACCTATTACGTGTCACTCTCTCCTACTCTCCAGTACTTATACATCCCAACTTCAATAAATCCTTTCTAATTTTTATTGTTGCTAGTGATAGAGCTATTGGATATATATTATCTCATCATGACGAAAACTTAGTGGACCATCACATCGCCTACTATAGCAAAACTTTAACCAGAGCTGAATGCAACTATAGCATTATGGAATGCAAATGCTTAGCGGTAAAACTGGATATTAAGCATTTCTGACCCTACTTATATGGGAATCCATTTACTTTAATTACTGATCATAATTCTTTGTGATGGCTGCAACAAATGAAGGATCCTTATGGGTGCTAAGACCAATGGGTGGTAAAACTTCAAAACTACAATTTCTCGATTATTCATCAACCAGGGACCATCCAATAAAATGCAGATTGCTTATCCAGGTTTCCCATATTAACTCTAACTGACCCTGAGGAGGATCGACTCTAAGACCTCTTAACTTAATCGCATTTATGGACAAATGAATCTCTGATCCTTCATAAAAGAATTAACCAAAAGATCGTCGAAACTTTAAATCAAAAATGGCAAGCTGTAAAGACTTGTATCTCTAAAATGGTTGCTTTATATATGACCTTTGGCTTGAACTGAAATCATATTGGAGGTACATATGTAAATCATCCATGAGGGGAATATGGAAAACTTATCAGTGGCTCATGACTCAATGTTACTGGTAAGAAATGCTTGTCTCAATTCAAGTTTTATTAGAATCTTACCTGTTATGTAAAATCTAAGCTGGAACTAATTCCTGACCACAACATCCAGTAGTTCCACCCTGTGAACACTTCCATACTATTAGTATTAATATTGTGAGACCCCCCCACTTCTCTTTAACCGCTCAAAGTCACTTTTGAGCGATTTTAAATTTAAGTTTATTTATCCACAGCCATCTGCCCAAACCTATTCTTTGATGTCCTTAGATCTGCCGCCTGCCACCCCAGTGTGGGGCAGCAGTGCACCCCCACCTAGCGTTTTCCGCCCTGCAGGCAAGCGCGTTTGGACAGGTTCAAACAGCCCGCCCACTGCTTCCAACCGTTTTGTCCCCCCACGAGACCTAGCACTCCACCTGGCGCGCATCCACCCTTCTCGCCCCCATCCTCTCGCCCTCCCTCGCTCTGCTATTCTCTATTGCCTCAGAGTGGACTATGGACATTTGTTCCCATATGCCGATAAGGCAATTATTGACCTAGCCACTACAGCCTTTGCGCCAGCTGGCTTTATAGACTTCCGCCCTTTTAAGGGCTACTTTGACGTTAGGTTCCAATCTGAGGAGGATGCTGAAGCGGCAGCACAAATCCTCTAATTTATAAAAAAAACCCCATTCCCACAACCCATACTCGCCTCCCTTCAGACACCACGCTAGTGGTATCCTTTGCAAATCTCCCATCCCACCTTCCACCCCAGGTTTTGTATGACCAGTTGGTCGCGGGGCTCATGGCTTATGGCACTCAGCCCAACCTCATCTTTGCCATTCCTTCTGGTGCAGAACGCCTTGCTGCTCCTCGTGCAACAGCCACCATCATACCACACCACCCTACCATAGCCCAACAAATCCCACCCCGCGCTAGTGTGGCTGCAGCACCTAATCATTTCTTTTGGGCTCGGGTCAATAATGGTAGGCAGATTTGTTACCTCTGCTTTGGCCTCAACCATGAAAAAGACGTGCCCTAAGGCCAAATCTGCTGATGCAGCTTCTGAGCCCCCTCTGGAGGTTCAGTATGGGGCGCTTTGCTGCCCCTCCCACCCTCCAATCTCGTTCAGTGGGCCCACATGGAAAATCAGCCCCACCCAAAACCTCCATCCTCACTCTCCCACCTAAATCTACGCCAGCCAATCAGAGCAATGCTTGGACCAACATTCGTACCCAAGCAGCTGCCCATTCGCCCAATCCTACCCACTCAAATTTAAATGCCACTATTCCAGTGAACCAAAATCCATGGGATCTATTGGCTGAAACTGACGAATCAGGTAATATCCTTATTAGTAAGCATACAGGTCAACCTCTCTGCCATGGCGATTATGGTCGGGCAGAATTTTTCCTTCCTGACTTTGATGAAACCCCTACCCCTCGCCATTTTGCTCCTCTACCCCAATACAACCCCCTTCTAAAGTGACCACCAGCTCGCCTTAGCTGCGGTGGCCTCTCCTCATTGCCCAAAACTACGCACCGGGGTGGCCCAGTCAGTGGCTCAGCTCCAGCATGGCCTGCCCACCATCTTCTTCCCCCTGACTTCCCTGAATCTCCCTGCAGTGACATCTCAAAATTATTTGATGATGCTGAAATTGCTGTTATAAATGTCGCAACACTTGCTTCATTCAACCCCTCAGCCAAAATCACCCGCCACAGTATCTCCCTTTTCACCCAACTTCCTGAAGCCCGCAAAGAAGCTGAAGTTCTCCTCGCAGCTTTTGTTGAGACACTTTCCCGTCATTATCTTGATGCAGAAGTGGAAAACTCCTACTACGCTGACCTCAGCCCCCACTATGCAGATGCCCCAACGCCCTGGCTCTCTGCTCTGATCCGGTACTGCAACCAACACCCCTTGATTGAGGCGGGTCTTTCTGAAAACCAACCCCCCAACCCCTCCTCACCCTCTGCCATGGTGGGTTAAGCAGTTTCTGCTTCCCACCTGGTTAGTAGTTTGTTTTGCCATTTTGAGTGTTGTGATCGGTACTGTCCATCCCCTGGTCAGCGTACCTCGAATAAATCAGATATTGTGAGACCCCTCCCTTGAGCCTCTAATTGTCATCAGTTCCTCCTCCTATCAGTGGATCATTTAACTAAGTGGATCGGAGCTGTATCTCTACCCTTCACTTTAGCAAAAGCTACCGCCACATTTTTATATAATTGGATTATCACCAGGCATTGGTGTTCTGGCATAATTCTCTCCAACAACAGGCATAATTTCTAATCGTCACTGGTAAATGATTTAGCTGAACTGATGGGATCCACTCAGTATATTTCCACTCCATGCCATCCTGCAGTTTAATGGAATGGTAAAGTGTGCAAATAGTACTCTATCTGCAACTCTCTAAAAATGGCTATGACTGACCCTCTTCACTGGCCCCAATATTTACCTAGTGCACTTCTGGACTATATAATAAGCTATCATCGAGTAATTAAGGTGTCTCCCTTCCAAGCTTTACGTGGAATAAAACAGCAGCTGCCTTCTAAAGACAAGTCATTGTCAATCAAGCTTCCCAAAGTACCTGAAGTCACTATGTGAAGTATCATTAATGAGATTATTTAACTTCAGGCCCTGGCTTTAAAGAATTTATCTTCCACCATAAATAGAGAAATAATCGGTTTAATGACAAGCATGAACCTCTGCACACCTTTCAACCAGGTGATTTAGTCCTTTTCTACAACCATTGGCTTGGAGGTTGCAAAAACAAATAGGGAACCAGATAGACTGGAGCCCTACAAAGCTATTTATAAACTAGGTAATGAACACTCAATTGTAGAGTCATTTATGTCACCATGGCGAATTACATAAACAGTCAATTTCTCCAGCCATTTCCCCTCCTGCACCAAGATCTAGAGGGGGCGTTGTCAAATTACTACCCAAATCAGAAATTACATGCGTTAGATGATGAATATTGAACCTAATTTGATGAAATAGACAAAACTATTGCTGGGGATAATCCATGAATAAATTCAAAGCCCTTTGATATTGGGCTAAACCACTTGTGCTATTTAATATTATTCACCCAAAAACCCCTAATATTGGGGTTTAAATCCAATCTATGCAGTGATTGAATCCTGTTTGACAAATGCGACTAACTTGCTTCAAAATCCCTGATTGGTAATGAGTATAGAACTTAGCTTGGAACGCTTGGAAATCACTGAGAAAACTCCTGATCTCCCATATAAAGATGTTCCCCAGTCAAATAGACGATACTCTCTTTTTGCCATTAATAATTTGGCTTACCTCTATTTTATATGGGACGAAAAACATAGTTAGAATTTACCACTTAGAAACTTTATTCAGAGTGAAGACTTTCTGGCCATAAAAGTAAAAACTTATAATCCAGCACCAAGGAACTTTGGGTCTCCTGGCCTTAAAAATAAAAGGACAAATAGTCATAAACTCCTTTGTCATGACACTCATCCATAACCTAAAAATTGCGCTAAGACCCCGCATGGAATGGCCAGTTTCTTTACAACCAAATGGGCATCACCTGAACTGCACATCTTCCCCAGGATTATGGTGGCGCAGCCTGACCCAATAGCCCTAACCTTATGAACCTTGTAGGCAATGTGGCAGATAGGCCTCCAAGTACACTTTTTATCCTAGTTAACATTGAGGCCACTACTGTGTCCCTTTACCAGCTAAAAAATAATGGAATAAATCAAGAGGAACGCAGACAAAATCTGATCATCAAAAATCTTAAACACATATATAGGTCCCTGGTTCGTCTATCAAGCTAGACAAGTGTGTACATCTTTTAAGGACCAAAAAGGGTTTAAATACTTATCATTGCCCCTCACACAAATCCAGACCTAGGGCACAGCCTGTATGAAAGATGGGTGGTCGGCGTTCCTCCCTGTTTACCCCATACCTTTTCCCCATCTACCCCTCAACCCAAACCCATTTAAGAGTTTAAAGCTGCAGATTTTTATTAAAAAACAGTCAACTTTATGTAAATTTTTTAATCACAAGAAGATCACCACTAAGGTTCACATTGCCTGTCTCCAATAAAGGACTCAATCAGAAGTCAACCTGAGTGGGGATAACTTACCTAGTAATCCAAAATCAAGAAAAAGTTAAAACAAAAGGGCCAAAAATGAGGAACAAAACTGAAGCTCCATTTCAACTTAAGAAGGTGAATCTGGACATTCAGAATATGGGAAAACGGCCCCAGAATGGCTTAGAATCATCAGCTGATACTGTTGAGGCAAAATTAGGAAAAAATATTAATTAATAATTTCCAATCTCAAATTTTGAATTTGTTCTCCAAATTGCAGCTTAACTTAGTAGCATCCATTCTACCATCATTTCTTAAAACCCAACATCCTAACTTATGTAGGGTGTGGGGTTATTGGTTTTCTTTATCCTAATAAAACCCATATCCACAAAAGGTCATTTTGATCTTTATTTTGCCAACATTTATATTAAAATATTCGCTAGTTTTGTGTTTACAAAAGTGGATAACAACCAAGGGTCACTTTTGATGGCCTTAAGGATAGAGGAGCTCTTTGGTGCTAGTTCAGCCCAAAATATTGGAAACCTAAACTCCACCATGACAAATACCCCTCCCCAATCTCCCCCAAAACAATCTGAAAAGGCATAGCTGAGTAGTCTGTACATAATGTTGTGGATGCTGAAGCAACCACATCAAAAGGCTAGTTTACTCTTATCACGCTGTCTTCTTAACAATATACACCCATAGATGGATTTGACTGACCCCATTGTTGGGATCATGGGTTTATACCACAGATCCTTTGTCTTTTTTGCCAGTTGATCCAAAATCCGAGGGTGTTAGGTACTTACCTTGGTTGCTTCTCTTGGTTGAAAAGTTTTGTTAATCCAGATATCAAGTCTGAGAGGCAAATTCCAAATAGATACAAGTTTTACTTAAGATTGCGAAAAGGAGAAAAATCATAAAGTTTATTAGCTTGATACCAGTTATATAAGGGTAATTGGGAAGGTGTTTTGGGGAAAATCTAAGCAGCCTAAGCCTAGATCTAGAATAAACGAATCTAGGATTTAATGGCAGCCCAATTACATTGATTAAATTGCTTGTGCTCATCTCATGGCTCAGGTTTGAACCTTGAGGTTGGGTAGCTCCAAGGAAGCATGAAACGACATGTCAATTGGGGTTGATCTCCAACTTTGATAATTGTTGATTTTCATTGGGGATTATCCCTGACAGAAGTTTAGGTCTTTTGGTCAGTATGGGGTCAATTCCTGTGATCTGACGCATCCAAATATGCCATTCAGTTAGAGATCCTGACAATATCCCTCTCTAGATCTTGGCGCTGGGGGAAAATAAACTGAGGAAGTGACTATGGATGCAGTTTTATGACTATTCCCTGAACAACCTCTATGATTGAGTGTTCATCTCACTGTCTATATATGACTCAAAAAGGCCCTGACCAGTTGGTGCCCAGTTTGTGATCATAACCTCCAGGCCAGTGATGGTAGAATCGGATGAGGTCACCTGGTTGGAAGGTGTGTAGGGGATCACGATTATCATTAAATTGAGCAGTTTCTCTACTGGTTGTGGCGGACAGGTTTTTGTCAGCCAGGGCCTGAAGTCTGATAATTTCATTTGCAATACTTTTCATAGAGACTTCAGGGGATTTGGGAGAGGCTTAGTCAAGCATAGACTGAACTTTGGAAGGCATATGGGGATTTCTGCTATACAACGCTTGGAATGGTGAAATCTTAGTAATTTGATGGTAATAATCTGATAGGCCAGAATTGCACTAGGCAAATATTGGGGCCATTGAAGGGGGTCAGTCATAGCCAATTTCTGGAGGGTTGCAGTTAGATTACCATTTACCCTCTCTACTATTCCATTGGTTGCAAGATGTTAGGTGGTGGAGAATACCTGTGTGGTTCCCATCTGTTAAGCTAAATCTTTCACCAGCATCAAGCGGAAATTTTGTCTGTTATCAAAAAGAATGATGTTAAGGGGCCCATTCTGGATGAAGATCCTATTATACAAAAACGTGTTGGTAGACTTTTCCAAAGTTGTGTAGAGTGATACAGCTTTGATCCACTTAGTTAGTTTTTCCACGGCTAGTAGGAGGAAGTGATGTACATTGGAGGCTCAAGTTAGAGGTCCCACAACATCAATGCTAATAGTATGGAATGATTCACAGGTTGGGACCACTGGATGTTGAAAGCGGGGATTAGGCCCAGATTGGCTTTTACATATCAGACAGGACTTCAACACATCCTGGATAGAAACAAGAATATCCTCCCAATATAATTTTGTTTTAAGCCACTGGTAGGTTTTCCAAATTCCCCATGACCAAATTGACAATGTCCCTCTAATATGACTTTGGTTTGAGCCGATGGTCTTACATAAGCCACCCATTGTTTAGACACAAAGCTTTCACAATTGACCGTATTTGACTTGGAGATTTGCCAACCTTTTCGCTAATTCTTTTGGGGGGTTTAGGATTTGTTTTTCCATAACTGTGGTTGGGTTAGGAGGTCATAGATTCAATCCTCTTCATGGTCAGTTATAGCTAAGATGAGAAGCTGAGATGGGCAATCCACGTTTTAATGGAATGGCCCTGGTCAGTGGATAATGGAAAAGTCGTAATTTTAAAGTTTTAACACCCACCGGGCTAATCTCAACAGGGTTCTTCATTTGCTTTAGCCATTGTAAGGAAGCATGATCAACATACAATGGTAAAAAGCTTCCCATATCAAAAAGTTGAGAGTCCTTAATGGCCATTAGGCCTGCCAAGCATTCATGTTCTGTAACGCTATAATTATGTTTGGCTTTAGATGAGGTCTTGCTGTAGCAGGCAATGGGATGGTCCACTAAACTCTCATCACACTGAGATAATATGGCTCTGATGGCAATATCACTACATCAGTAAAGAAGAGGAAGGGTTTATCAAAATTCAGATGAATAAGTACTGGAGAGTGGGAGAGAGATGCTTAGCAGGTTAAAGGCCTGCTGTTGCTCTTCTTTACACTGAAAGGATATTCCTTTCACAATAGATATACCAGAGGCTCAGAGGTGTCTGTAAAATGGGGGGTAATTTGAAGATAATAGCCCACCATTCCTAGGAAAACTTGTAATCTCGTTGAAATTTAGGGGGGTCATCTTAGCAATAGCCAAGACCTTGTCATCCATCAGAGATATTTAGGCTTTACTGACCTTATGATCCAATAAATCCATCTCACCCTTGAAGAAAGAGCATTTTAATGGCTTTAGTTTTAATGATCTGTGTAACTGCTAAAACTTGCTGGTGGTTATTTAGATGTTCAGAAAAGGTTTTTAAAAATCAGTAATATCATCAAGATAAACTAGTACGCAGGAGCATATTAAATTGCCTAGTAGTCCTTCCATATTGCGTTGGAAGGTAGCAGGGGCGTTAAATAACCCCTGAGGCATTTGAGTGGGCTCAAATAGTTCTTCACTTGTGATGAGAGCGCATTTTGCCCAATCTTCTGGTGAAAAATCTAATTGACAGTATCCACTAGAGAGATCCATAGCTGAGAAATAGTGGGACCACAACATTAAGCATAAAGAGTTATCTATACAGGCAGGGGTAAATATCTTTGTTAGTGATAGAGTTAAGGCGGCGACAATCCATAACAACACGGTGACCACCATCCTTTTTCTAAAAAATAAGAGTGGGGAAGCGCATGGACTTTTGGAAGGCACAAGTAACCTGGCCTCCAATAGTTGCTGTAACTTTATGGGCCACTTGAGATACCTCAACGTTGGATTTTGATATGGTTGGGATTTAAAAGGAGGGTGATACTCAGTTTCAATTTGGTGAATTACCCTGGACAGTTTTACATAGTCACTTGGTCCCAAGTAATAAATATCGCCATACTCCTCTAGGAGGTCTTTGACATTTTGGCGTTCATTTGGGGTAAGATTATCCCAAATTCTACTGTCAACCAAGGCTATGGTTGGTGGGGGATCAAATTCTAAATCCTGTAACAAGCAAAAACAATTTACATTTGCAATACTCTTAATGGGACTTAGTTTAACATAAGTGATAGGGGAATGCTGAGGGAACTTGAGAATTTTAGTGGTTAAATTTCCTAATAGAATAGAAATAGATTTCCTGTAGGCAGGATCCAAAAATCCCCGGGCAGGTGTTTGGATCTTTTCCCATATTCCCAGCTTGCTAGATTACTTGGTGTCACTAGGGGAAAATTCCCTAAGGCGAAGTGAATTGGAAATTGGTTGGCCTGAATTTTAGAGTAACTAAGTTTGGGGGATTTTGGGATATTCGCTTGGTCATATCCATTGGGATTGATCTGGATGAATACTTAATATCTCATCAGGTGGAGCAGCTGACAAAATAGGGGCATCTGCTAGTGATTAAATATTAGGTGTACCAATTGGGATTATTCAGGCTTCATCACTGACTGGGAATGAGTAGTGAGTTGCAAGACGAGCTATGCCACCTGCAACTAGCAAATCGATCAGATGGTGAAGTGACCTCCCATAATGGGTAAAAAGTCCCATTACCTAAGCAGGTTGCTAGCCAATTATGGTTGGTTCGCTTGGATTGAGAGGAAGATGTTAGGGACACATTTCTGACTCCTTCCGTTTGAGGTCTTGAGGATGTCCAACAATGGAATCCTAGCCAGGATGGGGAAGACCATTACTGCTGAGGCAAGGAAGGGTGATTCAATGGCACTAGCTGATGTTTTATCAAAGAGGTGTCAACTGAGGGTTATATGGCCAAATCCCCTACTATATTATTCCCTAGTGTTCACTATAATAAAAAACACGATTAATACAAATATTATTATTACTACCAAGATTAATATACATTAAAAAATTATTAGTTTTATCGTAGATTCAGTTATAGTTAGACTATCAGCATCCAGTGTGAAGTTCCATCTCAAGGATATTCTTGCAGAAGGCAATAATTGGAAGCCTCTCAGAGAGAAGAGTAGAGAACTGAGTGGGGATCTAGAGATGAAGGGAACCACAAATCAGGGATAGCTGCCGACTGTGTGTTGGGCTGAAGGAGACTGTCATCAAAGAATCTTGATGAAGATCATGGATAGTAATAGAGGGAATGAATCCCTACGAGTTTTACTTATCAAGTATGTAATCAGAAGTACTGGCCTAAGCGTTGGGCCTGATAATAATTCAAACTCAACTATGGATAATAGTCTCCATAATATTATCAGATAATATAATTTTACAATGCGAGATGCATGAGGAAACTGAACCTGTGCAGTAAAAAGGTTACTGGGTTGATGACCAATAATCAACTCCTAAGAAAATTTAATTAAGTTGGTGCTCACTAAAGGGTAGTTGAGTAGAAGAATATATCAATAATGTCATATAAATAAGAGATGTGCAAGTTGTGGACCAAGATCGCCACAGTGAATCAGAATTCCTTAAATTCAGTGGACCATCAGGAGTTCACGGCCTTGGAAAATGAGTAACCAAGGTGGAGGAAGGAGTTGAAAATGTAGCCAACTTCAGGAATGAGTTACTCGGCAAAGTAAACTTGTTAAAGAGGAAAGAAGGAGACCTCATTCGAGAGGTCCTATTTCTGAAAATGGAGCATGAAGCGGATCACGTTCATTTGAGAAAGTTTGGTGCAGACATTGAGAGATTGATGAAAGAAGTAGAGGATTTGAAAACCCACCGATGTGCATGTGAGCTTGATATGGTCAGTGATGCCAAAGAGGGAAGTCCTCAAATGATACTTGGGAAGATGAACACCCCAAGAAATATGCCGCCCACATTTAATGCTATTTTGGAGATGACGCCCAAAGTCACTCCACAAGTGAGCTGTGTAGCTAAACTGAGAAAATCAGCTCAAAAATGACTCGGAGGAATTTAGAGCAACCCCAAAATTGCCAACATTCCATCAGGATAACACCCCAGCGTTTTTACAACTATTTACATGACCATGAACAGATATGGGGACCGTCAAAAGGCATTGCCGGTCATGAACTGTTTGGACACCAACTGCCAGAACCTAGTGTTACCCCACTTGGAGGGGGACAGCTGGTCATATGCTGAGGCAAAAGTGGCCATAATGAAGGAGTTTGGTAGCCCAACCCATATGTCAAAATGCAAGCAGGAATTTATGGGAATTCCCTTAAGGATCAAGAAAGAAAGGACCATACTGTCTGGATCACAGATGATAGTTGACACAGGGTTGACTTTAGAGATTCTGGAGCTGTTGTATAAAGAATTTGGAAGCCCCTGGAAGAAATCCAGAGTGGAGCCATGGGTGGATCCCGGGATAATAATGCTGGACCATGGAGAAATATGAGTTCTTTTAGCGAAACTGAGCGAAAAACTGATGAAGGTCAAGAGGAATTAAATCATCGCGTTTATTAATTTAATCCCAATAGCAGAATTGAGACGATTCCATGATTTTGGGTTTCTTGAGGAAATGGGATTACTGGCAGGGGGAAGCCAAAAGCATCAACCTATTGGTTGATTGGGAGCAGCTCGTAGATCTGCTGGAAGGGCAGAAGGAGGAGGTGCTCGAATTATTTGAGAGATATTGGGAAGTGTTCACTCAGGGCAACCACAATTTGGGATGCGCACAAGATGTAATTCACAAGGTTGACACTGGGGAAAATCTACTGATAAGGATGAGACCAATCTGAAGATCAAAAGCTGCTGAAGCATAGTAGAAGATGAGGTCAGTAAACTAGTGAAGCATGGGCTTCTAGTTCTGTCATCAAGTCACTGGGCAAGTCTGATTCTGATTGTAAACAAAAAAGATGGATCAAACCAGGTAGTGATTGAAAATTAGAGGCTGAACAAAATTATGAAGAAGGATTCATATCCCTTACCGAGGATTGACAATGTGCTGGATTGTTTATGAGAAGAGAAGTATTTCCCAGAATGGACCTAATCTCAGGATATTGGAACATTGACTTGCCAGAAGAAGATAAAGAAAAATGTGTGATTTTCACTGACAGGGGTTATACCAGCTGATGAGGATGCCCCAGGGTCTTTGCAATGCGCCCACGACATTTCAGAGGGCCAAGGACGCGATATTGAGCGACCTGAAGTTGCCATGAATCCTGGTATATCTGGACAACATCTGTGTTCAGTAGAACGTTTACTGATCACCTCCATCACTTGAAAGAAGATTTTAAGAGACTGTCCGCGGCTAACCTGAAGATCAAGCCAAGGAAGTGCCACTTTTTCAAGAAGGAGCTGGAATACCTAGGATTTGTGATTAACGCAAGTGGATTGCAGCTGCAACCCCAGAAGATAGCAGCTATTGAGTGCATGGTTGTGCCAAAGAGTGTCCGAGACATACAAGTATTTCTTGGGATGGTCAGATAAAACAGAAGATTCATTTGGGACTTCGCTCAAATAGCCAAGCCTTTGTTTCATTAACTAAAGGATCTGAAAAAAGAATTTATATGGAATGAAGAGGCCCAGGACTCCTTCAATGAGTTATGCCAGTATCTGATAAATTTGCCAATCTTAAAATATCCAAATTTCAATTGGGAGTTTATCATTTAAACTGATGCTTTGTTAACAGTAATTGATGCCGTACTGAGCCAATTAGATGAACTTGGGGACAAGCATCTGGTGGCGTTTGTGAGCTGGATACTCTCAGCCTATGAGAGGAACTACACCATGACTGAGCGTGAATGTCTTGCGGTCATTTACGCCTGTAAGTAGTTTATGGGTGTATGTCCTCAGAACACACTTTAAGGTCATGACGGATCACTCTTTGCTGCATTGGCTGCACAATCTATGGGAACTGAAAGGATGACTGGCCCTATGGGCACTTAAGCTTCAGGCTTATGATTATGAGATAGTCCACCAAACGGGGGCTTCTCACCATAATGTGGATGGCTTATTGCAGTTACCAATGGTCCAGTTGGTATAACCACATGCGGATGAGCTATTCCAGAGAATGGTCAAAGGAAGAATCGAGGATGAGCCTTGAGAAATCCAGGGTTTGCTTCTTAAAGCGATGGAAAACACTGAGACTATGGATGGACAAGTATTCAAGATGATAAATAGAAAATGGCTATTATTCCCAAAACTGCCGGAAAGAGCAGCAATAGTTCAAGCAGCTCACAAGGTTGTCAGGCACAGAGGCCTGAGAAAAACAACCAATCATATTCATCAGTATTATTAATTAGAATTAATTAACTACAATGTCGCGGATCATCTGGCTTGTTGCATGGAATGCCAGCTGCATAAACCACATAAGAATACAACCAGATACTGAAAGTCTGACCTGTATTTGCATGGCACACAGTGTACATCAACATGATGGGACTGCTGGCAATGAGCACAGGAGGAGTCAAGTACATCATAGTAGCCATTGACCATCTAATGAGATGGGTCAAAACAAAAGCCCTAACCAGAGTTGACGCTACCAGTACAGTGAGATTCTTCCTGGATCAAGTAGTATACCAGCATGGATGTCCACAAGTCCTACTGCTTAACAATGGGAAAAAATTTCACATCTCATGTGATCCCAAGATAAAAGATATAATGGGGATCTGAGGAGTCGTGTCAGTACCATACTGGCTGGAGATGAACGGACTGGTAGAATGGGTCAATGGGACGCTGGCTGCGACACTGAGGAAGCTAATTTCAGGGAGAACTTCCACGTGGGAGTTGTACCTGAGTTCAGTGACCTTTGCCTACAACATTAGTCATCATACGGCGACGGGAAAGACACCATTTGAATTACTATACAGGAGGAAGGCCGCGTTGCAACCAATATTATATTTGGTAGTAGAACCTACATCAGGGATGAGTACTGAACAATACCTGAACTGACTGACGAGTATCCTGATTAATATGCAATCGCAAGCATTTAATACAACCTTGAAGAAAAGGATATTAGCAGATTGACGGATGATAAGAACTGACTGGCATTAGAAGAATATTGAATAGGAGAAAGAGTCGCCTATTGTGATATGCATGGTTTTGGACAAAGAAACAAATTAAATGCATAATGGTCAGGTCCATTCAAAGTAATCGCCAAGATGGCGACTGATGCTTACTCCATCAAGAATCTCTTGGATGGAAGAGTAGTAAATCAAGTCCACACTAAGTATCTAAAGTATTGGATCAAAGAAGAAAATAAAAGAGTTCCTGAAGGACCAACGAACTATTAAGTTGGTCATGTCCTGATGATTAGGTCAAGTCTGAAAAAAGGGCCTCCGAACCAATCTAGATGGTTAAGTCCAAAAAAGGACCTCTGAATCATAGAAAACTGGCAGGTTTAAGTACCCAGGACCCAGTTTGGGGGAAAAGATGGACCTCTGAACCAAAACAAGGTCAAGATCCAAAGAGAAAAATGAGAGAATAAAAATAAAAAATCGATAAAAGATATCAGAAAAAAAGGAGATTTTTAAATGCATAGAAAAAAAAGCCAATATATTTTTATAATTTTCATTTTTATTGATCGTCCTCAGTACAGGGATGATTCCACCTATGTTGCCTCTTGGGGGAAAAAGGATGGATCGCAGTAGGAAGAAATAGCTCATCAAAATTGATATGCGATTGTACACTTGCAAGGGCGAGACCTACACAAAACCACATTTGTTGAGTGAATGCTGAGCCCTGAGAAAACGCGACTAGGGGAAGGGAAATTGATATTCAGAAAAAGCCAATTTTGAAACCCTGGAGCGGGGAGGAAAACAGCAATAGAGGAAGAGGCAATTGGCTAATAGCCCCTGAGTAATCCTGATAAGGCACCAGTGCCAGAAGATTTGTCCTGAGCGCCTACCAATAGGCCTCATCAAGAACGCCGGACATGTGAGCTGGCAGTGAAGAAAGAAACCTTATGGGGGTATCAAATCATGCCCCCAATTAATGCCATATTTGGAAGATAGCAATGAGAAGCTCCGGAGAAGAGGTAGTTGTGTAAAGAGTGGATTGCATCTTGAAAATGACAACTACGGGCTTCATGGAAGCCAAAGCTGAATGACCAATGGAAGCCAGGTGAGGCTGAAAGCTTTGTTGACCAACTTAAAAGAACTTGGCCAGCAAAGCGGAGAGCATAAGCAGCAGTATCCCAATCCAGAAGGTTGTCCAGATCAGAGGGATTCAGTGCTAATGTCAACACCTCAGTGACTTTGTCCCAGAGTTCAGTGTAGGGGAGCTCAAAATGTATGCTGTTCCCAATTAAAAGCTCAGAAACCAGCACAGCGGGTTTGTAGAATTGACCAAGTCAGAAGAGGAACTCAGGGAGCAAGTCCAACCCGTCCAAGAACAAATGATCCAAAGTGAATGGCATGACCTCCGGAGAATTGATGATGATGTTTGGAGTATCAGAGAAAGGAGTCAAATCCAGGAGGGTTTTGAAGTCCAACTCGGGAATTGACTGAAAAGGAAGAGTCAGCTGAGAGTTGTTTGAAACGATGGCCAATCTGGTTTCAGAGGGATTGGTTACTGTTTCCAGTAATATGATGGAAGGACTAGCCCCTTGCACCAACTAGGTGTATGAGTCCTGGAAGGACCATAAAAGGTTCCGTCAAGCATCCCAACTCATCTTCTGGAAGAGGCGGAGGTCCGAATCTGACAGACTGTTAAGAAGCTGCTGGTAGCGGGATTCTGAGTTCAACATATGAGCAGGACTAGAGGGGGGATGTCAGACTTATATAGAAGCTGACATTATGCACTCTATAATCCATCAGGCTCCAATTTCAGGAAATTAATTTCAAAAGTTAATGAGATAAGCTTTCTGAGGGAAGAATTAAGAATGACTTACAGCCAAGAGGTTATGAGTGAAATAAAGAGGGCAAATAGAAAAAAGTATTCTTAATCAAGCCGAGAAATGAACATCAATGGCAAGAGTCTCCTGTCTA
Organism: Massospora cicadina; assembly: GCA_022478985.1. NCBI lineage: Eukaryota > Fungi > Entomophthoromycota > Entomophthoromycetes > Entomophthorales > Entomophthoraceae > Massospora > Massospora cicadina. Next base: position 56,616 of record JAKSZP010004065.1, on the reverse strand, counting down.
GGATGAGGAGAGAATCAGAAATTCATGGAGGCCGGACCAAGAATCCTGAATATGACATAGGGTATATACCCTGATGGGGGGAAACTGGATCATGGGAATAACTTCGTCATGAGTAAATCATTCAGCCCGGCATGTCAAGAAGTCATGGGGACCGCGCTCTGAGTAGGCGGTAGCAAGGAGGAAGAGGAGGAATGCCATGTGCTGAAGGTCATCCCAAGCAGCATTGAGTATTGACAAGTGTACTCCACCTGAAACAATGAAGTATTCAACCAGGTATCCAAAGCGGTGTTCCCATGCCCCAGTCCTTATCTTTCTGGAAATCTAAGAAAGAGGGGGGATGTGTTGGGATTTTTGCCTATATTCCCAGCCTGCTAGATTACTTGGTGTCGCTAGGGGAAAATTCCCTTAAGGTGAAGTGAATCAGAAATTGGTTGGCCCAAATTTCAGAAGAACTACATTTTGGGGATTTTGGGATATTTGCCTGGTCATATCCATCAGGGATTGATCCAGATGAATACCTAATATCTCATTGGGTAGATCGGCAGACAAATTAGGGGCATCTGATAATGATTAACTATCAGGTGTACCAATTGGGATTGGTCAGGTTTTATCACTGACTGATTGGGAATAAGTAGTGAGTTGTGAGGCGAGTGATTCTGCCTGCAACTAGCAAATCAATAGGTTGGTGAAGTGACCTTCCATAATGGATAAAAAGTCTCATTACCTAAGCAGGTTGCTAGCCAATTATGGTTGATTTGCTTGTATTGAGAGGAAGATGTTAGGGACACATCTATGACTCTTTCCATTTTGAGGTCTCGAGGATGTCCAACAATGGAATACTAGCCAGGATGGGGAAGACCATCACTGCCAAGACAAGGAAGGGTGATTCAATGACAACAGCTGCCATTTCATCGAAGAGATATCAACTGAGGGTTAGACACCCAAATCCCCTACTATATAATTCCCTAGTGTTCACTATAATAAAAAACGCGATTACTAAAGGTATTATTATTACTACCAAGATTATCATAAATTAAAATATTATTAGTTTTAATTTAAATTCGGTTATATTTAGACTATCAGCATCCAGTGTGAAGTTCCATCTCAAGGATATTATTGCAGAAGGCAATAACTGGAAGACTCTCAGAGAGAAGAGTAGAGATCTGAGCAGGGATCTAGAGATGAAGGGAACCACAAATCAGGGATAGCTGCTGACTGTGTGTTGGGCTGAAGGAGACTGTCATCAGAGGATCTTGATGAAGATCAAGCGGATAGTAATAGAAGGTACAAATCCCTATTAGTTTGACTTATCAATTAACTAATCAGATTTACTGGCTGAAGCGTTGGTCCTGATAATAGTTCTAACTGACTACGGATAATAGTCTCCATACTATTATCAGATAATATATTCTTTACAACGCGAGGTGCAAGAGGAAACCAAACCTATGCAGTAAAAAGGTTACTGGGTTGATGACCAATAATCAACTCCTAAGTAAATTTCCACAGCAGGTCAACCCTTCCTTGATGGAAGGGTTTGGGTGTCTTTTAAGCTCCAGAATTTGATTGGGAGGGTGAGAATCTGAATCCCCATATTTACAATAATTTGTGAGCATGAGGGTATTGTAATAGAATGAGGGGTATACAGAGGGATCCCCCATATGGCAGCCACAGCCTCCAGGGTTAACTTAGTTTTTCCCCTAAGACTTGGAACTCAATTTTGAAAATGGTGGATGGGTATTTGATGAAGCATGTCCATTTTTAGGGGCTCCTTTATTTTTTGATAGGTAGTAAAAATAACTGAATCCGATACCCTAGTAGGGATAGGCATTTTTCCTTGTGGTTGATGATGCAGATAAACTCCCGCATCAGTTGGACTCAAATAAGCAACTCATGTTTATCGTTTCTAGTGCAACGGTGGGGGCAGTAATTAATAACTTCCCAAAACGAAGGGGTAAAGGAGAATAGGCTCCTATCGCCTTAGTAGACTGACTACCTGCTGTCCCAATTCAGCTTTGTGATTCAAGTCTGGAGCCTTTTTTATCTTGTGGATTAGCGGGAGGAAATAAAGTTAACTGGAGAACCAGTGTCAATTATCACCAGGACTTTCTCCTTATGGTTTACTACATTGGCTCACATAAAATGATCCAAATTGGGTTTAACAGCTTGTAGACAGTGTTATGGTTTGCAGCGAAGTAAGAGGAAGATTCTGCTGTGGCCAATCTCGGGGTTGTTCAATGCATTTAAAAGTTTTATCTGCCAAGGCTTTTCTTTCTATAGAGGAGATGGCCACCAAAATTTGTTTGGGTAACTGACCAACATAAACGTTTGAAAGCTGGAGGTTTTTTCCCCCTTGAATAGACAGTGGGACTTCAATTTCTGATGGGGCAGCTAACACAAAACAACCTGAAGTGCTGGGGATAAATATAGAACTTGAACAAGGGTCTTGAGGCTCTTGTTTTCCGTCAGTATAGGGAGCCTCTTGACCTATAATGACTGATCTTTTGTCGACTTACTTTGAAGGATGTGGCAGTCAGCTACATTGTGATAGTTTCTTCTGCAATGAGTGCAGTATAATTCAAGTGTAGGCAAATCGGGGGATATAATTGCCCATAATTGAAGCCAGGGCTTATTGGTGTTAAAACGAGGTGGCCAGACAGGTTTATGTAGTTTTCCGGAATTTCCAACATATAGCCTCTGATACGGAGAAGGGACGTTAAGTTAGACTTCACCACTTTAGGATAAAGTAAGATATTAGGCATATTTTTAAATGCTAAAAACGCAGTGGTGATGGCATCGTCTAACATAAGATAATTCCCTGCAACCAGAGTTTGTGATTCAAGGTAAAAACGGTGGGCGAATTTGTTGATAGTTTCCCCCTGATTAAGGCTGATACCCATTAAGGTCTGTTTTTGGTTGGCCAAGGTTAAGTCACTCCCGAATTCCTGAAGCAAAGCAGTCTTGGAATCAGTCCAAGTATAAATATGCATCAGATGGGGTACCATAATGTCTTGAACCATATGGCTAAGACAGTTAGTCAAGTATTTAAGCCATTGATGGTCATTAGCTTCCTCCATAGAGCTTTCATAGCAATATAAGAAAGAGCAAATACTTCCCTCCACAGTGGCATATTTTTTCTTTGAACGAAGGTTAAAATGTATTACTTGAAGGGTTGGAGGATGAATGACATGAACTGATATGGGGACAGCGTTTTCACCTAATGAAGAGGCAGTATCTCGGGAGTATGCTTGAGGCTGAAGAGAATCTACTTGTCTCCACAGAACATAAAGATTGTCAACTCTTAAATCTACTCATTTGTGGGTGGCATTGAGAGAGAATTTTGTGGTGACGAGTTGGTTTAATTGGCATACTTTGTTTTTTAAGCAGCATTGGCAGCTTGGAGGTCGAGTTGATATTGTTCAGTGATGTGCACTCTTTGCTCTAATCCACGTACCAAAGCGGTAGGGTGGCCAAGGTCCTGAGGCGTTTGTGATGAACAGGTAAGGAAACTTTGGGTGAGAGGGAAACTCCATCTCATGTAAGTTGGGCTCCTTGGGCGATGCATCCTAAGTGACATCAATTTTTATTTGTTGGATAAATGCCTGGAAGCGTTCTTCAAGGGATTCTGGGGTCACAAAAGGTTCCTGGAGGACCTCTGGACCCAGGGGGTCACCTTCCTCCAACTTGTCCATTATGACCAGGGGGTCCTCTTTCACCATCATGTCCATCACAACCAAGGAGTCCTCGTTCACCTTCTACGTTTATCATAAACTGGGAAGTTCATGCTCACCAGGCCCTTCTTGAAGCCCAGAGTTATATAAATATTCTGGACTTACCTTAATTCGTAGATCATATCTTCTAAGGTTTGAAAGCGTTCATTGATAGATGTGATAAAGTCATCAAGCTTGGAGTTTACTTCATGGGTACAATATGCAACTTGATTATGGATAACAACCTCTAGTTGACTAAAACGATTTGTGAGTTCCGTCTGAATGAAACTCATGACTCCTTGATCCAAACAGGTGAGCACATCTTGTATTTCATTAGAATATGACGATTTTCCAAAATAGCAGTTCAGTTTTCATTTTTAATGGGAGGCAGAGTGATATAGTTAAGAGCTGCGAGTGTATGTTCTCCAATAGTTGCAAGTGGCAGAGTAATTCTTGATGATGGAACCCGCTACTTGAAGCAAATGGTATAAAGTGGGATGGACAAATTGATGCAGGTAGCATTTCATACGTCCAGCGCCAACTTGTTATATATTGAGTAAAGAACTTTGAGCTAAGATCATCATAGGGGCTGATATTGCAAGAGCTCTTCTTCTATTGGCTCAGCCCCCAGGGATGAAGCCCCAGATAAGAGGATCTGGAGAGCTTCAGCGAAGTCAGATGGTTGTAAGCTGTATTGTACAACAGATGGAGCATGGAGGGTCAATTCCACAGAAGGGGGAAAGAGAATATCATGGTTGGTCATGGTATTGCTGACATTCATATTAATTTCCCAGTCGCTGAGATGGGCAGCTTCACATTCTGAAGAGTTTTCCAAAACAGAATTGTTATTATTCATATTTGCTTTAGTTGTCATTTTTTTTATAATTTTCACCGTGAACTTGGGGTGCAACCTAGCAGGGAGTAACAGTTTTCTCAGGATCACGGGTTAATACCTCAGATCCTTTGTTTTTTTTACCTGTTGACCCAAAGTCAAGGGTGTTGGTTACTTTCCTTTGTTGCTTCTCTTGGTCAAGAAGTCTTGTTAATCCAGATATCAAGTATGATAAGCAAATTTCAAATAGATACAATTTTACATAAAAATGCAAAAAGGACAAAAAGCGCAAAGTTGTAAGCTTAATACCAGCTATATAAGGTAGTTGGGGAGGTGTTTTGGGGAAAATCTAAGCAGCCCAAGCCTAGATCTAAAATAAATGAATCAGGGATTCAGTGGTAGCCCAATTACCTTGGTTGAATTGCTTGAGCTCGTCTTTGGAACAGACTTGAACCCTGAGGTTGAGTAGCTCTGTGGAAGCATGATTTGAATGTGTCATTTAAGGTTGATCTCCAACTTTTAAATAATTGTCAACTTTTGTTAAGGATTATCCCTACCAGAAGATTATGATTTTTTGTCAGATTGGGTTTAATTTTTATAAATCCAACACATCTGAATCTGCCATTCAGGTAGGAATCCCAACACCCACTTTGGCCTTTTTCCCTACACTTAAGCGGTTCCAAAACCCTCTAAATTACTGACGCAAACCTGAGACCAAGTCATCCACAGACATATATGTCATACTCAGCGTATGCTCCATTAAAAGCATTAAAATGATCATGCCTACTTCCTGTTTGACGTAGATATAAAATTAGTATTAAAACAATTGGTATTAAATGCCTTAGTGGACACCATGCAGCATGCAACTTCATCAACCTCAAGGTGGCCCAGGCGTTAGACCTAATGGTTACCATGGGGCCTCTGTCATAAGAGCATCTCGCATACTAAAGATTACACTGACCCTTTGTGAGCCACTACTATTTCTGGACCACAGACACCACTTCCACACCTAACTCTCAGTGGTACCAGACTTGCTTTATCCTATGATCTTGTGCGAGGGTGGGTGGCACCAGCAGCTGTTATCTATCAACCTTGAATGGAACACTCTTACCTTCACCTCCTTCTACCATATGGGCGAAATCCCCCTACTCCCCACCCTGATGGAAGGCAACACCATCACAGTGAATGTAGAGTATACCCTCTCCAACACAGTCCCAGAATTGCTAAAATGCCCTGCGTCCTTGAGATTAACAAGGAGAGATATGATATTGATAGCATAAATTGCTTGTCACCCCATTATGAGTTTGATTTAATTTTTCCATCTGATGGTGTATCTTATTGATATAAAATGTCCACTCTACCCCTACAACGCCGCCAAAGAGCAAGCTCTGAAGACCTGATTGATGAGATGTCAATATGGGATGGTTAATAAAGAAAACCTTACCCATATCGTCTCCAGTGGTGTTCAACCTAAAACTGGCTAATCCTTATATCCTTGAAAGGATTACCACCATCTGTGACGATCAAGGCGCTGCCTGACCATCCCATAGCCATGATCCCCCCTAAGGAGTAGACTGGGCTATTAATATTGATAATGATGAAATTGTAGGGTTAAGGGCAACAACCCAAAAAAATGTCAGTCTGATGAATCAGATGTCAACAAATCAACCAAACCGTGGAGTGGAGGTGGCAAGGGCCTATGTAAATGTAAATTATGCCAAACAAAGGCTTCCAACCTGAAATCTGGAAAAACGAGAAATGATGTAAACAACGGCAAAGGGCAGCCCAACGAATCAGGGGCTGCCAAGCCAAATTATGCCATATATAAAAATAATGAGACTCGAGGGGAGTAGTGGCTGAGAGAATCAGAAGTTGCCAGAAAAGCTTTTAATGAATTTTAATTCAAAAGTTTACAAGAAGGTCAACATAGAAATTCTGAGCTCTGATTTATCCCCAATAAATGAGATTAAATGTTGAAAAGTTTATGTAATGCCTGGGGTACCTAACAAACGGTCTAGAAAGGCCTAGATGGGAATATCAGGGGCTGAGATTCTTAAAATAGGCACATGGATAGCCTGCCGCCCGTGGACTCCACGGGAACAAATCCCCCCATAACCCCCACTTCTTAACATTAATACAACCAGACGAAGGTTTTTAAGCAACTTCATCTTATACTATATGCAAAAAGAACCCCAAAAACTAAATAAATTAAAACATAAAATCATTTGAGATTTTGTGGAGGTATTCTAGATTTTGAACAGAAAATGAACTATACCTCCAGTTTTGACAAGGCTGTCGCCTCTCTATACGCCCTCTCTGGTAAACAGACAATTCTTATAAGTGTCAATATCGTCCTTACTATATTTCAAGGGTCTAGCAACTACCTTTCATCAAGCCAATGAATGGGAGCATTAACTATCGCTGCACTCTCCTGCTTGTGGGCCCTTTCCTGGGTCCTTCTGCCAATTTGGTTCATGGCGATGTGGAAAGATCCCGTTCATCACAACACTTAAATAATGGCACTGTTCTCAACTCCTACTGTCAGGGATAAAGATAAATTGGAAAAAGATTTTCCACCTTGAGAAGATTTTATAGTGCCCAGGTGATAGTTCAAAAGTTAGTTGCTTAACTGTTCTAATGTCTTTTAAGAGAGGTTCCATAAGATAAATAAAGTAATCTGTTTAAATAACATATTAAAGGCCCTATACCAAGCCAGAAGGCTGCAGTAGAGGAAACTGTAGGTCTTACTTGGACAACTACAAGGGTGGGGGAGCAGAAGGGCTACATTCCCTCCAAGAATTGCAGCTGTTTACTAGTATATACAAATAGGGAAAATTGTTTACAAAATATTGCAAAACAGATTGCAACCAAAATGGTGCAGATTGTGACCAAAATGGGGAAGATCATTTTAAAATAAGCTAATGGCTTCCGCAGCATGTGCAACATATCTGCAATCATAATTGAAAAAGTGGTTGTCCACTATCTCATGGATGATTGGAATGATGACAGATCCACAGATCAGAACATCCACTTGTCAATTTTTATAATCTTTTGTGCATGGAGTAATCATCACTAGAGAATTGTGGCAAAGGCAGCAAGGCGGCATGAATGCAGATTCTGCAACAAAGGGCATAACACAAAATTGCTGTTTAATAAATAGAATAAGAGGAGAAAAGCTAAAGCTGCAACTGGCAACCTACCTTAAGAAAAAATTTACTTATTTAGTGGATGGGGAAAAGAGAGCGTGAAATTTTTTGATAACTAAGCCTCCTGCTGGACACCCTAAACATCATCCTAGGTTTCTTGTGATAGATTTGAGGGGGAAGGTATTAGAGGTCTCAGATGACATCATAGAAGTTTTGGCTGCCTGTCTGCCAGATCAAGGATCAATCAAGCGTAATACTTAAACTTAAATAAAATCTGCCAGACGGGTAAAACACTAACAACAGTTCCTCCAAGACCATCCTAGTAATATTTCAAACAGTAAAATTTTTTTTTATTAAATTTTCGTGATCTGTGGGTTCAATCCATATTTTGAACCATTAAGATAGCCCCAATCTGACTTATTATGCAGATTAGGGATTATATGTAAATTTGGGTGGGGTGCGTAAATTTCTTAGATATTTTCAGTAACCAGGTCACACTTGTGGGTCTGAAGGTCCTGCTGGAAGGTCTTATACTTACCCACCTCTCTGCACACTCATTTAGTCATTTCTAATAGATCAGAAGTTGAAATGGGGGAAGAAAGGAAGGTTCTTTACTATCCAGGAGTTTAACCCATCGCTCATCTACCACATAGGCTAGGTCACTGATTCTAGGGAGGGGCTTTACTAGAGCTTGGGCCCCTTCCTGCTGCTATAAAGGAATTTCTCACAATCCAGCTGGAAGGCAAGTCATCTATACTTACACCTACCCTTTACCGCTCAAAGGCTGCAAATATTCCAAACAATCACAAAATCTAAGGTATTCTCTAAACTTGAACAGGTGAATGAATTCCACCAAGTCAGAGTAAAAGAAGTACAAGAATGGCTGATAGCGATTCATACCTGCCACAGCATATCAAAGTTCAAAATCATAGCATTTGGCTTCAAAAACACCCCCACCATTTCACAAAGGGTCATTGATCACGCGCAGGGTGACCTCCACTTTATCTGCGCCATAACATACATTGATGACATCTTAGTCCATTCCCCTATGCAAGACCAGCATGAGAAATACTTAGCAGCCGTGTCATCCACCTTACAGAAGGAAGGTCTGCACAAGAATCCCTCAAAATGTGATTTTTTAGGACAAAGTACATTTCATAGGGAACCTCATTCTTAAGGATAGATTCGTCATCACTCCTCCAAGATTGAAGCAATAAGGCCATTATCTACCCCCACCAACTGAAGGAAGCTGCACAGCTTTATTGGATCACTAACATTCCTGAAAAAGCCTTTCCGGTGATCTGGGAACTGGACGCCCCACTCCACTCTCTATTGAAACATGAGCCATTTGTTTGGTCAGAAGAGAGAAAAGGGCATTTGATACCATTAAAGAAGTTTTACAACTGCACTTTTAATGTGCCATAATGACAATAAAAAAATTTCATCATAGCATGAGAAGCCTCCAGATCAGCTGTAGGAGATGTCCTACTGCATGAGAACAATGGATGTGAGCACCTGGTGGCTACTTATACCATAATTTCACAGGCCCAAACACTCATGGGCGATCTATGAAAAAGATTTGCCCACCGTCACCTGATAATTGATGCATTGGGTTATACTTGCTGCAAGAAGCAAAGCACACAGTGACAGTGCTATGGAACACAAGTCGCTGGCCTACTACTGAAACCCCCAGAAGCTGGCACATCAACAAACATTCACTGTGACCTGCTCAATTTCAAACTCAAGTATGAGTTTGTCCAGGGGCTGAAACACATACTGCCGGACATCTTATGAAGAGGTCCATTGGCCAGACCAAGCCCAGTGGAGTATAACAAACTGGTAACGGTGATTTTGCTAGAGCATATCTTGGCAAATCTCTAGGGAATTGCTTCTATAACCACCATCACTTCTGTCCGCAAACAGAGGAAAATCCCTGACTGGACCCCACCTGAGCTAGCTACAATACAAACAAACCTGTTCCATTTAAAACTCTTAAAACATCCTAATAATCAATACAGAACTCCCACTCCTAGATACCGTACTTTATGGCTAAACCAAAACCCAATAAGGACAAGCCCTTATGACAGGATCTGGGCAGGGAAAAGCCCTCAGATGATACACTCATAAGGAAGGTAATCTAATTCCACTATATGACATGGGTACTGGAAGTTCTAAGACCATGAAACATAAGGGAACATCACAACTCACTGACCATGGGTCACCCCAGTGAAAAAAGTGTATTAATTTGATATAATGTGTGTACAACTGGGATGGACTAACGAAGGAAGTGCTTGCATTGATAAAACGCTGCCTCATCTGTGCGTGTTCAAAGCTAGATAGGACGATCAGGAATGGATTCCTACACCCTCTCCAACAGGCGGCGGGCTATGTACATCAATACTGGTAGACTTCATAGTAGGCCTGCCAACCTCACGGGGTTTTGATGTGATCATAGTGGTGGACTGATTCAAAAAATACTCCATATTCATTATCTTCCTACAGAAAACCACAGTGGAGGGCATGGCCCGTTTGTTTATGTCCCATGTCTTCACAAGGTTTAGAGTTCCCAAAAAACCTTGAGTGATAGAAGGCCCCAATTTATCTCAAACTTTTGAACGCCTTGTGAGGGGATTAAAAAAACCCTGCTGGTCATCTGCGTACCTCCCACAGTTTGACTCACAGATAGAAAGGACCAACCAGTCACTAGAACAATATCTCCTTTGCTATGCTATCACTTCGTGGGAGACAAAAGCGTATGGCCTCCTCTTAGTTCAGTTTGCATACAATGATTCCTTATACACCTCAATGGGGATGTCAACATTTTATAACAAACTAGGTTAGGAACCCAAATTTTTACCATTATCCCCCAGATACGCTCTGACATCTCAACAACAGACGGCTTCTCTGCGCACATCTTCAAAATACACCAACTAGTGAAAAACAAGCTGACAAAAGCCTCTAAGGACACCAAGATTTTTCAATCAAAAATGGCGCATAGCTCCTAACTACCAGGTTGCCGATCTTGTGATGGTACACAAGAAGAACCTCAACCTTAAGGTTCCATGTCAGAAACTGGCATAAAAAAAGCCGGCCCATACCGCATTAGCAAAGTTTTATCCAGCAGGTCCTTCCAAGTAAAGCTTCTCCTCACTGGAAAATTCACTCAGATTTCCACGCCCCCACCCTGTCATACTTTACAGGAGAAAACCCACCATAGATAAATTAGTATTAATAGAAGGAGAACCAGAATTTGAAGTTGAAGATGTTTTAGACTACCGGAAGTTTATTCTGGGAGTCCAATACTTGATGATTTGGAAAGGATATCCGGCGTTTGAGAACCGTTGGATCTACGCCAGAGATTGCACCAACTGTTGAGAGTAACTGAAGACTTATACACCAAAAACCTGATGTACCAGCACCACACGCACCCTTAAACCCTAGAGCATTGCCACCATCAAGATTCCAACGCCGCATAAATACGTTCTAGTCCAGGCCCTAAAGGAGGGGTAGATCTGGTTCTTTTAGGAAAGGTTAATGTAAGGATCAACGCCATAGTGATAAAGGTGGATGGAAGCTATACCCCTTTTACATGAAAAAAGAATGCCCCCTGAGCAATGCTACTAGAAAATAGCAGACTTGGGGCATATCCTCAACAAGCGATGGGTGGCTGCTGCCCCTCATAGAAATTGCTAATCCCAACCACATGCCATCTGGCTCCCAGATCCCCCCAGTATCACGGAATCTGCTATAGTGTATATCATATATATCGGTAACATTTTCTGAGAAGTACACTACCTTTCTGCCAGACTTTAATTGGTCCCTGGAAGTGTGAAATCTCCACGCCTGACTAAGGGGAAAAGCCTGGAAGAAATGCTTCTAAAATCTCTCAGATTCAACAATGAAAGAATCTTGAATGGGCAAAACAATAAGGGCGAAAACCCAAATGCTCAAAAAAGTTATAAAGAATCCCCTAGTCGAAGTGTCAGATGAGCCATCCACTGTATCCAATTCCCAAGGCCCTGTGTAACAATATACAGGTTTGCAAAAAGTAAAAATAGACATACTCCAGTGTCCTTAGAAATATTCACCAGCTACTTTGTTGTCAGACAATCATGCTTTCTTTCCCAACCAGTTTATGTAATAAAAATCCAGTGCTCTTCCTACAGTAGAGCGTTGGGTTATTTTGTACTTTCCTCAATAAAGCCATAATTACTAATCATTTCAGAAAAATTAATATTAAGTTTTAACTTCTATTTAAACCTGATTAAATTACCATGACTAATGATTTGTCCCAACTCACTAATCTTATACTGGTGGTCACCATCTCCTTGTTGGTTTTGGTGCTAGCCTTATTCAGTGAAGGAAACCAAGGGAACCACCCTGGGGAACTGACTTTACAACCCCCTTCTAAGAATATTTGGGTAATAATCCCACACAGAATATATGACTGAACTAATTAAAGTAACCTTTTTTGCAAAATATGATAATGGGGAATACCACATCAGAGCAGAATACTAACTATGGGGCTGGCAAATTTGACAGCAGGTGATCTGTTGACTCCACCCCATTACCAAGTGCATGCACAGATCAGCCCTGACCCCAAACCTAAACCTGAATGTTTTAAAAGAGTTCCACCGATTTAGACCAATTTGATCCCCTACAGCTCAGGAGCTTAGACAATCTTTTGCTTGTTTTTCAGCCTGTGAGTTAGGACTGGTTTTTTGTTTGTTGATTAATATATTTCACAACTTTTCCACAACAGATAGTACTCTCATATTCTCAGATTGGCAATAAAATGTAGACTATGGATGCTAACATAAGTGTTGGAATGCCCTTTTGGAAGCCAAGCTTTTCCTTAGCACGCTGTATGTCTGACAGATAAGGGAAAAATATTTCCAGGTTGGATCTAGGAGTTCAAATGATGGCCCATCCAGCATTTCATCAACAGAGCTTAAGAATACTAACTAATCAATAATGAGAAAGTTAGTTATATTTGGTAAAAACAGGATATCAGTCCCATTCAGTTTATATTATTACCAAATCTGACAAGCTTCAACTTTAATCAATAACTCAAACTCAAGCCTACTCAAGGTAAAGCACAACTATCAATAGTAACTTGAGATAAGTGTTTTAATTTAATATTACTCTAGCGAATGGATGAGGGTCTTCCACCCTTGATTTCTTTATAGTATATTTTGCTTGACCAACATCTTTGTTGGTCATCTCCCTTATAAAACCCCTGATAGATTTATATCTTCTAAAATAAACTTTCTATGTGCTTTCCCTAATATCCCACATGATGTCTCTTCTCATATAGATACAACCGCTTACAGTTGTAGTTTAGTCCACTTTATTGTATTATGTTTGTCCTTGAGTGCTCGAGTGGGTATTAATCCTTTCCTAGTTAAAAACTGGAGAGCTATAGACACTCTCCTGACATAAAATGATCAACCATATCTTAATTATGTTAGTGTGAATTTTTTACATGTAGTACTCTTTCTTATAATATTGGGCTGTGTTAGCAGTTTGTCATGGTTAATAATATCCTCACCACATTGTTATTGTTCAATTTTTAAATCTGCATGGCTCAGCGTTATTTTAGTGCCAGTGGGAGGATTTTAGCCATTCTTGCATATACCTGGTGGGTTTGGACCTTTCTTAGCCCTTCTGTTATAATTAATGACCCTAACTATGAGATAATTAATTAAATTAAGAAGGGTCTGGCTTTGATTTCTTCTTTAGCTTCTATCAGTATCATATAAGCAGCCCTAATTCACACTTTTTGTGGGGTTGACTTGCTGCATTTTTTACCCGTTGCATATACCTGTATTTTTATAGTTTCTCAGAAATCAGCCAGAGTATTTGGAAGTCAATAGAAGGCTTAGAACGCCTTCTAGAAGCTTGGCAAATTCGCGCCTTCTTACTTTCTAGTCTTCCATAAGTTCTTGAAGCCTAGTAAAGTGGGGCGTCCTTTGTGTCCAACCTTTATTGATATTGTGGTCATATCCGCCCTTACTTTTGCTTGATGTAATTATAATGTCATTTTCCAAAAATGTTAAACTGTCAGTAATGCACACTCTGTCAGGCGGACTCCACCTACCATTCCGCACATATTGGTGCTCTTCTTGATAAATTACCCGCCCTAATGAAGGGAGTTTGGTAATTTCACTGCAAATGTTTCACCAGCTGAGACCCCTATAAATACCACCCTTGGAAAGACTAATTCTCCTTTAGAAAAGAAATCTTCTTTTACATCTATACATTCTTTCTCAGAAGAAATCAAGGGTTGGTGAGGTTCTAGCCCCAGTTTTTTATTAATTTATAGGTTAAAAATTACCACGGTTGTTACACATGTGGCCATTCCTATAAATACAGCCCTCAGTAGGGCATTTTTTTCTTAAAATGGAGGCACTTTCCAATGCAACATCTTTACTCTATGAAAGAACTCAAGGGTGACAAGGGTCTAGACTCAAGTCATTAACTAAATGTTTTAGAAGTTTAGCCACGATTGTTTCACCCATGACCACCCCTATAAATATCGCTCAGAAGGACAATTTTTATAAAAATAAAGACATTTCTAGGTGCCTCACCTTTGCTTTTAGAGAAGTTTAAGGGTTGGTAGGGGTCTAGCCCTGAACTTTAGTTTAACAATCCATCTGATAACCTTTCAATTTTAGAACCCTAAAACCAAAATGTTGCAAACCCTCAGCAGAAGGGAGTCTTTCCATAATGGTTCCAGATTGTGATATCCTTTCAATTATCAAGTTGGGTATGGTGCCTTTTCAACTTAAAAAAATTAACAGAAATTTATTATATAAATGAGCCTAATATAAGCTCTCATGGGACTAGATATGAACCAATATCTGTATATCATATCACCCCTGAGAATCCTTGGATAAGCCCTATTATGATTCGCCATACTCAGGAGGTAAAAATAATTTAATAAAGGAATATGATAATATTATGCTTATGCTGAAAGTTCGCTGTGTATGTGTTATCAGTCAAAAGAGTAGCAAACTATCACACTTCCTTATTTGATATAGAGACACATACTGGTGTAGTTTTATAAAAAAGCTAATCCTACTTTTGATTTGCCTGCATTCTTTGTGCTAAATAAAGAATACACTGTGTTCTTTACTTCCAGATACTCTTTCCATCATTTAGGGAAGTTTAAAACAAAAAAGTTGTGGGTACCGATGCCTCTTAAAAAAATTTTATTGGCTAAAATCTATCTGACTACCTTGAGTCACATTACTTACATGGTGGTATGGTTAGGGCAGTTGCCTCCCAGGGTATCCTCACATAGAAGTTTAGTGTCTTTTTGAATATCAAGCTGGTAAGTATCACCTTGCGACCACTTCTTGGAAGTTAAAAACTTGCTGTACCCAATTATCTTGGGAGTGGGATGGTGGTGGAAAACTTTATACAAACTAATTTGAACGCAAAACATTGACTTTGTCCTTAGATAGTGGAGGAGAATTCATAATTCCTTGTCAGAAATAGACATGCTGGGCAATTTGACTCAATGGCCTAATAAACATAAACTCAGGCTTACGCCTCTGCTGAAGCCCACTTCAGAAGTACCATTACCTACCTGTTTGGAGGGGTTGTATTCTTCATTTTATGCGGGTTTTGAAAGTGTCTTATTAGAACATTCAAGTTTAGTTATAATTAAAATTCACAGTTGACCTCGTTCACATTTTCAATCTAAACTACCCTTAGATTCTGCCAGGTGAGGCAGCATTAAACGTTTGGGTTACAGAGCAACTATCTAAAGGGGCCATCTTTCAGTGTATCTTTCTAGTATGCTTGCTAATGCTATCTGTTGAAAAAGTGAATGGACCTCTACACCCTTGCGTAGATTATTATAACTTGAATAATGTCATTATACCCAATCTTCATCCCATTTCTTATGGAGTCACAGATTGTTTGCTATGTGGAGAATGACAAAGTCTCCTCCATGATGAATTGCTTGAATACCTTTAACCATATCTGCTTCAAAAAGGGGCAGGACTGGATCACTACATTCCATAACAGTAAGGAGATTTTCCAATACTTGGGTAATTCCTTTTATGCTTAAAAATGCGCCTGCAATTTTACACCTTCATATTGATGCTGCATTTAAAGAGTTGTTAGGAGTATGTGCTGTAGCATATATAGACGACATTCTGGTCTTCTCCCCTAATCAAACATATCATGAGAATCACTTGTGGCATGTGGTTGAGCATCTGAGAGCAGCTGACTTGATTCTGAAGATCATTTAGTGCAAATGCTTAATGTTTAAGGTTACTTTTTGGGCAACATCAATTTTGACAAAGGTCAGATAATCACTCCAAACAATGAGATTGCAATTTGTGATAGGCCCACGCCAACCTCAGTTAAAGAATTGAAAAGCTTTAAAGGAACTTGGACCTTCTTTAAGAAGTTCACGCAAAATTTTTTAAGGTAGCTGCGCCCTTGTATAAAGCCATTAGGGCAAATTTTAGTGGTCATCTGCACAGGAGGATGTCTTCCAGGCTATGAAGTGCAGTTTGCTCTCCACTTCAGTTCACCACGTAGATTCAAATATAAGTTTATAGTGGCTAGCATTGCTTCTATTTTTTCTATTGTAGCTGCTCTGTCACAAGTGGGCAAAGATGGAGGTGAGCCCTAAATATTTTTCATATAATAAATCAATATTGATTCAAATTGCGCAATTTATGATAAGAATATTAAAGGTAGTGATAGCATTGTCATAAAGGTTTTATCATCTACATGGTTCTTCCTGGACATTCCGCATTCATAAGACCATTGGGCTTTATTGTACTACAGGGACCCTCATGTCCTGACCCTGCAGCAAACCTGCTGGAATGAAACCCTTGACAAACTTGTGTTCACTTAGAGTTCCTAAAAAGAAGAATGGATTGGATGATGATCTGATCTGAAACACTGCTTTAGCTCATGATCTCAGGGATGTGGAGCTACATAACATCCACCTGGTGATTCTTTCAGTTAAATATTGTCTAAGCAAACCTCCACTGTGTCTTGCATTCCAGTTCTAGCTTCTCTGAAATCAATAGGAACTTGGTACGTTTGGAATGTTTGTCGGAAAATCACTTTTTTGAACAGTGGGCTCACCTAGTGTGCTAGGCCACCAGTATGGAGACTGGTTGACCCTTGCTGTTTTGCATTCATAGGCATACCGCCCCAACAAGTTTATCCCCCATACTGGGTGGACATGGCACTTTCTCACTGCCCCACCCTCATGACCAATCGCCAACCCATCTTGAGTGTGCCCTGGCAAGTCCATCCCCCATCCTGGGCAGCTATGGCACTCCCCTGCTGCCACATCCTCTATGCTGATGGCCAGCAGCACATTATCACTGGTGGCCAGGTGGCCAGGTTCTTGCTGGTTACTCATAGGGCTGAGGTATGGGAACAGGCAGCATTGGCCACTCCAGGCGCGTCACCTCGCGCCTACTTCAGGGATCTCCAGTTCCACCACTATCCGATTTATTGGCTCTTTCTATTTTAAACAAATAGGAAAGTGGGCGAAAGAGAGATATTTATATGTAGGGAAGGACGACTATTTATACTCTAGGCTACTGCGCCTATGAAAACCCCTCAACCAATAAAGCCAGAATCTCACCCAATTACAATCATTTGTGGTAGAGATTCCCTCTCATTCTGCTCATCCCACTCACCAAATATTATGTTGACTCATCTTAGGCATGAGTTTCTGGTTAGCCATATATATACTCCTAATATACTAAATACTTTAAACATCCTTGGCATAAGTCGCCAGTACTCTGAATTAGGCAGTGAATTAATAATCAGATATTTGATAAGAATTACTTTGGCTTTCCTCTGGAAAATACCACAATTATCTTTCATGGCAGTTGATGTAGGGATAAGATTCCACCAAAATCGGATTCAAGTCAGCGAAATCATTGTCAGATGGTAGTAAAAAATACATCGGCTTTCTGCTGCAAATTCCCACAATCACCTGTAATGTTGCAGTCGGCGCCAAATTAGGAATCCGCCAAACCTAAAACAATTGATATTTATAAAATAAATAATATTAAACTAGCGATTAGCCAGTAAACATAACAACTAATTGACACCCCTAATTCTGATATTATTGGGAGAAATCTATCTGGCTAATTTACCAACAATGGTCATTCTTTTTCAGTTTTTATCTAGTGAATAAACTTATTTTTGCTTAATGAATTTTTCATTATGAGGACATATTGAAGGGGTACCATATAAAGGACGATATGATATGGTTCCAGGGATGTTTATGGGTTCCCACAGGATCACTTCTCCTGGAGAAAATTAGGTAACGTCATTGTGGTATAACTATAGGGAACCCTGGGAAGGCAATGCCCTGGAGTTTATCCGCCATATGTATAAATGGGAGAGTATTTCTATAAAGAATGCAAGGCAAATAAAGGAGTACCTTATCTGTAATAAAAGTAAACAAATCGTCAGACTCTTGCTTAGTTTTTGGTACTAGTCCAAAAAGAAGCGGAACCCTGAACTTCCTTATTATTTAATTTATTGTGGAGCAACCATTGTTTGAGGGATATGACGCTATCATAGTAGTGGTGGACCATTTTACTAAAGTTCGCCAATTTCATTCCATGTAAAACACATTAACTGATGCACATATGACCAGGTATTTTTGTTTCATAAGTGTTTTCCGCCTTTGGGGTTCCTCAGGAGATTTTTAGAAAATTGTGGACCCCAGTTCATGTCTGTAATTTGGAAAAAAGTTGTGCAAGAGCCTTCCAATTTATCCTTGCCTTTACTGCAATCTACGACAGATCAGATGGGCGTACAGAACTATTTAGCCAATTTTCTTAATAGTTCTTTCAGTGTTACACTGCAGCTGACTATTCAGATCTGGATTCTCATCTTCACCTATCCCAATATAGTTACAACAAAATCCAACATGCTTCTAATGGGTTTTCTCCCTTCTTTTCTTAAAACGGTTATAACTCTCTTTTACATAGAGCCCAGTTATGGGCATAAGTTGGAAGCAGTTTGGACTTCTCCAAGTTCAAGAAAATAAAACGAAGAGCAACACCATTTTGGATGCGCGTCTTGAAGGTCTATAATGAGAAAGAAGATGATAAGAGATGGGTGGGTCCTGCTTACAAGGGTAATTTTTTGTGATTCTTGATAAAAGAATATTCCAATCAAGCAACCATGCTTAAACTCGGGAAATAGAGGGAAGGATATTATTATATTGTCATTAGAGGTGGGACATGCCTCTTACCAGTTTGATCTCCCACAATCATTTCTAATTTTTGCTGTTTTTCATAAAAGCAATCCAACATTGCTTAATATCCCACGCCTGAGACCCCAGATGCATACCTCATAGAAGGGGCACCCAAGTGGGAAGTAGAGGAGTTTGTAGACTCCATTCATGTGAAAACTAATACTAAAGTACCTGGTGTCATGGAAAATGGCTTGACGCCGCAGAAAATATCTAGGTTCCAGCCAGAATTTGCGTCCATGCACAACGACTGATTGGCACATTCCACGAGCATTTCTCTGATGCTGTGGGGCCTAAGGCTAAACTAGTTGTCGCCGCCATGAATCTGATTCCATAATACAAGAACTTTTACCTAAATGACGACTTAAAGTGGTGTAATACTCTGACCAATGACATAATTGTGGGGATGGATTGCAGAAAAAAGGCTGAGCTATCAAAGCCAATGGAATTAAATTATCTGGGCTTCCTGATCAGAAGCACACATTAAACTAACTCTGAGTAAGGGCAAAATATGCTCATCTTGGATTTAGGGGTTTTCAGGATGGTCCAGCCAGCATTTCATCAACATCACTTAAGTACACTAACTATTTTGTCAAAGAAGACAAGTTTCTACATTTGGTGAGAAAATAGGATTTTTAGTCCCATTTGTTTTACAATATTAGAAAATCTGCAAGATCCAACTACAATCAATGAACTCAGTTTCAGGCCTACTAGATGTAAAGCGCAACTATTGATATAAGCTTAGAAAATGTCCAGACTCGGCATAGTACCTCATCAAATGAATGAGAGCGTATATCATCCCAATTTCTTTATATTCCATTCTGCTTGACCAGCATCCTTATTATTCATCTTCCTTAATAAACTCTTGTATATTATATACTTTAAAATGATCTTTATATGTGAATTTCCCAAAGACCTACCTTAAAAGATCTCTTTTCATATATAGATTTTACCACATGCAGTGTTTTTTAATCATGTTTATTGTAATTGGTTACTCCCTGTTTCTTTGTGTGGCTATTACTCCTTTCCACATTGGGAACCAGAAAATCATAGACACTATCTGAAACAACTGTCTATAATGACCTCTGTCAGTTCCAGCTTTAACCAGGACTCATTATAATTTGACATGCTTAATTAACTTTATGTCTTCCTTTCAACTATATAACATGTATCATTTCACTGTATCATAAGACATTGACCCTGAATTTTTCTTCTATTATAATTAGTGCTTTTACACTTATTCTAGTCAATACGCTTCTTTTAAAATCATATTTTACTTTTAATATACTCTCAGCAGGCGCTTTTGCATCTTACTTCACTACTAACAAGACCAATTTAGCTGTTGTGAACAATTATATAATCATCTTATTTGGTAGATAGTTGTGTTGAACTTACATCCCATTGATCAAGCCTCAGCTTTTATTTTTACTATGATATGCAGTGATGCATCTATATCCTTATATTACCAAGAAATTCGGCTGGCAATCCATCCATATTATTAATCACTGCTGAGCTTCTTTTTAAAAGTCATTTAAATGAATGGTTCAGTCCTATCCACCTCCTTTGGTGTTTATTGCAGCTTACCTAGTTCTTGGGAGTATCACCATTAGTATTTTTTGCTTCTTATATCTACTTGTACTTCAACTTGCTACCTAGTTCCAACATAAAGGATCACAACTTCAAACCTCATGTTGAACCATTTGGAACACCCTTTTTGATTAGAAAAGACCCTAAACCCAGAGCATGTAAATAGAGAAATTATATTCTTTAGAAAAAAACCGGGATGAATGCTGTGTCATCACCATCCTGACATGAGGTCCCAAAAACAAACTTGGGTGCTGAGCAGTACTTGAGAAAATTGTAATAATTTGTGATGAGATATGACATGACCTCAATATTGCCAAGTGAAAAAGACAGTGAAAGCACAGTTTAAAATCTAAAAATCAGGACGTGTGATATAACTACCTCACCTAATGGTGATATAATTGAGAAAATTTAAATTATGATTAACTCAATTAAGAAAAACTTAGAAGGTTGATCCCTTTATCTTGTTACCTATTTAAAACTCTCAAGAAGTGTCAAATCAAACCGCAAAGTTTAAAAACTTCCTCAAGAATCCTAGTAGTTTATCAACCCCAAGGGAGATGATTAGAATTTTCCAAATTGTAAAGTATGTAAAAAAATATTCCAACTGTTTTCCTAACATTTCTCAACAGGCCACACCATCAATTTTTATTTTTGGGTTTTTATTTTTTACTTTTTATTTGGGAGTATGCGACTGGATATGATGCACTTGAGGGATGGGATGGGCGAGTAGTTAGGAATATTTTAAAAGTGTGTTGCAAATGGAGTGGTTTGATGCTAGTTGCACAACCTTGGAATCGCGCCTTACTGTGGGTTGCTGTTTGGGGAGGCCTTGGTTACCTTGGTTAAATGGAATTTCAAGAAACATTTTTGGTGCACCATGAAAAAAATTGACATGTTTGAAATGGCCATGACGCTACTTGCGCACGCTATTTTGGTGGAATGTCATCCCCAAACAGCCTGTAGCCAAAGTTTTCTAGACTAAAGCAAAAGTTATTGATGGCCCTAGATAGGTCAGACCCTTGGGGGCTTGCAGTGACAACAACCCAGTTACTAAGAATTTCCCATAGTGCTAAGATAAAAATAATCTTGTTACAATCAAGGTCTTGATGCTTTGACCTGGTCTGTAAGAGCCATCCTTTGACTAGATGGTTGGTATTTGTGGTTTGAAGCTTTTCTAAGCGCACCACTCTTCCCAGACTTTTTCCGCTGTTTTACATGAAACATACCTGTGGTGCAGTGAATCGTCTTCTTTGCACATTGTGCACTGCCTGTTCATGGCGTTTGAGCATTTCCCCTGAGCGAAAAAGGCGTTTAGCGACTCTCCATTGCAGGGTTATAATTTTGGGGTAGAGTAGAGGATCGCCGGATATTCTCCAAGTGGTATTACAAAGATCAAGAGGGTGAATTATTAATTAGAAATCTAGTGTTGTGATTGGCTGGATGCTTGTGCCCTTGGAATTTTCATTGGCTGGTGGCACTGTGTTCCAATCAAGTTTTAGGGTTTTCTGTTCTCGCCCACGGCTCATTTTTAGGGTTTGAGTTCAATTCTTGGTGGGAATTTTTAATATCTTGATTTAATGGATCATTGCCTTAGCTTCTTTTATCGCGTCCCATGGCCCTACTAACCCTGGGCGTGAACCTAGGTAATTGAATAGGGTGGCTGGGAACCTAAGTTCCTGAGGGCTAGGTTTCTGGCTTTTTGGGTCCTTGCTGCAGATGCCATGGAGGAGGACTCCCTTCTTTTGAGATCGCAGCACTAATCCATTTCATAAAAATGTTCGTGGCATTGCGTTCAGGGTCAATTAACCCCTTTTTCTTCAAAAGTAGGACCACTTAGTTTGGTGATCCTGGCTGGGAGGAGCATGAGCCCCAGAACCAGGGTTGTAGATTTGACGTGAGTTTTTAAAAAAAATTCTGAAGGCATTAGCATGTGAAGTGTACCAAATTTTTGAAAAGAGAATACTATTGGCAAGGCGACATTTTTCTGCTAGAAATGTCTTCCTAAACTTCCACCTTGCCACTTTCCTTTGGATATCCTTAGGTATCTTCTCTTTCTCCTCCTGAGTTGCTATATGCACTTGTGATGTGGATCCCCAGGTGTTTGATGGGTTCCTTTGGGTAAGGCATCTGAAAGAGTGGTGGAACAAAGCTGAATTTTTTACACTTCTTCATTTTGCTTGTGTTTGTGACTTACTTTATTGTCCTCTTGTTTTTAGGGCCTAGGCGCTTATCATTTGATAGCACCAAGGCTTGTGATTTGGTTTTATTGGGTTTAGCTGGGAGGCTTTTTCATATGTGATGGTTTTTTCCTCTACTTTTTTAATCCAACTTGGAGGAGACCCCACCACACAGTCATCCGCAAAGGCCAAAAACTTAGGTGGTTTTTGCCCCTTACACTCTATACCGGCTAACTTTTCTCCATCACCTGTAGGATGGGGTCAATTGTGAGGTTGTAAAGGATAGGGCTAAATGGTTCCCCTTGACGGAAACATCTTTCTGGTGTGACAGGAGGTGAAATGAATGCAGACCCTAGAACTGAGATGGTGGATGACAGCTGATGGTTCGCTAACCATGAGATAAAGTGTTTGTGGAAAGCCCTGTTTGTGAAGTATTGCTGCCAGTATTCCCATTCTACTATGTTGTATGCCTTGGCTTGGTCTAGAAAGCAGAGCGCGCCCTTGGATGCTCCTCCCAGTGTGTTTGTTACTTGGTGGATGTTGTCCCAGATGCTCTTCCTTGGGGTGAAACCATGCTGTTTTAGGGCGATGCACTCTGTTGAGTAATTGACTGGACCTAATCGTCGGATATTCAATAGGTACATAATAAGGTTAGCTGTTTAAAAACTTATTATGGATCATAGCAAATATCAGAGATTATGGACCAGGTATATTCTAAGCTTATGCAAAGCTTAGAATCTGCGGCCTAGCGATTTCACTTAATTATATTCAAATATGATGACACGGGCTTGAGGGCTTTGCTGGTTAGGTCAGACTTAGATTAAGTTTTGACTTAATGACTCGGGCATGTGGGCTTTTTTGGTCTATGTCAAAATTAGATTTTAAGGTCAGTCTAGTTTTTGATCAAATTAATTACTAATTAGTGATATAAATCGCCTTGGTATGTGCTGCCAATTGTTGTGAAAGTGAATTGGTTCAGCTATCTTGAAGGTATGACCAAACGCCATCTCAAGGATGACGATGGTGTTTACTCTGACTCTGAGGTTGAGTATGATGTCCTGAGTCAAAGTATTTGTAGACGTCATTACAAACTTTTTACATGGCCAAGGGTCACTGAAAGTAAGGCGTCATGGGAATGATGTGGTTAACATCAAACCCTATAAATAACCCCTGCATTTACACTAATAAAAGCATCCTTTAACTTCTGGATTAAGTTTATAATCTATCTTATAAACTTTTTGCGTCATTACTTTATTTTATATTAAAGTCAATTTTCACTTGAAGATCAGTAGGATCAGGGCAGCGTGCCATCGTTCAAGTGAAAAGACTGGGTATACAATTGAAGTATTACCAAAAAAGATATATTATAAATTAAATTTCACCATCCTGTCTATTGTCCTCACACAATAGACGCTCAAAACCACATCCCACCCTCAAAGAAGAACCAGCCCTTTGAAGCAGACACCTATATTCAACACACTCCTTGGTTTTTTTCTGAGAGAAATTAGCCATTATCTTTCTCATTATCTTCATATCCGCATTGATTAGAAATATTGGGTGACAGTTGTTAAGGTCAGTAAAGTCCTCTTTTTTGTGGAGCACTATGGTATATGCTTCTGCACCTCCTGGGATCACCCTCCCCACTTGCAAACTTGAGTTAAAGAGAGATAGCATGGGCTTCGTTATTGCTTCATAGTGTGCTTTATAGTACTCATAGGGATGCCGTCATGTCATGATGACTTGTTGGTAGGGAGTCTCCTTAGAACCTGTGCTAGCTTATCCTTCATTATGAAGTCAACAAGGTTGGCTAAATGCCGGGCGTGGTTCAGGACAGCATTGATGAGGTAGTCCTTAGTAGCTTCCTCTGTTGGGGCCTTATACAGTTCTGAGTAGTAGAAGTGGGTGATGGATGTCTACAGATTCTGTGTTGTTAGTGGTTTGGCCTTTGCATTTATGGAATTCGTTGAGGCTGGCATTTTTGGACCTCATTTTGTAAGCCTATAAAAACTTGAACAATTATTCCTCTGAAAGGCCCATCTGGCACCTACTTGAAGGCATCTATGTACATTTAGAGTTGTTTATGTTTCTTGACAATTAGTGTCTGTTTCATCCATTCTCTAGACCACTATGGTGAGTAGCAGCTACAGGGTGGGTATCTCTCCAGACATTTTGATATTCTCTGAGCTTTGTAAAGAACTACTATTTCCTTCATTGTGCAATGGGAGGCTGCATGGGCTAAGCAGATAGACTTTTATTTTTTATTTTGCCAGTGCTGCCATAAGGTTTACTGAGTCAGTGCATTTGGATAGTTTTTCTACATGTCTTTTTGTCTGATCTTCTACTTAGACCATATTCACGTTCTTTGGCAGCACCCTTTTCCAAAGATGGTTCTTAGCGGTTTTCCATTTAATTCGATACTAATTTTCACCGTTCTGTGGTCTGATAGGTGTAGATCGATTGTTGCAAAATCTTCATCTTGTGATTCCAATGATTCAGGTATAAGTTTCTAATCTAGTCTAGTGAAGCGGATAGATGATTACCCACAATATTTGGTCGCTTAAGTCTGGAAATTATGATTTTGAGAATGGTTTAGCATCTAGAAGGCTTTTTTTGTCATTAATTGCTGTAATTGGTTCGATTATTGGCAGGTTCATGACATTTGGCCATCTGTCACGATTACCAATCAGCCTGCAATTGAAGTCCCTTAGGTAAATATCTTCTTCTGGAAGGTTCATGTCAATAATTTTGCTCAGAAACTCTTCACTTTGTGCGCTTCAACAGGGGCATATGATGAAGCGGCAGGATATGATTAGTTCCCACATTTATAGGACAAACTATACCCCTTCTTCCAAATGAGAGTAATAGTTAGTGATTGTGATGGCAGCTGATGCTTTAAATACAATTCACAAAAGATGGTCCAGAATATTTGTGAAGGGAGAAAGAGCCTGGACCACTCTTACTACTTTCCATTGGTGCACTTGCACTCCTGCAAGGCAAGCCTACTGGTGGGATAAGCAGAAGCCCTCATTTCATATCCAGGGACTTATTGAATGAGAGTCCTGCTATGTTGAGAGTACCAATCATAAGCGATACCAACATGCCTGCTATGACTGCATAGGGCCTGATTGTTTGTGTGCAGCTGAGGTGGCCTGCTTGTATTTGGACCTAGTCATAGGACCCTCATAAATGGTTTGGGCTGGTGGTGTACTTGATTGCCATTCTGGCGGCCCAGAGTTCCGATTTGGGCTCTCCATATAGTGAGCTCTATTGTCCTCCATCCCTTTGATAGTTGAGAAATTGTTGGCTTGTGAAACGAATTTGTTGACTGGTAATTGAATGGGTTGGGCTTCATTGTGTATAGTGAGGAAGTGTACATTGTCTATTTCTGAATTAAATGCCCATTTCTCGTTATCTTACGGCTGCTGGGTGTTTTAGGGCGGTCATACTAGAGAGTTGCTCTTGTTGTTGCTCAACCCTGCGTTTGGCCGCTTCCTCCTGAGCTGCTGCTTCCTTCTCCTCCTTCTGCTTCTTAAATTTTCCTTATCCGCCGCCATTCTAGCCATCTTTGCATCTTTATGTTACTTTGGGGAGACCAGTTGGACCACCTCATAGTTAGCCTGTGATCCTCAGAGGCGGGCTGTTAGTGTGTCCCCCAATCCATATCCTTTGGACTTTCTTCACATTCAATAGAATTTCTTCCTTCCCCAAATAGCCGGACAGGCATTGTTTTTATGCCCTACTTTGTTGCAGCTTGTACTTATTGGCGGGCTCTTTTCTGGGCGGACTGAGAAAGGGTGAGACTGATTCCCTTTGAGTATAAGATGTACGCTTTGCGTGGGATAGTGTTGATGTCAACCTTAGCGTCCATGCCCAGATGTATCATTGCTACAGCCTTGTCAGGAGCAAGGTGGGGCAAGAGGCGGTTTTTCTCCATTTCAAAAAAGTAGTTCTCCATATGCGCTCAGGCGGCTTGTTAGTGCTGCCTCTAGGTAGTACCGCTAATCAATGGTTTGGAAGCTGACTAGTACCACAAACTGTTTTCATCATCCCAAAATGGGTGCGTGTGATTGGGATATAGGCTGTAATTTGTTCAGGCTCCTTGCTTACTTTCAGCTTAGTGTAGGTGGCTACAATTGGGGCAGCTATGGCTGCATCCGCGGCCCAAGCGGTAGCAAAGCCAAGGTCAAAGGTTCACATTGTGAGTTTATCAATCAAGATTACAGCTTGTTGGAAGCGTCCTGGGATATCCTGACAAACTGCTTAATATAGTAGAGTTTTCTCAACGCCAAAGCTAATGAGCACACCAAATTTATATGCAGAATTAGGAAATGCGTGGCTGATGTTGCCAGTTTGGTGAAAATCTTGGACCATCCTGAGATAGTCACTGTTTGGGACATATTTTCCCTTTTTTGCACTAGATATAGTAGAGTAGCTGGTCCTTTAGGCCCATGCTGTTCCCCTTCATCGCTGCTTCATAGGTGTGTGAGTTCAGTGAATACGGTCTCTTTGTCATCCCCTGATTGGAAGGCACAAATAATACAAGTTGTGATTGGTTGAATCGATTTAATCACCTGTAAACAAAAGTGATGCTTACGAGAAAAATCAACTGGCTACACCATTAGTTCACAATCTTTTTGACAAGTGATCCACTGATATTTGGGAGATCTCTCCAATTGGTAGACTCTTGGCTTGTTTTCTAACTATACCCCCAGTGTGTTTTAAAACCCTAAAAATACCAATAGTAGGGGATTGTGTGAATGTAATATCTGTAAATCTCTTGTTCCTGAGAGCTGGCGCAGAATGTACAGCCATACAAGACCAGAGAACAAGCATCTAAATGTAAAGGAAAGACGGCACCTCAAAAGGTGATAGTACACAGGGGGCCCAAGAAAAGTATGTGTAAAATTGTATAAAAACTATATATACTAAAATGTGAGGACTTTATTGGACCCTAGAGGTCATGGAGCGTGCTGATAATAATGAGAAGGTCTGGAACTCATGGTGAGTGACAACCCATAACATCATCCAGAATACCTTGAGTACAACCATCATACTGATAGATGAATTATTAGTAAATCAGCCACGAACACCAGCCAGAGATTTCTAAAATTGGCAATCATAGTTATAAATGTCAGAAGGCTATTAAGACATTCAATTAATTTTTTATTCTTTTTAAGAATTGAATTTATCGGAACTTTTAAAGGGAAAATGGGAAAAATGGGGTGACAGAGAAATCTGTCAGGTTTCACTGCCTTATAAGCCCACAAAACAAATCAGGGAATGAAATTATTGCATTTACTGTCAGGAATATCTTATAAATTTGATTAAAGTAGTTTTATCCTATAATTTTTTGACGCCAAATCAATCCTGGCCTGGCCAGATGTCTCACATGGATTTTGCCACCAACTTCTCCTACTTATAAGTTTATTATTAGCGGATTGACTTCACTTTGTCCAGCAGCAACTAGGTGAGCGCATGACCAGGCACTTATGGCTGATACCATTGAGTTGGTAAGGAGTTTGTTGCACTCATATCTATCAGTGATGGCTAGTGATCACTGGCGATGAATGGGAATGGCAGTTAGGAACTTACACACCAAAAACTGATTTACTAAATTTGTTTTCAGAGGATTTTAATTTACATATGTTAGTGGAACCTAAACTGCCAGTGACGACCTTTTGAAGTAAAAAATTGTGTTAAACCCTCTGCTGAGGTGGCCCATGGCCGCCGCCACTTCCCCCACATACTGAATTTTCTTCACCATCTCATGTGTGGTTGGCATGGGGGGAAACGATGCGATTTTTAAGGGATATGCCATCACCCACCTCTCATCTACCACATGGGCTAAATCACCAAGAATGATTATAAAACGGCTTTGGTGAAAGTCCAGGGGAACGTCCCCTGTGCGTAGATCTGGTGCTTTTTCCATCTCCAAATAAAAGGGGCCAAAGAGGGCGGCTGTAACCCACTCTCCCAGGGTGGCCTCGACCACATGGTAGATGAGTGCTGGGTAACAGCCCTCCCTCTTTGGATTCATCCCCTGGTACCCTTGATCACCTTTGTCAAACTGGTCATCTGGATTAGGGAATCTGTTCTGAGATCACCGAATTGATGTTGAAGAATTCAAGACCAATGGGATCAAAGCTGGGAAATCAGAAAATACATGCCAAAAAAAGGGACAAATGTCAAATTATTGGCTAGAATTGCGGATGGTTTTGACTCAGTCTCCAATATGATTGTCAATGCAGACAACCTCCTGAAATCGTTGAGATGATCCCTGATGTGCAGAAGGTATCTTTGGATACCAATGCTGACGGTTTGAAATCCAGACTCAGAAAATCAGGAGTTACAGCTGATAGAACTCATTTGACTGAATGAACGGCTCAGCAACTGGGCATGGGCAGGTTGAGCATCCCAAACACATTTCCAACCAATTGGGACCACCCCTACATGGAGTGGCATTGGGGATTTCCCGTTACTTGTTGGGTCAGATGCCGTCATGCTAACCAATGGAAACGCAGTCAAGTCTCAGTTCAGGTGTTCAAGGTCAAACTGACAGCAACTTGGCCTGCTGCCAAATCCTATGATGTCAGTTCCAATTGAGATTAAATGCCCCATTTCCCAGAAAATTCGCTAGATTAGGTGAATTTGAGGGACCTGATCCCTGCTTGGACTCACACCAATCAAACACTATTTAATCAGTTGCCTTGCACTGAGTAAATTGTTGGTCGTTTTCTTCCTTATTTTCTAATAAAAATTCCTTTCCCCAAATCTAGTTTTATGTTGAAAACAAATCGCCTTTTCTGGCTGGTATACCAACACCCCTCGGGGTTTATAGCTGTGTTCATCTGGTATTTCACTATGTATCTATATGCAATTATGGCTCATATGCAATTATTGGTGGAACTCCTTTCTAGATAACATAACAGTTATACCAGCAGCAGTGCCTCTGGAATTCTGGTTTACCGTTTGGTTGCTTCAGCACTCAGGCTAGCAATCCTGACTAATTCTAACAAGCTGTTTGCAAAAATTTGGTCTCTCCTTATTAGTACAGAATGGGAATTATTACTGATTCAGTACAAGGGTTGCTCTCAATGACTTACATCAGAGGGGAGTCCATACCCAATTTGCAAATAAGTATCTGGTTCCTGGGCGCCTCGATTTGGAGTGTTCCAGGATTTACCAGGTGATATCCAGAACACAGTTAATTTAGACAAAAAAGACCTAGATTGGTGGGAACCACCTCTAGGAGATCTGTGAGAAGGTCAAAACAAGGGACATATGATCAGTTTATAACAAACATGGTTTATCAAAACAAGTTGACCAACAAATAAGGTTGGTCTTAAAACACTCCATTTAAAAATCAATGTATCATCCAGTATTGGGCGAGGCACTATGCCCAATCCAACCATTAAAAGCAAACTATCATCCTTTGTTTTACTAAAAAGTTGATCAGGCTTGCACTCAGGTGATTGACTGCAATTGTTATTTCCTGTATTTGGTAACATGGTAAACTGAATGAGACTTAATGCACCATTTTTTAACTAAACATAACTTCTCATCACCATTTAAAAAAATATTTGGTGCATTTCAAAGCCGAGAAAGTAATGCTCCTGTGACCATTAAGCGCCCCCAGAATCAACTTAGGCAAATTTTGCCCTTCTTAGCATCTTCCAGGATGTGCACAGGTCAATCATGTTTTCTAGCTTAATCCCCTTGACCTCTTTACGCTCATCATTATTGATACAATATGTCCCCACAATTATGCCATTTAACCGTGATAGCTTGAGATATTTTTCACATTACTTGATAACTAAAACTGATCACCCTATTATGACTTTATTGTGTGCTCACTATTGAAAAACTATATATCAGTGGCTACATTAATAGGAGCATTTGAGGGCACCAATCGCAATGCAGGTAATTGCTGTTGCAGTGACTCTTGTGATGACAGTGTGGTCTGCCATGGCAGTATCTTTATAGGCAGCTCATGGATCCCATACTTACCCACTAGCTACCTATGACCAACTTTCACACCATCAATTTCTCGATTCCATAATCTTTATTTTAATCTAATAATGAGCTCTATAGGATTTAAAGTTAACTTTTTCACAAATGACAAGATGGGTATAATATTATCAACATGCCACTCTCAACAACAAAAAAAATGTGATCTTCATGACACTTGGAGTACTAGAGAGTTGCTTTTACAAGAGCAGAACCATTTTCTCTCTTTGGCCACTTTATCCTAGCAGACTGATAAAACGAAGCTATGAGATAATAGACTTATTTTAGTATCATTCATAAGCTTGACTCTTGGCATTTATCTAATTTCCTCAAAAAGATATTACCCTTGATGGTGCCCAGTGGATCCTACTCATAAGTTGAAAGAATAGAGGTGCCATGAAATCTATGAATTAAATTATGGGAACTCAAATACCCTTGATGGAAGCTGAAACTTTACTTAAAAATTGATCTTCTATCACCAATGCCAATTTTATTTTATTTGAACAATCAATTCTTCTTATCTCTTGCTCCTTGTCTGCCACCTTCATTAAATAGACCCTTGAACACCTATATATATGCCATTGAGCACCGCTCATGCTTTTTATATTTAAGGTTGTTATAATATGCACTTAGGGTTAATATACAACTTTACATGTCAGTTCTTTTGTATAAAATAATAAAGGTGCTTTATGAAGACAGTAGCTCTACAATAAAAAAGTTAGGTTTTATCACCAAAGGTTTCTATTTAGCATCACAAACAAATTAAGTGAAAGAGAAGAAACCTAAAAACTTATATCTTCAACTGAAAGACTACAAAGTAGAGTACTAAGCGAAACATGTTTGTTCAGGAAATTATAGAAATCATTGGCTTTCATTTTTAGGTACAAAACTCTTGAATATTGTTTAACCCCAGTGGGGCAAGGTTCAAAATAACAATAATAAAAGAAATCTATTTATGATACTAGAAAGACTTATAAATTTGATAGTCTTTGATTTTGGAGGTATTGCCAGTGGGTGGTAAGGATTTGATCCTTAGTCACTATTCTTGTTGTGGCCTTAAAGTAAATCAAAAGTGATTAATCCAACCAATCATTTGCTATATAAAAACGTGGGCTCATGTGCAAGGTAATCCATCATAACCTTTTTTCCATGAATAGACAACAACAATGATAAAATCCGTTGTAAAGTAATACAACAGATTAATAATGGCGTCAAGGGCTTATAATCAAAACCTTAGACTAAAATTAAAATTAAAATATTGGAATAGTTGGTCATACCAAATTGCAACAAAGGTTTACCTGCATACTGCCCACCTCCTCATATCACAGCTTAATTAAGGTGCTATATATTTGGTATGGTCTTACCTTATATTAAAATTAATAAATATTATTGTATAATAGTATCAAAAGCTACTAAGCAATTAGTGGTTCAAAAAGTCTAAAAACTCTCAGTCTTTTTCAATGAACTTTTGAAATAGAAAAATGTTTATGTGAGAGAGCAGCTTGATACTATAAAAACTTACTAGTTTTATAAGATGGATTGATCTTAAACTTGGTGTAATTCAAACATATTGATAAATAATTGATTACTTTTTCATAACATAATAATTATATTATGAAACTCTCTTGATTAGTTTCTTCAATTATTTAACATTATGTTTCTCTATATGTAAAAAACTCCCCCTCAGAATATTTTTTGTCTGCTTTTATAATTTTCATTAAATCCTAACTCAGTAATTCAAGTATCATGGAATGTAAGATAGACAAACTTTCTTTTACCGCTTGAAGTCACTTTTGAGAAAATTTAAATTTAAAGTTTTAATTATCCACAGCCGTCTGCCCAAACCTATTCTTTGATGTCCTTGGCTCCGCCGCCTGCCACCCCAGTGTGGGGCAGCAGTGCACCCCCACCTAGCGTTTTCCACCCCACAGGCAAGCGCGTTCAGATGGGCTCAAACAGCCCGCCCACTGCTTCCAACTGTTTTGTCCCCCCACGGGACTTAGCGCTCCACATGGCGCGCGTCCACCCTTCTCGCCCCCATCCTCTCGCCCTCCCTCACTCTGTCATTCGCTATTGCCTTAAAGTGGACTATGGGCGATTGTTCCCATATGCCAATAAGGCAATTATTGACCTAGCCACTGAGGCCTTTGTGCCAGCTGGCTTTATAGACTTCCGCCCTTTTAAGGGCTACTTTGACGTTGGGTTCCAATCTGAGGAGGATGCTGAAGCGGCAGCATAAAATCCTCTAATCTATAAAAAACCCCCATTCCCACAAACCGTACTCGCCTCCCTTCAGACACCACGCTAGTGGTACCCTTTGCAAATCTCCCATCCCACCTTCCACCCCAGGTTTTGTATGACCAGTTGGTCGCGGGGCTCATGGCTTATGGCACTCAGCCCAACCTCATCTTTGCCATTCCATCTGGTGTGGAGCGCCTTGCTGCTCCTCAAGCAACAGCCACCATCATACCACACCACCCTACCATAGCCAAACAAGTCCCACCCCGCGCTAGTGTATCTGCAGCGCCTGATTATTTCTTTTGGGCTTGAGTCAATAATGGTAGGCATATTTGTTCCCTCTGCTTTGGCCTTGACCATGCAAAAAGAGCGTACCATCAGGCCAAGTCCGCTGCTGCGGCTTCTGAGCCCCCTCTGGAGGTTCAGTATGGGGCGCTTTGCTGCCCCCTCCCACCCTCCAATCTCGTTCAGTGGGCCCACATGGAAATCAGCCCCCCCAAGACCTCCAGCCTCACTCTCCCACCTAAATCTACCCCAGCCAATCAGAGCAATGCTTGGACCACCATTGGCACCCAAGCAGCTGCCCATTCGCCCAATCCCACCCACCCAAATTCGAACGCCACTATTCCAGTAAACCAAAATCCATGGGATCTATTGGCTGAAACTGACAAATCAGGTAATGTCCTCATTAGTAAGCATACAGGTAGACCTCTCTGCCCAGGCAATTATGTTCAGGAGGAATTTTTCCTTCCTGATTTTGATGAAACCCCTACCCCTCGCCATTTCGTTCCTCTGCCCAATACAGCCCCCTTCCAAAGTGACCACCAGCTCGCCTTGGCTGCGGTGGCCTCTCCTCACTGCCTGAAACTACGCACTGCGGTGGCCCAGTCAGTGGCTCAGCTCCAGCATGGCCTGCCCACCCTCTTCTTCCCCCCTTGACTTCCCTGAATCTCCCTGCAGTGACATATCAAATTATTCGATGATGCTGAAATTGCTGTTATGAATATCGCAACAATTGCTTCATTCAACCCCTCAGCCAAAATCACCCGCCACAGTATCTCCCTTTTCACCCAACTTCCTGAAGCCCGCAAAGAAGCTGAAGTTCTCCTCGCAGCTTTTGTTGAAACACTTTCCCATCAATATCTTGATGTGGAAGAGGAAAACTCCTACTTCGCTGACCTCAACCCCCACTAAGTGGATGCCCAACACCCTGGCTCTCTGCTCTGATCCAGTACTGTAACCAACATCCCATGGTCGAGGTGGGTCTTTATGAAAACCAACCCCCCGACCCCTCCTCACCCTCTGCCATGGTGGGTTAGCAGTTTCTGCTTCCCACCTGGTTTGTAGTTTTGTTTTGTCATTTTGAGTGTTGCGTTTGGTATTGTCTGTCCCCTGGTTGGCATATCTCAAATAAATCGAATAAATTGAATTGGAATGTAAGTTAGACAAACATATATTGAGCTTATATATATTATAAATATCCTTTCAAGTAGCTTTGGTAATTTTAACAAGAGCATAATTTATAAAATATTTATCCAAATAGAAACATCTCATCTGTTTTAAAGTAATTTCATACAAGTACTTAATATGAATAACATTCCAGCTGCTCTTACTAGACCTATTGATTTTATTAGTAGTTTGTGATACAGTATTAGGTGGTATATTTGTAAGAATTCTAGGTATAATGATTATCTTTAATGATTTGATTTTGTATCATATGCGGTGTGTCTCAGTCAATAACTAATAATTAATCACACATCTAAGCATATTTATTTATTAAGTTTTGATTAAAAAGAGTTTTAATTTTTTGTTTCTTTAATTTGAAAATAAATAGATTAAGTGACTAACATTAATTATAAAATCATT
The DNA here is from genome assembly GCA_022478985.1 of Massospora cicadina. NCBI lineage: Eukaryota > Fungi > Entomophthoromycota > Entomophthoromycetes > Entomophthorales > Entomophthoraceae > Massospora > Massospora cicadina. The sequence continues at coordinate 21,796 of JAKSZP010004065.1, read as the reverse complement.
TACAAGCAAAAATATAAATATTACTAAAAACAGGGACTGTATAGAATGAGTGGTGTATGGGTATATCTGATATATATAAGCAGTATGAGGGGTCCTAAATAATATAGCTAGTTTGTTCAAAGGTCCACATGAAGGAGGTGGCAGCAACAAGTAAGAGATAAAAACTTGATGGGCTTATTTAAAAAAGGAGATTAGAATTAGGTAGATGGTTAAGAGATAGTAGTTGTAAGGTGTAGTATATATCAGCAGTAATTGGTTAACCATAGAATAGGGAAGTCGCTACAATGGAATGGATAAGATGCACCAATCATGAGTTTGTCTTTGATAGTGGGCATCTGTTCATTAATTGCTTTGTTATAAATTTCTGGTCAGATTTTCTTGTATACTGAGGATCTAGATTCAACACTAAATACTGTAAAGGAGCTTATGCTGGGTCTTTATCAACAGGGAAAATAGTCTAACTAAATTTCTGCTTAGTTAGGATATAAATGAGATGAATCATAACCAAAGTTAATGATGTTTTGTTTCAAAAGTTGGTATGCAATAATGATTCTTATTAAGATATAAGAAATATATTTTAAATAAAGTATATTTTTCCACTAGAATAACTTTCTGAGCAAATTATATGGAAAAAGTAAGTCTCACTTGCCCACCATAGTTTTTCTCCAATGTCCTCAGATTCCCCATTGGCTGCCACAGTGTGGGGCAGCGGTGAAACTCCTCCCTCTGTTTTACATCTGACAGGAAAGCGCGCTCAGACTGGCTAACCAAGTCATACCAAACCCCTGGGACAATTCGTTCCTCCCAAGGATCTTGATGCCCACCTTGCTCAAACCCAAGTGGTGTCCTGGCCTCATGGTGCTCCCATGGAGCAACATGCATTTTGGCTTTAGCGTTGACTATGGGAAACCTTTCCCCTACCAGGACCAAGCCATTTATTAAAATGGCTCGAGTGGTGATGCATCATACCAGTTTTATTAACTTCCACCCCTATAAGGGGTATTTTGATCTCAGCTTCACCTGTGAAGCCAATGCTGCCACTGCGGCAGCTGTGCCTCTGGTTTTCCAGAGTACCCCTATCCCCACAATTTGGACCTGGCTCCCAACAGATACCACTTTAGTGGTTCATTTCGCTGGTTTGCCCACCCACCTTCCCCCTGAGGTGCTCCACCAGGAGCTTATGGAAGGTTTGGCAGCCTAAGGCTCCAACCCCATTTGCAATTTGTAGTCCCAAATGGGGCCACATGCCTCACTGGGCCTCAGGCGTATGCCACAATTAGCCCTGAATCAATATAAATTTGCCCTGACAATTCCCCCTCGCGTCATTATCCCTTCTGCCCCTAACCATCCATTTTGGGTCTAAATTGAGGGTGGATGGATGATCTGTCTGTCCTTTTTTGAATTGGACCACTTGAAATGCAAATGCCCATCCCTAGCTGCATCTGATGGCACTAAATTTTCATCTGTTGACTCTAATCTGCCACCCACCCTGCGCCAGCTTTAGTATGGGGTACAATCCTACCTCCACCTTCCCCAAAGCCTGATGCTTCAGCTGCACCTGAAGCCACCAATCAGCCCCTCCTCGCCCCCGTGCCAAAGTTGCTCCCTCCAATCAAGCACAGGATTGGACCCCAGTTCACTACCATACATCCTCCAACAAACCAATTAAACCTCAGGAATATACTGATTCCCCAATTCAATTCAACCAAAATTTATGGGAGTTATAGGCTGAAATTGACGAATCTGGTAATCTTATTGAAGAACCATCTCTGCAAATAAAACGGTTTGTAAATGCAGAATTGGACGCCAAATTACCCCCTCATTTATATGCCCACAGCCAAATGCCAAATCATTCTACAGTGACCACCAGCTTTCAGTAAAAGCAGCTGCCACACCAGATTATCATCCCCTCCGCAAAGCTGTTTCCAAAACAGTGGCGATGCTCACAGGAGTTATTCCCCCTCCTGATATCCCCTCAAATCTCACCCCAAAAAGTAGAAGTAAAATGAATCAATTACACAAATATGTCAATGACGTTATCCAGAAAGTGTTAACTGTAGCACGGAATCATTAAGCTAAGATTACCCAAACCAATACTGCCATGTTCGTTAAACTACCAGATGCCCACATTAAAGCTTAAAATTTTTAACCAAATATCACCGTCATTTTCATAGCTGGCAATTTCCATGAAATACCAATAATTAGTTATATTGAACCACATTCTGCTAATTCCCTGACGCCCTTGCTATCGCCTTGACACGTAACCTACTCTGGGATAAGGAAGCTACTACTGAAGATGAGCCCCCCAATCCCCCCTCTCCTTCCGCCATGGAGGGGTAAGCGGTCTCTGCTGACCACCTGGTTGGTTGTTTCATTTAATGTGTTTCAATCAATCCGCTCATTTGGGCGTTTTATTTTGAATCAATTAGTTACGTTAGTTTTAGTTTTTAGTTTTTGGTAATGTCCATCCCCTGATCAGCTTGCCTCAGTTAAATAAAATATTTTATATAAAGCGTAATTAGTTGTGATAAATGAAAAAACTTAATTCTTGATAGCCTGATAACTTAAGATACTATTAAATAATTTGTGAGAAGAGTGTCTAAAACTCTTTTTACTAAAGAGTGTTGAAAGATTCAATTAATAAAGTAAGTAATTAACTATTATATAAATCAAAACTAAGTTACCACAGACAATGTTTATGGCTTTGAGGCCCAAAGCCATAATCATGAAGGTCGTGAAGATCACTAGGTAACTTGTAAAACCAAAAAGTAAACTAAACTCTCATGCAGAGTTTCCGAAATATTATGAGACAAGCTCTTGACATTTAAAGCTTTAATTGACAACGGCCCAGACCCCATTAATTATATATACAATCAGTATGATTTTAACAAAAGATAAAGGAACCAATATATAGTTGAATACTTTATTGAGGAGGTGTGTGGCTAGAATAGGAAAAGGGAACATTAAATAAGGTATCAAGTTGTATTTTATATTGAATGAGGCGACCAACAGAGAAGTGGGTAAGTGAAAATAACTATAAAGAAGATTGGGGGATAGGACACGATCATTTTGATATGGCACTAAGCCAATATTAACCAGTGAAAGAACACTACTTGATGGTATCTATTTAACTTAATATGCTAGAACTTGGGTTTGGGACTGAAGACAAATATTATGTGGTTTGGTGATATTGTATATATGAATATTGACCAAATCAATGTTTTGATTTTAAATGAATTGGCTTGTTTTTATTAACATATGAAATTTTACTTTTAAACCATAAATGTAATGCTAACACTTGCAGCATAAGTACTCTTGATACCACCATAGCTTGCTTGGATCTTACCCAGAGCTGAACCTAGATATGTTTGAGTACAGAAAAGGGCCAACAACTTGATTCCCTTAGATCAGGTAGCTTCCTCTTTGTAAATGCAGTTAGTATCAGTGATCATTTCATGAGAAATGACATTGACCTCCGTCCTTTTAGGCACCATCTCCCCTTCAAGGGCATCCACTAGAGAGAAGTTTTGATAGGCAGGAAGTACTTTCACGGCACTAATTACTGGAGTTGACTCAAAGTCAGCTATGCAGGGAAGCGCTTGTGGCTTATCAATTAGGTCCTGTGCATGAACACAAAAAGGGGATTAATTCATCTGTTCCACGGAGTCTAAACCTTCCATGATGCCTGGTGCTCAAGACTTCTATTCACGCAACATGAGGCTACAATCTCCTCTACATCTTACTCTTGTGCTCCATTTCCCAGTGCAATACTGGGGTCACAGGAGGGGGATTAACAAAATGGGTAGCTTACTTTTTCTAAAATGTGGAGAAGCTACAGAAATTTTTTTGAAACACAAAATGGTAGGAGGTATAAGTATGTAGACCCAGCCTTTCTTCCTAAACCATGATAATTTACCTCGCAGGTGCAAGAGAGGGACTAAGTTAGCATCAGATCCCTTATTACAGTTGAGTGCTCTTGCTGACGTTGTTAATGAGAGGTGAGTCATTACTCTGGCACATAAAGATCCTCCCAGTGTACCACAAGTTTTCAGCCTCTTCACCATTAGAATGATTGAGGGGGTCTGTAAGTAGGTATTCCATCTCATGTTTCACCAGCAGTGCTTCAAGACTCATCCTACCTTAGTCCAAAAACCCAACTCCCCTGGAAGTGCAATATCAGCCTCAAACTTAGTAAACTCTTTATCAAGTCAGAAAAGTCAGATTGGATCACCCAATATGAGGTTACGGATCATGGATTACTATTTATGTCAAAAGATTGATCCCAGGAGTTTTGAGCATCGATTAACCAGTAAGACCGAATCCCCATGAACTGGGTATGCAAAGAAATTAGAATTTGGGCATAATAATTTAATCTGACTTTTAAACTAACGCTGCTCTCACTTTAGGTATCTTTTGATAAAGCGTTTAAGAGTTTTTAAAATTATTAAGAATACCTTATAACCCATGCTGCTCTTCCCAAACCAACCAATGGAGTTTTTGCTAAGAGGTCCCAGGCCAGGTCAATGCTAAACCATCTTCCTGTCTTCTCCTTTCCCCCTACTTAAAGACCACAGCCCACTACTAGATTTGTTGTCAGCTCATTCATAAAATTTGATCCTTTTTAGAAAAAGTTCTGTTGACGATTTTATATGCAGACTCCGCCCATTCCCAAATTTCAAAAAAAAACTTTAATCAATATGACAAAAATAGCACCATTTGTTCCTGGCTCAAATGTTATGAATGCCACTCCAATATAATGATCCAGACGTTTACTGTACCCTAGCAGAAGTCTTAAAGAAAATTTGCTCCAATTCTATACTTATAAAATGGCGCTCATAAGGGCATCTAAACCCATGACTTGCCACGATGATAAATTAATGGCTTAGAGTGATCTAGCTAATAAGGAGTTTTCTTATATGCCAATTTTAGCACGCCATTAGTGAGGAAAGAATAATTATCAACTTAACTACAAAGGAAATTTTAATCTACAGATCATCCAGAGCACCTACCATAGGGGCAATCTATACCAGGTTTAAGTAAATTAAAGATCCAGCACCCTAACAACTTCATTAAACCAGAGCAGAAGTTTGATCTAACCCATCAACTGTGGGATGAACAACAAGTTCACTTAACTACCAATTTTAGATTTGACCTGTTAAAATATTAATTTAATTTATAAGTCTGTAACCCAGAGTGAGTTTGTTAACTATCAGCAACTGGGGTAAAAATCTGAGTACCTTGGGACAGTTACCAAAGTCAGAAACTGTCATCCTAAGAGGAGTGGCTGTCCCCCATGCCTCTACTTCCCTTCTAGGTTAACTAGAAAGATCCACGTTCCCCCCATAACATCTATTAATTCTATGGGGCTTTGCTTTTATGAGCTTTTACTACCCTCACAGTAATCCTAGGACGTCCCTCCTTAAAGGTGTTAGGAATTCTGCGCCACTGGAATTCTGAGCCTTCCACTGGAATGTAACACACCCATACTGGAAGCCCAGTCTTACTTTATTCTGCAGAATCCATGACATAATGAACAAACAAATGAATTCAGCTATTCCACCCTCCTCCTTGAAACCAGCAAAGCAATTGCTATTAGATTACAATGAACCTGAAATCCTTCTGTGACCTGGTTTCTCCTGATGTTCCCCCATCTCACTCATCCAGGCTTGTAAACAGACTTAATTGACATGCAGAAATGACCACCCATTTACATCAATTAATACTACTTCTACAGTATATATGGCAGTAGTGAAAAACTTTTTCTCATTCATTGCAAGCACTAATTGCAACAAATTCAATTCAAGAAAAGGTAAGTTTAATAATCTCTTTGAGGTACCATCTAGTACTAAAAAAATAATCTCTTTGAGGAGATTAGTGTGCACCCAATTTCAGATAGCAGTTGGGCTAACAAATTAAAGGGCATAGGATTGGGCTCTGCACTATCCAAAATTTGTAAACACCCTGGCGACACCAGAAGCCTAAATAAAAATAAAAAATGGCATTTAGTATTTCCCCAGAGATAATAGCCTGTCAAGCAAAATGTAACCAGTTCATCAAAACTCTGCATTCTCAGCCCCTGTCATTAGTGGAGCACGGCTTCGAGTTTTCCTGGATATTAATCAAATGGCACTTTGGGAAACGTTCTGTGGAGAAGTGCACAACCATTTACCAAAAGCAGTATATGTAGCACTGCAATCCATGACCCGCAGTTGGTTGGATCTTAGTTTAAAAATAAAGATCTTTTTATTTAACTGAGGTAAGATGACCAGGGGACAGACATTACAAAAACTTAAAAAGCTAACAAATAAATCTTCACTGAACAAAACAAATGAACCACCTAAACCGAGCAGATGACACAAAATGCAAATACAACCTACCAGGTGGGACAGCAGGAACCGCTTATTTCACCATGGTGGAAGGGGAGGGGGATCAGGGGCTCATCCTCGGCCTCTTCTTAAACCCAAAGCAGGGCAGGGTTACGGCAGAGAGCAGGGGCGTCAGGGCGTCAGCAGGATGTGGAGATAAATTTCCAATGATCAGGGTGGCAGGAAGACAGTGGTTGAATATAAGAGATCTGACATAACGGGCCAAAGCTGTTTCAGCTTTCATGTATGCAATGGGTTGCTTTACAGACGTGGCAATATTGGTGTAGGTAAGCTTGGATTTGGGATTCTGCGCTACCAATGCCACATTCTGGATGGTGCATTGGCAGCTTTATGAGAATCAGTTACCATCTGCTTTTGGAGCTTATTGGCGGTGGAGGGGATAATGGGAGGAGGGATTACTCCTGCGAGCATTGCCACTAATTTGGTGGCAGCTTTGCGGAGAGGATGAAAAACATGTTTAGGCGTTGCTTCAACAGTCAGCTGGTGAAAGCCGTGGAATGTCTTTGCGTCTTGCTGGGGGGAATATAAGCGAGGTGGTAGCATAGCGTTGTGGTCAGTAAACACAAACCGCTTGAGTTGTATAGTTCAATATTCAATAATATTCCCAAATCCATCAATTTCAGCCAATAGATCCCAAGGATTTTAATTGAATTGAATTGGGGAATCAGTATATTCCTGAGGTTTAATTGGTTTGTTGGAAGATGTATGGTAGTGAACTAGGGTCCAATCCTGTGCTTGATTGGAGGGAGCATTTTTGGCACGGGGGCGAGGAGGGGCTGATTGGTGGTTGCTGGTGCAGCTTCAGCAACAGGCTTTGGGGGAGGGGGAGGTAGGATCGTACCCCATGATGAAGCTGGTGTGGTGGGTGGCAGATTGGAAGCCAGCGGACGAAATTCAGAGCTTTTGGAAGAAGCTAAGGATGGGCACTTATATTTCGAATGGTCCAACTCAAAATATGATGTACAGATCATCTACCCGCCCTTGACATGGGCCCATAATGGATGGTCATGGGCAGAGGGGATGATGGTGGGCGGGGGAATCGACAATGAAATTTTATTAGATTCAGGGCTGATTGTGTATACTCCCAAGGCCCAGCGAGGCATGTGGCCCCATTTGGGACCACAAATTGCAGGATGGGTTGGAGCCTTAGGCTTCCAAACCTTCCATAAGCTCCTGGTGGAGCACCTCAGGGGGAAGGTGGGTGGGCAAACCAGCGAACTGAATCACTAAAGTGGTATCTGTTGGGAGCCAGGTCCAAATTGTGGGGATAGGGGTGCTCTGGAAAACCAGGGGCACAGTTGCCGCAGTGGCAGCATTGGCTTCACAGGTGAAGCTGAGATCAAAATACCCCTTATAGGGGTGGAAGTCAATAAAACTGGTATGATGCATCACCACTAGAGCCATTTTAATAATGGCTTGGTCCTGGTTAGGGAAAGGTTTCCCATAGTCAACGCTAAAACCAAAATGCATGTTGCTCCATGGGAGCACCATGAGGCCAGGACACCACTTGGGTTTGAGCAAGGTGGGCATCAAGATCCTTGGGAGGAACGAATTGTCCCAGGGGTTTGGTATGACTTGGTTAGCCAGTCTGAGCACGCTTTCTGTCAGATGTAAAACAGAGAGAGGAGTTTCACCGCTGCCCCACACTGGTGCAGCCGGTGGGGAATCTAAGGACATGAGAGCAAAAATACATCTGGCAAAGAGATTTCCTTTTTTTGTAAGATTTTTCTTGGAAAGTTACGCCTAATGGAAATAGAGTTTTTAAAAACTAAAGATGCAGCGGACAAAGCTGCACAAGTGCATGTGGTGGTAGGACTCCCAGATGGTCAATGAATAGTTGAAATGAAGTGCACTCAATGGACAAAATCTAATTGAAACGATGTTACATTTGACTTCCTCCCCACAATAATTAGGCGCACCTAGCTGAAGCACCACCTCATGACTGAGCTGAAGGCATATGAGGAACTTCACTTCTTTGAGATGCAATGCTTTACACTTATGCCAGACCTGTGCACGGGCAAAGAGATTGCTGTAATCACCCCAACCACAGTCATTGCAGAAGACTATACCCAAATACCTCACACCACAGATGTGTTTATTAACGGGTAGGAATCCCATCCATTACATGTCACAATGGACAGCGCGCCCCCTATCTGCACCTTTGTTGCATTTTTGGCCACAAGGCCCACACCTGCCCCACTAATGAGGCCATCATGCAAACAAAGACTTCCCCATTGCAATGGGCAGTGTAGATACCCATTATGAACTAGCTATTTACACTGACGCCACCTTTCCATGGGGCGCGTAGGGGTGTTACATTCAGGTCAAATCTGTGTCCCCGCAAGCATGCAAGAAGGCCAAAAAGTCCTGCAGAGCAGCGGCCAATGCAGAGGCCACAGCCATGTTTGTGATCCTGCCTGCCCAGAACCAGAATGACATCAAGTCATTTGCTGTGGAAGCAGCTCAAAAATCTGAGCACCAATCAGATTGGGTCAACCAACCTGATGACCCAATGGGTGAGTCAGATTTACCTGAGCAATGTTACCAAGCCTCAATTGAAACTGAGTCTGCCACCCATTTCCCTCCCAAACTTTTTTCAACCTTTGATGGTGCACAGCAGGTGCATAGTAACCCAAAAATTTGTCAGAAAGCAAATTATGATAAAACAAGAACCATTTTAAAAAAATTGGAAAACCATAAAGGACCACTATAATTCAACTGATTTTGTTGCTTCTCGCACACATGGTGCCATAACACATGCTGAAAATGAGCTGCTGGATGGGCAAGGAGGCTCTTCCCATAGCACCAATGTGCAATGGGGGAGCCTTCACAATAAGGACTTTGAACATTGCTGGACTCAAGGCCTTGCCATCCTGGGCTAGGGAACTGAGTTTTTTTAAAAAATATTTTTACCTGTGGACATCCTGGCCGTTTAGAAAACCCACTATCTACACGGTGCCAAGGAAGCATGAGCAATTATGCTCCTCACCTCCCTTTCTTTTTGGTCACCGCACTGTTGGGTGCTTATACATGCAAACCATAAGATTTGAATTTATTTTTAAAAATTTGTACCTTGATGGTCATGTGCTTGTAGTGTCCTTTTTGTGGGATGACAAAGTGCACACTATAATTAATATCTATGCTCCAACCTGTGCGTGGGCTCACCAGGAATTATTATTTGACCATTACTTCTCTTACTTCCCCCTGACACATTTGTGGTGGGCAACATTAACTGCTGGGCCAACCTGGCCACAGACCGCTGGCCTTCTGCGCCTTCCCCCCACAGGGGCATGTAGAACTTTATGTTCTAAAAGCCATTTTGGGACTGTTTGATACCCTAACTAAACATGCACCGCTGCTCCCAAACATTTTACATCCCCATGTGCACAATGGTCAGCTGAGGTCTTTGTCCCACAGTGACCTTATGCTTGTCCTTTAGACTTTCAGTCTCAAGTTGCACACTTTATAATGACAAAAATTGATTTCTCAGACCGCAGTTTTGTGTCAATTTCCTTCTCTTTGTCACACCCAACGGCACAGGAGCAAAATTGGTGCAGACTTCGTCCAGGCGAGATCATGTCGACCAGGTTTTCCTCATGGGTGGATAACGAAACTTTAGCATTGGAGTTCGCCACACCGTTCTATGTGGACCCACTAACTACCTGGTTAACCTTAAAAGCAAACACCATCTGCCAGGCACGCCACCTCTCATCATGTCGCTCTTGAGCTGCATTGGCAGTCATTATGCACATGCTTGATGAAGTAGACCACCTGGAGTCTAACATCCTGGCTGCAGGCTACAGAACAGCTTGTGGTCATAAGTAGGAAGAAGTGTATGTTCATCTCAACGCACTGGTAAGATAACACAAACATTGAATTTGTGTTCAGTATAAGGCAAAAAATATAACAGCTGGTTACAAATGCTCCTCCTATTTTCTGAAAATTATTTGCACCGTGACAGAGCTTGTCCTGCACACAGGTGAAGCGGCTGGACCACTCCATCGCAGATACTCCAGCCAAAGTGGCAAACGAAGTTCAAAAATATTACTCCAAATTGTATCACTGAGCCAGTCAATACAGCTGAAGTTGACAAATTTATCAATAGTCCTATATCCACACTATTTCCTGCTATCTGGAGTTGACAAATTTATTTTCTCAGGATGAACTCTGGTATGACATTCATGGTGCACTAAATAGAAAATGCCCAGTTCTAGATGGGATTCCTTATGAGTTCTAAAAGAGAAGCTTTAATTATTATTCTTCTTTGTTGCTTGCCTCAATGAATCAGTGTTTGTTAGAAACAAGGCTCCTTCCTGGGGGCAAGAAAGCTTTACAATAACGCTGTATAAAAAAGGGGATAAGATGGACTTGGCCAACTGGCGCCCCATCTTACTTACTAATAGAGATACTATACTATTTACTAAAAATATTGCCGACTGCCTAGGGGAATTTGCCTCTGATATCATTTCCTCTAAACAATTTGATTTCATCCCTAATCGGTCTATATGGGACTACATACATACTGTAGCCAATGTCTACCAATACACGTCTACTGGGGCACTTTTTTTTAGACCAGCAGAAGGCTTATGATAGAGTCAACTGGGATTACCTCAAAGCCTGCCTCAACAAGTTCCACCTCTCCCATCAGTTCAATAATTAAGTGATGTTGCTTAAAGAATCCTCCACAATGGCTGTGCAAGGCCCTGGTTCCTCACTGACGTAGTTTGCCCTCAAGGGGCCTCCACCAAGGGTACCCTTTGAGTCCACTCTTATATAACTTCAGCCTAGACCCTCCTTTATGCAATATGAATGCCAGCATTAATGGTGTCCATGTGCAAAGCCAAGCACCAGTTAAGATATTGGTATTTGCTGATGATTGTGTGGTTGTGGTGCCTAGCAACCAAGATGAACGCGCACCTTAGGCTACTATCCAGGATTAATCCAGAGTACATAACGCTGCACTTAACGCTCTAAGTTTTGAAATCATTCTCTTTGGTTAGTTACAAGCCTGCTGGTCACCAGCTCCCCGTTTCCTACATGCTTTAGCAGCTAGCTTACAGCTTGGCTTGCCCCACCCATTCCATACCGCCCTGAATGTACTTTCTTTTGTGCCAAGACTTGCTGATGGTCTGGTACGCCATTTGGGTGTGTAGCTGGAGGCGGGAGGGTATTCTTCGTTGGTGATGGAGCACCATATTCTGGACAATGTCACAAAACGCATCGCCTCCCTCAGTGCCCACCAAACTACCCTCCCAGGCAGGGTTGTGCTGGCCAACTCTATGCTCCTATCTAAAGTTAGTTTTGTGGTCCATGCTATCGCCTTTTCTCCATCTTTCTTCACCTCGTTATACGCCCTCCTGAAAGGGTGGCTTTGGTTAGGCCGCCCACCGCCAGTGCGCCTGGATGACATGCTTAGCCCTCGCCATAGTGGTGGTATGGGCCTTCTCAAATTTGAGGCCCATGACACCAAAATACTTGGCACCTAGATCGCTGAAGTCACCAAACCCATAATCCAAGCTTAACACTGGTCATGCGCGCCCTGCTCCAACTTTTCCCACGCCCTGGTCCTCAGCATCCTACCCACCCTATTCTCTAAGAAAGAATCTTGCCTCACATCCCTCTGCTGTGGGCCCGCATGGGATGTCACCCCACCTCAAAAAAATCCTCCTCTACATGCGGAACGCTGAGTGAAGAATTAGAATCTGTAGGCACACCACCCAAAGGGGTCTCCCTACTACCCGCTTCAAGCAGGAAGTACAAGGCCAAGCCGTTCTGAACAATTTGATACTCAGGAGTTCCCCTACCATGGCCAGAGTGAAATATCTGGAGAGGTTGGACATCCCATACTCCCTAGAAACCTATCTGGAAGTACACCCATCACCCTCTTTTGCAGCCACAAGTTCGTTCCCATGTGTGGTGCTGCTTGAGATGGGTATACGTACTGAAGAGAGATCCAATACATCACACTCTTCATGTGTTGTGTGTTATCAATATGGAAATCTGGTCCATCGCCCAATACTGTGCCCCCCCTTCAAAGTGATCTTGCGCGAGGTTCAGCGTCTCTTTTGCCAGCCTAAAACGCATAAATTCAGTCTCTATAAGGACATCTTCGCCTTGTCCTTAAATTCCCCTATACAACAATTCCTCTGAGCTTTAGTGGTTTCCATTGCTATGTGTAATATCCACACAATTGTCTTGGATGCCATTTCAGGATATACTTCCATCCTCCAGTAAGCTGTACGCCAATTCCAGTCACACCTTATGGACCACTTTAAAGCATGGTTGTTTGTTTATCTGCCATCCCATCAATTACAGCTGGTCTCATCCTGGTTTCCAGTATAGTTCATTTCTTCAGACCCTTTCCTTCATACGTGCTCAATATTGGTGCAAGCCTCTACTCATGATACCCCTCTTCCTTCAATTGGTGTTCTCGGTGCAACAGGAGACAGCTTTAGCTTCTATGGGGTGCCTCTAGCTTATATTAGTGCTTTATAGTACAAGATATCAGAAAAGTCCATCTCATGGTTGGCCTTCTACAAATAAATTCAATAGTAAATTGGCAGTAGTGGGAATTCCAGCAATGCCCTTCTGTGAGATAGCAGAACATGGTCTAGATACCCTGGTTTAAATCTAAGTGCGCTTTGCAACTTGGTGATTTTCAGAATTCAGCTCCTACTGACGCCCAAAGAAGTGTGGCCTTCCTGGGCGCACTAGAAGGAGAAGGTAGCCGTTGGTAAGAGTACTTTACAATCTTCAACAATATTAGAAATACCACACCTTTAATTAACCTGTTATCCACAGCAGTACAAGCACCTATTTCAGAGGCTCTTTCCTCTTCTGACTCTACACCCTGTATCAGGGTGCCCCTGTTCTACTATCTCTTGTGGAAACCTTAGAGGCGCTAGTCCCTTAAATTGGGATTTCTACTGCAATCGCGGTGATGGCTTTTAAAAGCCTGCCCTGGACACAAATTCAATCAGTGATACCTCATGAAATTCTCTTTCCTATATCATGAATGCAACATTCTACAAAGTCAGTCAATTGGGAGCTAGACTCATCCAGTGAAGCATTTCCTTAGTGGCATCTATATCTTATTCACAAGATTTTGCACTTTCACAAATATTCTGTTATTTTAAAGATGTTACCTCAAACCCTTTATAAAACAAGGGCTTTGAGAAACATTCATTGAAATTGCAGTGGTATCTTCTTGCTCCCTATATCTTCAGAAGGACAAAGAGATGTCAATCGATGTAATTTCTTCCTGCATTGGAAGTGGAAATGTTTATAACTCTGATCAAGAGCCCAACTTTAACGCCTAACCAAGTAGCACAGGTAGAAGCTCTCTCAGAGCATGAGCAGGGTATTTATTTCATACCACGGACCTACCTTCTATACCAACCTTGATTATGCCTTCTAGTTCTCAAGATTCTGAAGCTTCCTCTGTTTTCTGAACCATGGCCCTTATCTCCTGCAAGTGTGAAGAAGAAGGTCATAGTCCTAAATCCTACTAATTCCACCTTGAATTCTGACCAGGATGACCTCGTGGATAGACTCTTGATAATACACAGCATAACTTACGGTCTACCAAAGTTTCTTTCTTATAATGGGTCCTGCAATGCCTTCCACAGCTTATTCCTTTTCTGTGACCAATAAAGAAGATTAAGCCTTCTTATTTCCATTAATACATAACAGGGGCACGTGAGGTTACAGTACAAGCGCTCTTAGACACAAGAGCAGTAGAAGACTTCATGGATCTTAGAGTCTCAAATCAATAGAATTGGATACTGAGGTAGCTCGTCCAACTCTAGAAGCGTCCTCAGAACCCACAAAATGCCGCACTGTTCAGCGCACAGTGCAGTTCTTAACCATTATGTTCTGCTTTTGTGATCACCAAATTGGCAGCGCATGACTTATTGTACCTTGTAATAATGGGTGTGAGCTTATGGCATCTTCAGAAGGTGATATTAACCAGTTTTTTTTCTGTTTTCTGCCAATAAAAGGTGCAGTGGAAATTTTCATTTATAAATTACTACAATGGAAGCCTCACATCTAAATTCCTTCCCCTGAGTTATCCTCTATGAAGCTCACTTAGCATTTTACCAACTTCTTAAACTATATTAGGATATTTTGACATAAGTCTGGCAACCAGACTTCCATCCCATTCTGAATGTAATTTATCATTACAGATGACAGTGCATCTTGTAAAAACAACAGTTTCTTGTATATATACACTTAAGAGGAAAAATATTTGGGCACATGGTTGACTGAAATGCTAGAAAAGAGATAGTATCAAGTTGTCTTTATTGTTTCCAATGAGGTCTTCGACCATAAGATAGATGGCACTTTGCGGCCATGCGTCAACTATGGCCATGTAAATAACGTAAGGGTCCTAGAACCTTACCCCTTTCACTGAAGCAAACTATTGCCAAATCCATCACAATGTCCTGGTATACTATAAGCTCGACATGGTTAATGCCTTTAATCAAAGAGGGTCAAAGATGAACAAAAGTGGCTCACAGCTATCTTGACCAGAAGCAGTTCTTTCATTTCAAGGTGATGCCCTTTGGGTTAAAAATTCACGACTACTTTTCAAATCTTTAATGACAATGTCCTTTACAACCTTCAATCTATGTGTGCTGTTGCCAAGATTGATGGTATAATCATTTAAACCCCAACTCATAACAGAATGCTAAAGACTTGGAATCTGTGATGGAGGATTAGCACAAGGCAGGTCTCTTTGTAAAGCTTTCCAAGTGTGAATTCTTTTGAGGAAGTACCTTCTTTTGGGGACCTAGTTTTAGTTTGGATACAAAGTCCCTACATGAAGGTTGGAGGCCATCCAGTCTGGGCTGACCCCTGCCTCTTAAAAGAAGCTCCATAGTTTCCTCAGTACAGTAATTTTTAATAAAGTTCTCCTTATCCCTCACTCAGTTGGCCGCGCCCCTCCACTAACTGACTGGAATGAAGGTTCTCTATAAATGGACTGGCAAATGCTAGCAGGCTTTTAGGGTGACTGTTAACTTTAGGGGTCTTGCTTGATTCCGCTGAATGAATTACACAGGGTAAAACCCACTGAGCAATGGACAAGAATTATGAGGATTGCTTGCCCTCTACAAATTAATAATAATAAAGGCTTTATAAGGAGCTATTGCCCTGACAATAACACTTTATTTCATAACAAACTAACAATTACCTCCATTACTCTTTCCTAAACTTTTCATTCATTATAAAAACTTCCCCCTTTTCACTCTCACGCTCAACTATTAATCCACAATATTCCTTGGCGAATTCAACATGCTCCACTTAGTAATTCCATATTTGGTACGATCTAAAGGTTTCATCTGAACATTGAGGCTTCAGCAAAATTCCCTCAATTTGGCAAACCATATTTGCTTCAATAATTTAACTTCGCCTTGACATAATCTATTTCTTAATATTGAAGATTGCTTCAAATCTTAATTTGCAATCCTTCAGAACAATAGTTTATCATCCAGTCATTTTGAAATCTTGACAGTGAAAAAGCATGTTTTGTTGTCAGACTCGATTTTTAGTCAAAAAGACACATTAAAGCCCTTCATTATTGCCCGTAATGTTTCTGCAGTTGCTGTGAGTGTAGCAATGTTACAAGAGTATAAAAGGGTGGAGCACCCTGTAGCATAATTCTCCTGGAAATCAACCTCCACAGAGCATGTATTGATCATTCATGATATAGAGCTGGAAGCAGTAACTTTGTTGCTCACTCATGGGAAATATCTTCTCAAAGTTGAGCAACAGTAGATTAATGTGCACATGAACTACAAATCTTTACTAAAATACCATAAGACCCAGGAATTGACCCTTCGTTAGGCTTGTAAAAATTTAGATCTGTCATCTTTCCTGTTAAAAATTTGGCAGTATCATTGAGATACGCCATATGGGATTTTGCAATGGTTTGGCCCAATGAGCAATAGGACCAATGATATGACGATTGTTGCCCTTGAAAATAACAGAATAAATTAATTTTATAAATATGGAGCACTTGCTCCCACTACATTATTTTATTTAATATAATAAACACAGAAGATCCTCGCTGATTCACACTAAACTATTAACAACCTCCTTCCCTTAATCATCTCATATAGCCTATATTCTAGTGACTTCAGATGATACTGCTTCCATGGCTTAGTAATTTAATAGGCTCTATCTCATTTGTTCTAGAAACTCTTCATTCTTTACTTTCATGATTTCGCAATTTGAAGGGATTTCCCAACAACCCAATATCGTCTCACCTTGAGCGCTTGAATAATCATTAATCATAAAAACTCAGCAGATCCTATCCATTCTGCCATAATGCCTTAGGGCTGATTGTCCAGTCATATCAGAATTACAACATTACCCCCTTTGACTGGATGATAAGGCTCCTTTTGTTTATGCGCCCAGAGGAACTTCGCATGCACTTGGTTGATTATCCAACCACTAGTGGGGTCCTTGATAGTATATGCATCCATACTTTTCTTCTCAATATCTTCGAATGGCCCAATACAGATACTGGGTAACTTGTCTTTCCATTCAAACCCATGTTGATTGTGGAATAGAACCATGTCTCCACCTTTGAATTGTGCTATGCCACTTCGCCATACCCGATTAGCAGCCAGATGTCATGGAAACGGCAGAAGAAGTTTAGACTGGCCTGGAAGTTAGGATGCATAAGCACCCAAAAAGCAAGCCAGAATGCCAGGGGCATTGCCAATCAAATGACGTTGTATGGAGCTGGGCATTGGGAAACAACGAAGCGTTGGTGTAGGATAACAGTAAATATTATCCTGAGAACAAACCAAATTGAGCCCACCCCAGACCCTGGAGGTCTTACTGCAGGGGGTGGAGCCACAGAAATAGTTTCAATGAGTTTATCGGTATATAGGGCTGGTTCAACTGGGGAGACAAGGGGGTGGATCCTTGCTTGAAGATGGTGGACATAAGGCCACAAGATCCCAGTTTACTGTTGTCAAAAATTCATAACAACAGGGTTAAATCGCCAGAAGTATCTAGCTCGCTTAATCCAATCTATGATGGTGGGGGCCATAGTGACCATGTGTACTGGTAAATTCCATTCAGTGTATGGACCGACAGGCCACCAGGGAAAAGCCATCAGGGATGCAGCCAGAAGGAAATCAACTAAATAAAAATTGATTGCTTTTTGAGGCAAAATTTTATTGCAAAGGAAAAGGAAGAAAATCAACCAACAATTTTCTCAGTGCAATGCAACTTATTAGTTAGTGGTCAATTAGTGCAGGGACAAGCTGGGATTAGGACACTCAATTTCAACCTAACCAGAGAATTATTGGGAATGGGGAGGATAAGTTCACTGGGAACTGACATTAATGGATAAGGCAGCAGGCAAAGTCAATGTAGGTTCAAGCTTGAACGTCCAAACTGAGGCTTGGCTATGTTTCTGATGGTTGGTGTGATGGAGTTTGGCCTGACAAGCAGTGGGAATCCCTCAAGGCCACACCATGTAGGGGGGCCATTTTGTTGGGAATGGGTTTGGGATGCCCAACCTGCCCATGCCAGGTCGCTGGGTCATTCGTTTGGTCAAAAGCATTGCATCAGCCACAACGCCCGATTTTCCAGAAGGAAGCTTTGAACCCTCATCAATGGTGCCCAATGCTGTTACCTGCCTGTCAGGGATGATCTCCGACAATTTTGAGAGGGGGGTAATTTTTTTGATTGTAGTGTTAGCCAAATCGAAACCATCAGTGATTCCAGCCAATAGATCAGTCTTCATCCCTCTTCAACCATTTGGAATCTGGACATCAGGCTGATTACCACTTGGTTTTGTTCCAATTAATTTCATTTTGAAATCTTGGCACTGATTTCACTAATTCCCCATAATAGTTCTGCTGAGGTGAGTGTGTACTGGGGGTGGGCTTTGAAGTGGAAGAGCTGTTAATCAGTGCTAATCTACCACATGGGCGAGATCACCCTGAGTAATGAGGGGTACAGCCATTCTCTTTGGTACCTTCTTACTCGGGAATGGGAAAATGGCCCAACAACGCTCAGGGGACGTTCCCCGGGACTTACACCTGGTTTTTGATTTACTTGGCTAAGCTGAATGAGTACACTTCAATTTGTAATTTAATCAGCATATTCATTAGGGAAGTCAAATAGCGTTGTGGATCCATTCCATTGGTGTCCTCTATACAGGCATATAGGAGTGCAGGCAAAGTGGGGTGCCATCCATAAAGCAGTTGGAAAGGTCTTTTCCTCGTGGCCAAATGGTTGCTAATGTTGTAGGCAAACACTGCGGTAGAAAGGAGGGTACTACAATCAGAGGGCCTATCCATAAAAAACTTCCATAGTATGTTCACCAGGGTCCCATTTACCCATTCACCCATTCCGTTCACCTCAGGGTGATATGGGGTTGTTAGAACTCCGCGGATGGCCATCATTTCATTGAGCTTGGGAAGTATGTGAGAGGTAAAATTAGTTACGTTGGCGGTAAGGATAAGCTGTGGGTAGCCATGATGCTGAATGATGCATTCCATTACAAACTTAGCCACAGTAACTGCCCCCAGATCCCGAATGGCCCATACCTCAACCCACCTACTCAAGTGGTCAATTGCCACCAGGATATAATTAAACTGGTTAGCTCCTGTTTGCAGAGGGTCAACAACGTCAAGGGAAAATGTATGCCAAGCAAAGTGTGGCTTCATTAACTGGTATGAGGTCTTCCAGTGGAACAGCTTTTCCATATTGGCACTGGTGACAGGAGGAGATAGTATCAAGCACATCAAAGTTCATGCTTTCCCATTAATACTGAGGCCACAATAATTCCAACGTCTTGAACATGCCAACATTCCCAACTGCCCTATGTGCGCTCATGATAATGTTAGGCCACGTTGAGGATTGCGGAGAGTTTACTGAGCAGTTGCTGATCTGTTTGTACAACTCACCATTCTGCTGGAAAGCATTAGCTCACATTTCAATAAATGCCTTGATGACTTGTGGTGGCTCATCATCGTGCTTTACACTGAGCATCTTGTCATACATAATATTGCTCAGATCCGCTGTAACTGCAATAGTTGAGTAGCCTCAACAAGAAATTATAATTCTGGTGTTTTGTTCCTGGTCAGTAAAAAATCTTGAAGTTGTAAGCCTGTTGTTTAAGGGCCTATCGGTCTAGATGATCCTCTAGCTCCTTAAGGTTCTGCAACCAGCGTAACGAGGCATGATCCATTACAACTTTAAAATTTACACAATGTAAATATACTCTGAATTGCTTGTAAGCATAAATCACTGCTAATCACTCCCGCTCAGTCACAATATAATTAAGTTCATGTATATTCATGCATTGGCTGCAGTACACCACTGGTTGCTCCTCCCCTTCATCTTTTTGGGACATAACTTCCCTACAGCGGAAAGAGATGCATTCATCTGTACAATAAATTCCTTTTTGAAATTTGGGTATTGTAGCACTGGTGCATTGATCAATGCTGTTCGAAAAGTATCAAAGGAGCGTTGACAGTGTTCCGTCCATTAATTGTGGCGTCTTTATTTAATAACTCAAACAGCAGACCTCCAGAACAACTAAAGTTTGGTATGAATCGGTGATAGTAGCCAACCATCCCTAAAAATACTTTTATATCTCGCTTACTGCATGGTGTAGTCACCTTTTAAATGGCCTCCACCTTAGCTGGTTAGGGCCTCAGCCATGTTGCATCAACTAAAAACCAAAGTACTCAAGCTGATCCTTGAAAAAGTGGCGTTTCCGAGTTTTTATCTTGATGTTGGCCTCAGCCAAATGGCGTAATACCTCTTCCAAATGGTAAAGGTGTTCAGAAAAGGTGCAGGGAAAAACGTTTATATTGTCAAGGTATACAAGAATCCAAGAAAGCTCAAAGTTGATAAGGATAGTGTCCATCGCCCATTGGAAAGTAGCTAGGGCATTACACAGCCCTTGTGGCATATGTTTCAGTTGAAAAAGCCCTTTTGATGTGATAATGGCGCATTTTTCTTGCTTCACCACAGGTAACTCAATCTGCCAATATCCAGATATCAAATCCATTGCAGAGAAGTAACGCGCTCCTACCAACTGGTCTAAAGCATCAGTGATTCATGGCAAAGGGTATGAGTTTTTTTATAATGTTGAGCTTGTGCTAGTATATTACTACCCGGTTAGTCCCATCCTTCTTTTTGACAATTAGGACAGGGGAAGCCCATGGGCTCTTCGATTGTTCAATCATTCCTTACTCTAGGAGTTTATTAATTTCCGCCATTACAACTTCTTCCAATGCTCTAGATCAGCGGATCAGCCAAGATCTGATGTGGGGATGATCCTCAGTGTCCACTCAATGGATCACTCCCTGCACGCACCCTAAATCATGATCATCAACAGCAAAGATCTCTTTGTATTTTTGAAATTTTGCTTCTGATCGATCTCTCTAGCCTTCCATTAACCCCATTAAATTCTCATGCGGTACAACTGCCATTACGCCATTCTGTGTTTTAATGGGCAGACCAAATTCATCCAATGAACCGAACTCATGAACCTGGAGGACCTCTTCAACTGGGATGAGATGTAAATACGCCACTATTTGGTGTCAGCGGATTTACATTGTTTTATCCTAGAGATTTGCAACAAAGACCTTAATCTCCCCATGTCCCAGAAGTATAATGCCTGGGGCCATGTGGGGCTCGAGCCATGATTGCTGATAAGGCCCAATGACCTTTCCATAAAGCCCAGCATGCACTACCACCTCTAAATCAGTGTTTATGATTACTTGGTGTCCAGAGGGAATAAATATAGAGCCCGCAGCTCTAAGTGGTAGCCCTTGATATGCATAAATTTAATGGGGAAGGTCCCAGGTCTTACTCTTTAGTTGATGAAAGTTAACTGAAACCACTCCAATACCATATGTAAGGTTATTGTGAATCATGTGTACCAAATCATTTGTCATCCCACTGGAAGTGTAGTAGATTGGGATCCGCTGCCCCATAATTTCAAATGTCTCTGCTGTCATATCAACAACAGCCCCAAAGTGGTGCATAAAAGAAGTTTCAATTAACAGGTCATAGTTAATGTTTGGTAACACTATAGCTTTGACTACAATGACAATTGACCCAAACCGCAAGGGTAGCGCACTGTACGCTCCTTCAGAGACTGTGCTTTCCGTGCCTGCAGTCCCATGCACAATATGATACTCCAAGTTAGGCTTTAATACCAACTTTGACACCAACTTTGTGGATATTATGCTGATTGGAGCACCTGTATTGATCATCGCACAAACTCAGGATTTTACTATGACAGTGTCATAGTAAGTACACTCAAAGTAAGATGCATCTGATTGTTTTAAGAAATGGACATTTAACGGATCTCTTTTTCCAAGGAAGCTCATAATACCCTTTACCAGTTTTAGGGTACTCTTTAACAA